>JASJET010000097.1:0-360000 GCA_034092305.1 Diaprepes abbreviatus
TCAAATTCAAACCAAATTATCTCCTGAATCTGGCATTTTGTAAATGGAAAGGTCAACCCACCTAAGCTTCGCGAGGACTTTTGCCTGAACAACTTGTCTCGCATCCACTATGGTGGACTGGGTCGCCTTGGCTTCGATAAGATGAATATATTGGCCTTTAAATCGTTGTCAGGAATTACCTGATGAATTAGCTGTTGAAGAAAAGAAAATTGTGTGTGTAACTTCGTGCACAGAAAATATTTTTAATATTCTTCTGACCAAATATATCTCTTTGACAAAAATTCTAAGAATTGTGCGTATTGTGTTAGTTTCATGAATAATTTAAGAACCCCCTAATCATTTCGTCCAAATTGGTATATTTCTTCCTGGTGGAACTTTTTAGGCTTTGGGAAATATTGTAAAAATAATTCATGTGGAATCTTTCGCTTCTGATATTTTTAAATTGCAATCAAATTTGCCAGTGCTTCAAACCTCTTCGTAAACTTGCACCATTCTTAGATGAAGCCGGAGTTATGAGGGTGGGCGGACGTTTAAAAAATGCTTATATAGTATATGATGTTACACATCCAATGCTTCTGCCAAGAAATCATCCTATTACCTATTTAATTACACATCCAATGCTTTCTACCAGGAAATAATCGTATTACCTACTTAATCATACAGTATTTTCACAATGAAAATTTACACCCTGGTCCTCGTACCCTTCAATATCTAATCACTCAACGATTTTGGAATTTTTCAGCCCGTCAAGTCATTTGTTATATGCTATCAAAGTGCTATCGTTGTTTTTCGTGTTCATTGACACCATTTATGGGTAATTTAACCTCCAGATCGAGTTTCCCAAGTTAAAAGCATTTTCTCATTGTGGTGTAGATTTGCAGGCGCTCTATCTATTTTCTTCAGCAGGTGTCGAGGTGTTCGTAATCAAAAGGCATATCTATGTGTATTTGCCAGCCTTAGTACCAAGGCAGTACATTTTGAACTTATTCCTGATTTGACATCGAAAACTTTCCTCTCTGCCTTCGAAGATTTATCACTAGATGTGTAAAATGTAATTGTATCTACAGTTATTGTGGAACAAATTTTGTCGGCGCTTTTAATTTGCTGTTATGTTATTGTAAGGGGT
This sequence comes from Diaprepes abbreviatus, assembly GCA_034092305.1. NCBI lineage: Eukaryota > Metazoa > Arthropoda > Insecta > Coleoptera > Curculionidae > Diaprepes > Diaprepes abbreviatus. The sequence goes on from JASJET010000097.1 coordinate 1,127, forward strand.
CGTTTGAGAAATTAGAAACTGAATGGCGATTTCCATCCTTCTGCTTCTCCTCATTGGGGTGGCATTTGTGAATGTGAAGTGAAATCGGTTAAAAACCCATTTAGTACGTGTTGTGGACTGTCAGATTCTTTCGAAGAATTAACAACACTTTTTACACAAGTTACAGCATTGCTTATCTCTCGCCACTTATGTAGTTTCAGCCCAGATCGTCTTGATTTTACCAGTTTAACTCCTGGTCATTTCTTGACCACGGGACTGGTATTGTCACTTCCAGATGAAAACCTGACCGATATTAATTCAAATCGTCTTAATCGCTGGTAGCTGTGATAGTTACTGGTGCGTATTGTAAAGATTTATGAAAGTCCTGATCATGTTGCTCGAGTGGCTTATATTCACACCATTAAAGGTCTAATGGATCGTCGACTACTCAAACTGTGTCCGCTACCAAACCAGTAGCTGAAAATCATTAAACAAAATATGTCAACTTTTCTGCCTTGAGGTTTACGGGATATTTGTTGAAGAGAAAAAAAAATATTCTTGGTAGGCTGAATGCATGATGTTTCGATTCCGCGCCATAATTAGAATTAGTTATTTTCATTTTTACAATTCACAGTTGGTACATGTGCACTTGATCCTAAATCCGCGCAGCTGTCAACAGAAAGACAGCGTGATAACATGAACGAGTGAACGTGTGAAAGAAGCGGTGCTTTATATAGCATTTTTTAATGTGAATTTCATGGCCTCAACGGCTTAGAACTATTTTTAACCTATGTTGTTGTGAACTAGAATCATTGGGGAAATGCCGGGTCGACAGCAGCTAAAGCAGATGAGCCGTGGGTAAGTACAGTATTTATTACCAACGTGGATGACTGTCGATTTTCGTGTGATAAGTTTCCTTTTACATCTACAAAATAAGGTGGTATTTGCTGTTATCGAGTTACCGACCAGATAAGTTAAATCACATAACAAACTTGAGAGACTTTTCCACTTAAGCTTGTCTAACTACAAAATACTTGTCGAGTTGAGCGAGAAAGCTATTGAAGAATAACTTTTTTTATTCTTCCAACGAAATTCATGACCAACCCTAGTGATCGTCAGGTGCTCGGGGTAAGAGCGTTAGCTACTATTTCTGAGTAACAATCAATACTAATCAATTTGACAACAGGAGTGAGAAGCTGAATCGCAACGAAGATAATTGGTCAGAACCTCGTCGGCCAGACTACAAAAGCGCCGGCAAAATGTTATAAATTGAATTCTGAGAAATTTAACCTTCTTTTTGTTTAGCAAATAATATTTTATTATTTTATTTGGAATTTAGAGATAAATTTCGGGTTTGTATATACACAGATAGAGAATCACACACGCAATTTTTAGTTAAATATAGGGTTAAATAAAATATATTATTTTTTTTTTGGAAGAAATAAGAGGGAATAAACTGCTCACTTTATGAATGATAAAAAATTACAAATTTACGACATTAATTTAATAACTTTGTTAGTTTACGTCTCTGCAACAAAACATGGTCAATGGAAGTACTAATTCGAAATGCACGTATGTTACAGAGATCTGCATCTATAGCAGTGATAATAATATACAATACAAAATAACATTCAATAAATTAGTATGACAACCTACTGTGATTTTTTTACAGTTTCATATCCGATTTGAATTGAATTAGATATTTCAAAATTTATTTTTTATTGTAATACGAACCTCGTCTTTAACATCATTGGCTAACCATCCTAAAATGTAGACTTGTATAATAATAACTAACAGGTTGAATACAGGAAGTACAATATCATTTATTCTATTTGCCTAAAATAGAGAAAAAAAATTATGTAATTATTTCTTTTGGACAATGAGATCTTAAATTGTCCCGCTATTTTTCAACCTCTGTTATTTTAAGAAATTTTTATTATGTGTCGATTATTTTAACCAGTCTGTTAAATTAAAATTTTGAAGATAACAATTTTTATAGTTTAATATAATTGGTAATTAAAATTATGCTGAAATATTCTTCAACACATTTTCTGCCATTTAATTATTTAAATTGGTAATTTTTATGTAGAAAGTGAAGGTAACAGATCACTATATCTAAAAATGTTTAAATTACTTCCTTTAGCTGTTTATTTTTCACTGTTCTTATCATGTGATTACACAGAACTATACAGTAATGCCGGACATATGTAATAGGTGAGAATGGAAAGCGTAGCGTAAGTCATAGGTATGTTAAGTGGTAAATATATGTTAGACTTCCATTGTCTATATTTTTTTTAGTAGAATATCACGACGTTTCGGCTAGTAGTTATCTTTAGCGTTTTCAAATTAAACTAAATAAATTCCTAAGCTACACAACTATTTATACTAAAAATAAATGCAGTGGATTGTGGCAGAGATGAGTGCAGTCATGCGTGCTACGCCAAAATCCTTTTTATGCTGCATTTAGTTTTAGTTTACAATTATTAAGAAGTGGTTTCCACGCTTCTCTTATATCTAAAGATGGTTTACTAAGGCAACTCAAATTCTGATGTATAACCACGGCTTGTTTTAATTTCCATTTGTTCCAGTATTGTTCTCGGAGTAGAATTTTAGCTTCAGACCATTTTAGGTGGTGTCCAGGCATGGTTAGCGGCACCAGATATTTCTGTTTCTTCTCGAAATGTATTTTTGCTGTTCTTTGATCCTTACGTCAAGGGGTCTCTTTGTTTCGCCACCGTGGATTTGCCACATTCACATGGTATTTGATACACACAGTTTTTCAGGTCCCTTTGAGATGTTGGTTTGATCCTAGTGAGCCCATATATATATATATATATATATATATATATATATATATTATATATATATATATATATATATATATATATATATATATATATGTTATGTCGGATATTCTCACGGGTGTGATGTGTAATCGATAGTGAGAACTTTCTCACTATCTAGTGCAAATTGATCATTGTATGAAAATTTCAATTTTGATAAAGCAACATTTCGTACAAATTATACGTAAAATAGAGGTACAACTGGAAGATCATTTTATTAACTTTGACATGGAAAGCCTATATACCAATGTTGCAGTTAAGAAGCTACCAACAACCATAAGAAAGAAACTTAAAGAAGACCATACGTTAGCAGAAACAACATCTTTACCACCGCACGCTCTAATGGACTTGTTGGAAAGTTGTCTAATTTCGTTTTTTCAGGAAAAGGAAAAATTCTACATCCAGAATAATGAACTACCGATGGAATTCTCCCTCTCACCGGTGGTAGCAAATATTTTCAAGGAATGGTTCGAGACGTTTGCAATTGAATCTGCAACTATAAACTAAGTTATGGCTTAGATACGTAGACGATACCTTTATTATCTGGTATGGAACGACGAAGAACTTCAAAACTTTCTTTCTCATCTCAGCAATATTAGCCCAACCATTAAACTCCAAACCATGGAAAAAGAAGTATAAAATAAATTACCATTCTTAGATGTTTTAGTTAAAAGAAATGATTCACAAATTCGAGCTTCAGTTTACAGAACACACAGGAGAATACTTTAACTATTCATTCAGTCACTCCCAGGATACCCACAATATATATATATATATATATATATATATATATATATATATAATATATATATATATATATATATATATATATATATATGTAATCGAAGGTTTTCGGGCATCCCGTGTATGTGCTAAGTCCCTCTCAGGACTGTAAGGCAGCTGACGTTTCGGTGAAATCTCATTCACCATTTTCAAAGCTCACTGTATGGCGTTTACGAGCGAACTGACGCCTGCGACTCCGGTGTTGTCGGTACCATGTGCGCGTTGGACGTGTTCGTTTTCCGAATGGTTCCGAACCATCAGGTGGCGAGACCTGCTGCGCGTCATCGGCCCTGTTGCCAGTGTTTGTGGTTGCGTTGCCGAGTTGTAATATCTTTCGTTACTAAGTGGTACTGGTTGATGTTTTGTAAGCAGATTTTCCAAGTATTAGGCACACGTTGGCTATCATCTCTGCTATTTAAGTTGTTGGGCGTCTTTGCAATTTCAATAGCCTCCCTTATAACTCTTGTGGACAGGTTTTCACATCTCGATAGCATTTTTGTTCCCAAAAAATTTACCTTATGTCCTGTGTTTAACCAGTGTTGGGCCAGAGCAGAAGAAGTTGTTTTTTGCTTGACAGCGTTTATATGTTCGGCGCTTATTTTACGGTTGGTTTGGCCTACGTAAGATGAGCTGTACTCTCCGCATGGAATTTCGTACACTCCCTGGTTTTCTAGAGGGATTCTTTCTTTAGGTGTTGGCAAGAGATCTCTTACTTTACGGTCTGTGGTGAAAATGGTTTCAATGTTGTGTCTCCTGAGAATTCTTGCGATCTTGTCTGTGGTACCTCTTACATAAGGAACAAAAGCCTTGGAGCTATTCTCTTGGTTTTCGCGATTTTTTGGGGCCAAGTGTTTGTTTTTTAGAGCCTTGTCTATATGTTCTTTTTTATAACCTTTAAAGAAACAGCTAACCGAGGAACCAGAAATCGTACACAACTTACCTGACAAAGTTTTGACACCAGCCGCCAAAAGTGTTTTAACCAAAGGTTTTAATTTCGCGATAGCACCATCACGTATCCCAACCGATAACATAATATGTGAAGTTAAAACAGCTCTAAACAACATAAACAACGACACAGCAGAAACTATCCGCCCAGAAATTTCAGCCGTTTTGCGCAAAGCAAAACCTCCAAAAAGGAATCTATTTGCAGAAGAACATCGAGCCTTACAAGAGCTGCGCAAAGATACCTCGATCGTAATACTTCCAGTTGACAACGAAAATTCGACAGTGTTCCTAAACAAAACAGACTATCATGATAAGATGATCGCCCTGTTAAACGATCCTGCCTACAAGCCGATAAACAGAGACCATACCACTTATCTAGAAAAGACCACCAAAACATTGATCAGGGCATCTCCACTTACCGAAGAAATAAAGAAGAAGATCACACACCAAGAGAAATCATCCATATGTAATAAAATTTATGACTTACCCAAAATACACAAGCCCGGAGCCCCCTTGAGACCAATTGTAAGCTCTGTTAGCTCTCGAACTCAGGCCCTAGCAAAACATCTAGCCACCATTCTCAAACCCTTCGTCGAAAAAACGGCCTCCTACGTTAAAAACTCACAACATTTTTGCGAAATAATCAAAAACATACGTTTACAAGAAAAAGAATGTCTAGTTAGTTTTGACGTAACATCACTTTTCACACAAATACCAGTTAAAGAGGCTCTTTCTGTAATAGAAAACAAATACAATCTGCGAAAATATATCATCGAATTAGCTAGACACTGTCTTGATAACACCTGTTTTACTTATGAAGGCCGACGATATAAACAAGTCGAGGGAGACCCGATGGGATCGCCGCTATCTCCTGCACTCGCTAACTTATTTATGGAAGACTTTTAATCAAAAGCTTTGGAGACCTCTTCACATAAACCAAGACTGTGGCTACGTTACGTGGATGACACATTCGTTATCTGGCAACATGGGGAAGAAAATCTCAAAAGTTTCCTGGAACACATAAACAGTATACACCCAAAATTAAATTCACCTTGGAGACAGAACAGGAAAGAGAACTACCATTTCTGGATATCCTACTGAAAAGAAAAGAGGATGGCTTGCTTTCGCACACTGTCTACAGAAAGCCCACTCACACCAACAGGTACCTCAACGCCGATTCACATCACCACCCCGCCCAATTATTTGCAGTAGTGAAATCACTTGCGTTTGGATCGCAATCCCTTACAGATCCAGAAAATTATCACAAAGAGATGAACATACTGCAGGAAGCCCTAACAAAGAACGGTTATAAAAAAGAACACATAGACAAGGCTCTAAAAAACAAACACTTGGCCCCAAGAAATCGCGAAAACCAAGAGAATAGCTCCAAGGCTTTTGTTCCTTATGTAAGAGGTACCACAGACAAGATCGTAAGAATTCTCAGGAGACACAACATTGAAACCATTTTCACCACAGACCGTAAAGTAAAAGATCCCTTGCCAACACCTAAAGAAAGAATCCCTCTAGAAAACTCGGGAACAAAAATGCTATCGAGATGTGAAAACCTGTCCACAAGAGTTATAAGGGAGGCTATTGAAATTGCAAAGAGGCCCAATAACTTAAATAGCAGAGATGATAGCCAACGTGTGCCTAATACTTGGAAAATCTGCTTACAAAACATCAACCAGTACCACTTAATAACGAGAGATATTACAACTCGGCAACGCACCTGATGGTTCGGAACCATTCGGAAAACGAACACGTCCGACGCGCACACGGTACCGACAACACCGGAGTCGCAGGCGTCAGTTCGCTCGTAGACGCCATATATATATATATATATATATATATATATATATATATATATATATATATATATATATATATATATATATATATATATATATATATATGTTATGTCGGATATTCTCACGGGTGTGATGTGTAATCGAAGGTTTTCGGGCATCCCGTGTATGTGCTGAGTCCCTCTCAGGACTGTAAGGCAGCTGACGTTTCGGTGAAATCTCATTCACCATTTTCAAAGCTCACTGTATGGCGTCTACGAGCGAACTGACGCCTGCGACTCCGGTGTTGTCGGTACCGTGTGCGCGTCGGACGTGTTCGTTTTCCGAATGGTTCCGAACCATCAGGTGCGTTGCCGAGTTGTAATATCTCTCGTTATTAAGTGGTACTGGTTGATGTTTTGTAAGCAGATTTTCCAAGTATTAGGCACACGTTGGCTATCATCTCTGCTATTTAAGTTATTGGGCCTCTTTGCAATTTCAATAGCCTCCCTTATAACTCTTGTGGACAGGTTTTCACATCTCGATAGCATTTTTGTTCCCGAGTTTTCTAGAGGGATTCTTTCTTTAGGTGTTGGCAAGGGATCTTTTACTTTACGGTCTGTGGTGAAAATGGTTTCAATGTTGTGTCTCCTGAGAATTCTTACGATCTTGTCTGTGGTACCTCTTACATAAGGAACAAAAGCCTTGGAGCTATTCTCTTGGTTTTCGCGATTTCTTGGGGCCAAGTGTTTGTTTTTTAGAGCCTTGTCTATATGTTCTTTTTTATAACCGTTCTTTGTTAGGGCTTCCTGCAGTATGTTCATCTCTTTGTGATAATTTTCTGGATCTGTAAGGGATTGCGATCCAAACGCAAGTGATTTCACTACTGAAAATAATTGGGCGGGGTGGTGATGTGAATCGGCGTTGAGGTACCTGTTGGTGTGAGTGGGCTTTCTGTAGACAGTGTGCGAAAGCAAGCCATCCTCTTTTCTTTTCAGTAGGATATCCAGAAATGGTAGTTCTCTTTCCTGTTCTGTCTCCAAGGTGAATTTAATTTTGGGTGTATACTGTTTATGTGTTCCAGGAAACTTTTGAGATTTTCTTCCCCATGTTGCCAGATAACGAATGTGTCATCCACGTAACGTAGCCACAGTCTTGGTTTATGTGAAGAGGTCTCCAAAGCTTTTGATTAAAAGTCTTCCATAAATAAGTTAGCGAGTGCAGGAGATAGCGGCGATCCCATCGGGTCTCCCTCGACTTGTTTATATCGTCGGCCTTCATAAGTAAAACAGGTGTTATCAAGACAGTGTCTAGCTAATTCGATGATATATTTTCGCAGATTGTATTTGTTTTCTATTACAGAAAGAGCCTCTTTAACTGGTATTTGTGTGAAAAGTGATGTTACGTCAAAACTAACTAGACATTCTTTTTCTTGTAAACGTATGTTTTTGATTATTTCGCAAAAATGTTGTGAGTTTTTAACGTAGGAGGCCGTTTTTTCGACGAAGGGTTTGAGAATGGTGGCTAGATGTTTTGCTAGGGCCTGAGTTCGAGAGCTAACAGAGCTTACAATTGGTCTCAAGGGGGCTCCGGGCTTGTGTATTTTGGGTAAGTCATAAATTTTATTACATATGGATGATTTCTCTTGGTGTGTGATCTTCTTCTTTATTTCTTCGGTAAGTGGAGATGCCCTGATCAATGTTTTGGTGGTCTTTTCTAGATAAGTGGTATGGTCTCTGTTTATCGGCTTGTAGGCAGGATCGTTTAACAGGGCGATCATCTTATCATGATAGTCTGTTTTGTTTAGGAACACTGTCGAATTTTCGTTGTCAACTGGAAGTATTACGATCGAGGTATCTTTGCGCAGCTCTTGTAAGGCTCGATGTTCTTCTGCAAATAGATTCCTTTTTGGAGGTTTTGCTTTGCGCAAAACGGCTGAAATTTCTGGGCGGATGGTTTCTGCTGTGTCGTTGTTTATGTTGTTTAGAGCTGTTTTAACTTCACATATTATGTTATCGGTTGGGATACGTGATGGTGCTATCGCGAAATTAAAACCTTTGGTTAAAACACTTTTGGCGGCTGGTGTCAAAACTTTGTCAGGTAAGTTGTGTACGATTTCTGGTTCCTCGGTTAGCTGTTTCTTTAAAGGTTATAAAAAAGAACATATAGACAAGGCTCTAAAAAACAAACACTTGGCGCCAAAAAATCGCGAAAACCAAGAGAATAGCTCCAAGGCTTTTGTTCCTTATGTAAGAGGTACCACAGACAAGATCGCAAGAATTCTCAGGAGACACAACATTGAAACCATTTTCACCACAGACCGTAAAGTAAGAGATCTCTTGCCAACACCTAAAGAAAGAATCCCTCTAGAAAACCAGGGAGTGTACGAAATTCCATGCGGAGAGTACAGCTCATCTTACGTAGGCCAAACCAACCGTAAAATAAGCGCCGAACATATAAACGCTGTCAAGCAAAAAACAACTTCTTCTGCTCTGGCCCAACACTGGTTAAACACAGGACATAAGGTAAATTTTTTGGGAACAAAAATGCTATCGAGATGTGAAAACCTGTCCACAAGAGTTATAAGGGAGGCTATTGAAATTGCAAAGACGCCCAACAACTTAAATAGCAGAGATGATAGCCAACGTGTACCTAATACTTGGAAAATCTGCTTACAAAACATCAACCAGTACCACTTAGTAACGAAAGATATTACAACTCGGCAACGCAACCACAAACACTGGCAACAGGGCCGATGACGCGCAGCAGGTCTCGCCACCTGATGGTTCGGAACCATTCGGAAAACGAACACGTCCAACGCGCACATGGTACCGACAACACCGGAGTCGCAGGCGTCAGTTCGCTCGTAAACGCCATACAGTGAGCTTTGAAAATGGTGAATGAGATTTCACCGAAACGTCAGCTGCCTTACAGTCCTGAGAGGGACTTAGCACATACACGGGATGCCCGAAAACCTTCGATTATATATATATATATATATATATATATATATATATATATATATATATATATATATATATATATATATATATATATATATATATATATTGGGTATCCTGGGAGTGACTGAATGAATAGTTAAAGTATTCTCCTGTGTGTTCTGTAAACTGAAGCTCGAATTTGTGAATCATTTCTTTTAACTAAAACATCTAAGAATGGTAATTTATTTTATACTTCTTTTTCCATGGTTTGGAGTTTAATGGTTGGGCTAATATTGCTGAGATGAGAAAGAAAGTTTTGAAGTTCTTCGTCGTTTCCATACCAGATAATAAAGGTATCGTCTACGTATCTAAGCCATAACTTTAGTTTATTAGTTGCAGATTCAATTGCAAACGTCTCGAACCATTCCTTGAAAATATTTGCGACCACCGGTGAGAGGGAGAATTCCATCGGTAGTTCATTATTCTGGATGTAGAATTTTTCCTTTTCCTGAAAAAACGAAATTAGACAACTTTCCAACAAGTCCATTAGAGCGTGCGGTGGTAAAGATGTTGTTTCTGCTAACGTCTGGTCTTCTTTAAGTTTCTTTCTTATGGTTGTTGGTAGCTTCTTAACTGCAACATTGGTATATAGGCTTTCCATGTCAAAGTTAATAAAATGATCTTCCAGTTGTACCTCTATTTTACGTATAATTTGTACGAAATGTTGCTTTATCAAAATTGAAATTTTCATACAATGATCAATTTGCACTAGATAGTGAGAAAGTTATATAGCTGGTTTTAGTTAGATTCAATGTCAATTTTTATATCTGAAGCTAATTGTTTCACTTAAGCTATTTATTGTTTACTTCTTACCATTTTTCAGGTATCATTCGAAATAAGGGTTGTATCATCAACATAAGAGAACGTCAAACCGTCAATATTCAATCTAAATTATAAAAAGTGTCTGTTCTAAGACTCTTCTCTGGGGACCGCCAATTTTTATTTTAAGTTTATCATCTAAAACATTATTCAACGTAGCTCTTTGGAAAGGTTTTGACAAATAGCTTTTAGGTAAGTCAAACGCAACTCTTCTTAATACAGGGATAGCGAGAAGTTCATTATGGGCCACAGAATGAAATGCCTTGGCAGATCTAAAAATACAGCTAAAAATTTGTTCATAATTAAGTCACTAAAAAGTTCAGTTATCAATCTATACATGATATCAGTTCTAATGTATCTTCCCAGAAATGACAATTGATTTTCCGGAAAAACATCTCTAATTCTAAGAGATGGCCAACGTGTCTTTAACAGACACTTTTCAAGGCTTTGCAAAATTGCTGACTAGGCTCATTGCCGTATGAATATGTGTAAAATTTGAGATTTGTATACTGTGACCTAAGATCTATTGTGTCCCCCTACTGCTGCTAAGTCGTAAGGGATACCTTGTCGTTTAAAGCAGGTTCTCTAGTCCTATTTTTCTAGGATCATTAGGATGTTGTACGTCTTTAAAGTGGGTAGCTCCTCTTCTTCTATTTGGTGTGCTCCCAAGAATCGCATTCTAGGTTTTTCTAAAGAGCTGTACTCTGAAAGGATGTGAATAGGGGTTTCGCCCACCTCCTCGCAGAATCTTTCCTCTCTGCCAATCCGAGTTTCTTAAGGTATTCCTTCAGGTCGCAATGCCCGGTCAGGATTCCTATCAGAAGTCTGAGTTGGTTTTTACTTAGGCTTATGCATTCTTTGAATTTCTTCTGATCCTAGTTCCCAAGTAGTATCTTCGCTTATCTCATTCCTTGCAGATTCGTCCAGTAATTGGATCGCCGGCCCTCTTTCTCTCTTTTTAGTTCATCCAGTATTACACTGCTACTAATTTCACAGAAAGTTGTGGGCTTAATGATGCCATAGCTCTTTTTTTCGTGAGCTTGCCTATTATTTCATTCCCTCTACCCCGGTGTGTCCTGAAACCCATATGACGATGATGTTATTATTCTTACTCAATTAATTTAGTTCCTCTAGGCTTTCTCAGACCATCTTGGAGCTGATTACTTGAGCACTCAGCGAACTGATGGCTGCTTGACTATCCGACATGATGATAACCTCCTTTTCGTGATAATTTTTTTCTTCGCTAAAGTGAATACATTTTCTAATGGCATGCATTTCCGCCTGGATAATGCTTGGTGACTTACCCCAGCATTCATAGTGTCTGGTACCAGGCCTATACATTATTTTTTATTTCATTTTGGAGTATGTCCCAGATTTATTGATTTCTGAACAAGAGATTGGGCTTTCGTTTTATGATTGCATCTCTAGCAATATTCTCCATGGCGGCGGTTGTGCAGGTTTTTACTACTCCAGTTATACATGTACAAGCCGATCTTTGAACTTTCGAGAGATTGAATTTCTTATTGGCCAGACTGCCTCTTTTACTCCAGATGTGATGATTGGTCTCATTATTGGAGTGTATATCCACTGCAGAAATTTTGGGTTTGCGCACCAACTTTTTCCCCCAAAACTTTTACAGATCAGGTTTTTGTATTCTTGTTGATTACTTCTTTTTCGTGCTTTTTCGAGAGAAGTTTATTCTCTAAGATCAGACCCAGGTATTTAACTTCTGACTTTCCCTCAATAACATTCCCATCCATTTTGATGGTTTTCGGATTGAGGTTTCTTTTCCTTGTAAAGACTATTAAGGTGGTTTTGGTGGGCTTGACATTTATTTTCATCATCTGTCACCATTTCTTAGTGTCTTCAAGTCTCCTCTGGACTATGTCACAGAAGGTATTCTCAAATTTACCCATTACGATTGCGACTCCGTCATCGGCATAGCCCTGACAAGATTTGCCAAGGTCACTCAGATCACAGAGAAGTCAATCTACAATTAAAATCTACATGAGAAGCTACTTCTTCTGAGGGCATTCTTTGGTAGTACAGAGGGCGATAGTATCTTGTCATATATCTGCCTCTATTATTCTAGTGGTGAAAAGTCGTGCCATCCATTTGGACGTTGTACTCTCCACTCCCCTGTCATCAAGTGCTATTTTGACTGCCTCATGTGGTGTTATATTAATAAAAGCACATATTCCGGTTTCCTTACTGTTCAGTGAATCTTGAATCTCATCCGTTAATTGTATTAGTGCCGTTTTCATAGACCTACCTCCTTAATACGCATGTTGATGAAGGTGCAGTAGCGCTTGTTGAAAAAGTTTTGTCCTGATTTAATTATCTACTGCTATCTCCGTCGTTTTTAAAATAAATGATGTGTGACTGGTGGGTCGTAGGGATTTAGGGTGTGTAGTGTCTTTTTTCCCGCTTTCGAAATGAAAATGAATTAGGCCTTTCTCCGTATTTCTGGTATGTAACCCAATTCTAGGCTACTTTGGCTGATGCGTACTATGTGTGGTAAAATTTCTTCCTGCCTTCGTTGGAGCAGAGCCGGGATTATTCCATCGACTCCTCCATCGGAAGATATTTATTGCCCATTTTAGACGACCCATACTGCATATGTGTCTGCCCATTGCTATAGCTTCTTTGATAGACCTTTTGTGATGTTCTATTGGCGTCCTTGCACTATAATCCCGTTACCTAATTTCTGTTTACCCAGGGTTCTTGGATCAATGCAATCCCTAGCTAGTTTCCTGAGAAGTAGCATGAGACTATGATTATCTCGTTTCTTCTTCTTCAATTTGAAGTATGCTCGGATAGGAGCGAGGTCTCTGATCAACAATTCAGAGCGACAAAAATAATTAATATATTTCCTCACCATAATATATGTTTTGTGTGCGTCATTATTGACATGATGTACTACCTTGGCGTCCTTGGAATGTAATCCCTTTCCCTGATTTCTGTTGATCCAGGGATCTTGGATCAACGCAATCCCCAGCTGGTTTTAATGAACGTCCAAACGATTACAACTAAGGTGCCCTTAGCATGATAGACGTTCACTTGGACGATGTTGATGCTTGCCATTTTTCTGCTGTTAGATGAAGGTGTCGTCCACTCCTATGAGGATGTAATCCCCCCATCCTCTTCTCCTTTGGTTTCTTCAACTTCCGATGTTATTTCGTCGGATGATGGAACTCCCAGATAAAGGTTGGAGAGGTAGAGACTCCCCACGCTCTCCTCTTCAGTTTTTTTAGAAGAAGTCACTTCCTCTATTTCCTTCTCATCCTTCTGGTCCTTTTTGAGGCCGTACACGGAAAATTTTCCAAACTAATAGTAGCTTTTCCTTGACTTCTGGAGAGAAAGATGTCAGTCTGTCAGCTTTTGGAATGTTGTCTCTCTCGTGCAAAAAATTGGTGGCCTTCTAAAGTGGACTTGACTAAAGCTGTTTTTTTTTGTTAGAGATCCTATGGTTTAAATATTTTCTTCAGTTTTCATATTTTTACACTGGAATTTTTAAATGTACGAATTATGTAAGTAACTTAGAAAGGTCCTTTACACAAATTCACAATTTTCTACTTCAAAATTTTAGTGATTATTAGGAGTGGCAACACATTGCACTGTCTCCATATTGTTGCCTGTTGCCCCTTTCCAAGTATTGATCGTCCCGATCAACCTTTTTGATCTTGATAATGGGCCAATATGTCAAGATCAACAACTTTCATCTTCGCATGAGAGCTTTTCTGAATTCGGTACACCAGATCGTTTAGTCGATTCACTACGTTGTACGGAACTTCCCATAACCTGAAGCATTGGTGCACGCCCTTTGGTTCTTTTCGGATTCTACGACACTTTTTCACCAACTATAAATCCACCAGTATTGGCTTTAAGGTCCTAGCGGGTCTTCATTCTGTCGCTTTCTATTTGTAGTCGTCTCTGTACTTTTCCGAGGATGACCTGTAGGACGTCTTCCGTAGCCCCTTTTGTAGTCACGGTCCCCCTCGTCTCGTTCTCCACGGTCACCGCGAGTACTCCTTCTATCTCTTCGGTAATGGTCCTTTATCCTATCGATTCCACTAGCAGTAATTTCCGGGCAATCTCTGTAAAAGGTACCGTTGTATCCGCACTGGTACAAACGCATGTTATTCGGATGGTACCAGTGACCCTGACCCCGCCTTTTTGGTTTCGTATAAGTCACTTGACGATAACTGCAGCATCTTTTTTTCATCTTTGTAAACAGTAAATCCAAAACAGGGGATACTATTACTTCACCCGACTTTTTTAAATTCACTACATGGAGCAAAGAATTTTTCCAAGTCGCTCCTTTAAATTTCATCACTTATATTAGCAATATAAAGCCGAAAGCCGTCATTATGTCTGTCAGGAATAGTACTGCAATTACAATGGCAATTGTATATGCCCCTCTTGACCACACTTCCAACAACGAATTCAATTTCTGCTACGAAAGATTGTATTTTTGTTGTCACGTATTTTTCGTTTGTTCAAAAATTCTTTCTACTCCCTCATTAGTCTAATGAAAATTTCATCGTTAATCTTACGATAATCCCGAAAAACGTTGACTTTTCTTATGATTGTTCCTTCGTCCTTTGAGGTCTCTTAGGCTATTTCAAACTGAACGACATAAGCAAGAGTCTCGGAAATTTTCTTCCGTCGGACTATCTTTAGAGTTTAATTTATTTCGGAAGCTCGTAAGCTCTCGATAAAAATATTTACCGGTAACTCTTGCTTTGTTTCTTCCATCTTCTTCCTTGGAGTTGGGCTTTATAAACTTCTTGAAGGTGGACTTTCCCATAACGCATTTCCAGAAAAGTAATAATAATCATTCGGTTTTTCTGCGGGAGTGTTACGTAGAACCTCCATAGCTTCACTTCGTAGTGGTAGAACAAGAGCACCTGACTTCTTCGGTAAACTCCAATTATTGGCGGTGGCGGCGGCTTCGAATTCACGAACGTAGGTAAGCCAAGGTACTTTGCCGTCAAAGGTAGGTGGTTTCATTACACTAGTTGCAGGTACACCATCTACCTTTATTATACTTGTACTGGCTACCTTCTCGATTTGCAAATGTTGCACCTTTTTCTGAATTCCCGTCACCTCATGTTGTACGTTGTCATGTACGTCTTCTCTAATTTTGCTTTTCTTCTGTTGCATTTCTTGTTCTATGCGCTTCATATCTTCTTGATTTTTTTAATGTCTTCTTTCAGTTTTCGTTTCATATTTTCTTAAGTTCCTATCTCATGTCCTCCAAGCTTGTTTTTAGTTCCTATTTAATACTTACTTGGTTTTTCTTGATGTCTCCTTGGCTTGTTTTTAATGTCATCAATTCTTGTTTCATTTTTTCTTACCTTTTCTTCATATCTTCTTGACTTTTCATCATATCTTCTTTCAATTCTTGTTTCATCTCTTCTTGGCTTTTCTTCATATCTTTTTGGCTTTTCTTCGTATCTTCTTGGTTTGTTTTCATGTCTTGTATCATCATCAGTATCTGACTCAAACTGATTTGAAGTTGTTCTTCCATTTTTGCTTCCTGCTTTCTAGTTTCCACTGGCATACAATTTCAATTCACTTTTTCCTTTTTTCTAATTTTCTAACCTGACCTAACCTTTTCTGAATTTGATGGCACTTCCGACACCAATTTGTTCTGGACGGCCAGTCTTCAAACACACTCTAGATACTGTATTATTTTAATAACTTTGTTGTCAACTTCAATTCTGATACTTGTCAAAATAATTCAAGTTGCATCGACGAGCTCTCATACTAAACTGTCCATTAAAGCAGATCTGGACCCTTTATATACCCCTTTCGCCGATACCAGCAGATTCCCTAGTTTTCTAAAAGGACTTACATACTACATGGTGTAATATAAATAATTAAAAGGAGTAATCTGGTGATTTCTAGACCGTTCCATGTTCAAAATAAGGCTATAGAATTTACTAAAAAATTCCATATCTTCTTTCATCGACGTCCCATGGGAAAATTAACAAAAGGTAAAATTAATTATATAAATTATGAACTCGTCGAAAATAAGCCTAAAACCGTACAAACTAGAAACATAAATTAACACAACGAAGTGTACACTACTATAAAGTCCATTACAGTATGTTTAATTCTATTTAAATAACTTAAGTAATTAGTGGTTTTTAGGACAGACTTTTTAAAATATTCTATTAGCATTTTACTTACCGATATTAGTCCTAGAATCACTGGCGCAAAATTTATTGAATTAAAAAGAAAGTCCGTTAATACAATGTACTTTGTTGCATCGTTTAACTCATTAACAAACCTAAAAGAAAGTGCTACATTTATAAACGAACAAACGGAATAAAACAGAGCATTAAAATATAAATAAAAGATTTTGGTATGGTTTCTGCAAAAAAAGTTATTACAATACAGTATAGAAGAAAGTTCTCTAGCAGTGTTGTAACTGTTTTTAATCCTGAAACATTTTACTGTAACTGAAACATATTCTACAGCTGTATATTCTGTCAAATATATATACCAAATTTTTTCGTCTTTAAAATAAACCTCATTTAGTGAGATACACAGGCCAACGACTAATCCGGTCGTCAAAAAAGTTTTCAGAGGTATGACTTACAGCTCTTTCTGTAATGTACAGCTTAAACGAACTCAAAACGTCTTTTTTGATATGGTTATTTGAAACATTTATTATAGACCGCAAACCAGATTTCATTTGAATTGAAACGATTAATATATATACATGGACTACCAAGCGGCCGATAGGTGTTGCAACGCAATCCACTAGAGAAAAAGCGTATTTCAGCAGTTAAATCAGCGCGCTTCTCTCCGAAGTTTTGACTTCGACTAAATAAATATTTTCGAAAGCAGTTACGCAGGCACATACAAATTGAATCAACGCACTTTTGACATGTTTAGTCAGCGCAGCCACCTTTTCTTAGCGGCAAATCCTTTGGCTCTGGAGGCGTTATTTTTTAGTGTTTTTTTTTTCTTTCATGTTTTTTAATTTTGAAAATCGAAATATTTACATCTAAACTACGTTTGGGTAATCACTTTGTATTACTACTTTTATGTAAGTCTATCGGATTATTACAATGTAATCCGCTTTAAATGAACATTACAAAATCTAAGAGAAAGTACCTTGTAGTTATATCTATATGTAAAATTTTGCACTCTTTCCATTCCCGACATAAGTATTGAGTTCCATTGAAAAAAACATACTTGACCTTCAAATAAACTTGAAGGTTAAGGTCAAACTTGACACGAACTGTTTGATTTCCTGAAACTTTTGTAGGACAAGTTTTTCTCCATCACTCTTAGTTTTCGAGCTACTAGATAATTTACGCCAATCCATGGTATAAGAATATTTGATCTTCAAATGATCTCCAGATTATATTTTACCTCCTGTGTTACATAGCGAAAAATCTGGTTTCTGTTTAAAAAAAAATCAACTTGATCTTCGAGTGATCTGACAAATTGACCTCAAAGTCAGTCGCTATCACAGATAGGTGACCCTCATTGTCCTAAATAAATTTGTCTGGACCATTTTTCTTACTTACGGAGAAATTTGGGTGCATATATTAAAATGGTTCACTCTGTATATATATATATATATATATATATATATATATATATATATATATATATGGATAGGTTTTCACATCATGATAGCATTTTTGTTCCTGAGAAATTTATCTTATGTCCTGTGTTTAACTAATGTTGGGCCAGGGCAGAAGAAGTTGTTTTTTGCTTTATATGTTCATCTCTTCTGGCGCTTATTTTACGATTGGTTTGGCCTACGTAAGATGAGCTGCATTCTCTGCATGGAATTTCGTACACTCCTTGGTTTTCTAGAGGGACTCTTTCTTTCGGTGTTGGCAAGAGATCTTTTACGGTCTGTGGTGAAAATGGTTTCAATGTTGTGTCTCCTGAGAATTTTTGTGATCTTGTCTGTGGTGCCTGTTACATAAGGAACAAAAGCTTTGGAGTTTTTTTCTTGGTTTTCGCGATTTTTTGTGGCCAAGTGTTTGTTTTTTAGAGCCTTGTCTATATGTTCTTTTTATAACCGTTTTTTGTTAGGGCGTTTTGTAGTATGTTCATCTCTTTGTGGTAATTTTCTTGATCTGTAAGGAACTGCGATCGAAACACAAGTGATTTCACTACTACAAATAGTTGGGCGGGGTGGTAATGTGAATCAGCGTTGAGGTATCTGTTGGTGTGACTGGGCCCCGATGAGATCGCCGCTATCTCCTGCATTCGCTAACTTATTTATGGAAGACTTTGAATCAAAAGCTTTGGAGACTTCTTCACATAAACCACGACTATGGCTGCGTTACGTAGATGACACATTCATTATCTGGCAATATGGAGAAGAAAATCTCAGAAGTTTCCTAAATCACATAAACAGTATACATCCAAAAATCAAATTCACCATGGAGGTAGGACAGGAAAGAAAACTACCGTTTCTAGATATCCTACTGAAAAGAAAAGCGGATGGCTTGCTTTCGCGCACTGTCTACAGAAAGCCCACTCACACCAGCAGATATAGATACAGATACAGGTATATATATATATATATATATATATATATATATATATATATATATATATATATATAATATAGGAATTAATTGTTTCTTGAACCATTAAATATATTTTTAGTTGGTTATTTTCTTGAGAATATGGTTCATTTTTATATTGAAACTACATATACACAGTAGTCATACTTATTGTATATATTTATTTTTATTTCTCAGGACGTTTCGATTCTTTCGAATCTTTTTCAACTGATGCGGATGCTACAAAAATGTACATTTTTAATATTGTTATATATGGACAAAGAGGTTAAAAACTTACCAGAACAGAGATTTTTGTTTTAAACAATAGTTAATTACATCACAAACCAATTGTAGTCACTCACTCTTTTGTATATTCACTTTTTTAAAGTATTTTTAAAAATACTTTTAAAAAGTTAACGCACCGTCCACCTTCTAGATAATATGGATAACGCATTCTTTGGCATTCAGAATGAAGTTTATATGGACGATCTAATTGTTTACTCTCTCACAATACACACACACACACACACATACAAATTGTGTGTCATATTTATACCTGTCAATTCTAGAAAATATTGTCACCATCCATTCATTTTTTTTTATTTCCTTTGTAATTATTTATCATTCTTTACCATTTATGTTACTAATATTATATTATTTTTTCTTCCCAGTTATTTGAGTGTACCCTAAATTACTCTTTAGTTATCTCGGCATTTTTTAGTAATTTTCTATTCAAATTTCATTCTTGACTTCTGCTTTATTTTCAAATTTTTTTTTTATCTTTGCCCGTTCTTCCTTGCATTTTTCATAATTTTCTAATTCACATGCAATAAGGTTCTTATTAAACATATATAACCGTAATTAATTTGAGAGCAGGGGAGGATCCAGTCATCTCTTTGGGAGGGGGGGGGGAGCGGTGATATCTTAAAAGTACAGTATGGCAAGCGAACGCAAGTTGTCGATGGGGGCGGAGACACCAGCAAGTTTCCCATTTCTAGTGTAAAAGGCAGGGTTGGGTCTATTTTTCTGAATTTGAAGCTCTTGGAGAGGTGGGGGCGATCACAAGAAAAAACAAGTTAACGACAGAGAAGGGGATGCCAGCAGCATACGTATTTCTAATATAGGAGGCAGAATCGAGTCCATTTTCCTTAACTCAAAGCTCTTGGGGAAAGGGGAGGGGGGCTATCGCAAGAAAAACAAGTTGGCCACGGTAGGGAAAGTGCCAGCAGCATACACATTCCTAATATAAAAGGCAAAATCGGTTCTATTTTCCTGAACTCAAAGCTCTTAGGAGGGGGTGTGTGGTCGCAATCATACATATTCCTATACTTTATTCAAGAACTAGAGAAAGTAATAAAACTATTACCGAAGCCTCCAACGTACCTGCTCCGGTGCAGTAGGTAACTAAGGACTGCCGTAAATCTAATTATATTTAATTATATTTAAATATTACAAGCTTTTATAAATTTACTGCAACAATAAATTTCTGATAGTTCAATTTAATTTCTATCAGTGAGTAAAGTATACCTTACAGTGTGTCCTTAGTGATTTATCTTGTTTGCGCTTGTTTTTATATATTATTTGAGACTAGTGAAATACCCAAAAGATATGGCTTCCATCTCCATATTTATTCCAAAATCGTTAAACCAGGGCATTTTTTCCTCAGCGAAAAACTTATTACGATGAATGTTTATGATGCCTTAAGATATCAGTATCTAGATAACAATGTTAAAAGCTCTGTTCAGATGTATTCCAACGTGACAGGAGTTGGAAAATCTGCTATGTACCAAATACTGAAAGAGAAAAAAACGACAGGAATTGTTAGTAC
Source organism: Diaprepes abbreviatus (assembly GCA_034092305.1). Lineage (NCBI taxonomy): Eukaryota > Metazoa > Arthropoda > Insecta > Coleoptera > Curculionidae > Diaprepes > Diaprepes abbreviatus. Next base: position 21,659 of record JASJET010000097.1, read on the forward strand.
TCCCAAGCCACATTCGATCACAGGCAGACGAAAAAACTCTTTGGAAGGAGAGATGAAAACTGCAATAAAAGGAGTTGTACATATATTCTATTATGAGAAGCAAATCCCAATCGTCGACAAAATTCTGACTAAAAGTAATGAAGATCGGGATTTACCTAAAATTGATATAACTGAGCTCTGTAAATTGCTCAGAGAACTTAATTTTTGCTGGAAAAATACATCGTCTGGAAACTGTCCGTTGGAGAAGGAAATATATCTCTCAAGTAAAAGGTAGAGTTGCTAGTAATAACACAACTTACAAAATTAGTAATTTAACTGAACTTTTGAAAGATTTTTTTGAATAAAGTCACTGCAGAAAATTGGGCAAAATCCATATAAAAAAATAACAAAACAAAAATGGAGCCCTAAAAAAATTTTAATATTATATGGACGAATTTATTTTTTTTATATTTGTTTAACTTCTTATATTTTTGACAATAGGTATTTTGTAAGCATTTAAATTATAACTTAGAATTTTTTGAGAGAATAATGTGCCTAAAACGGTTTCGATATCAAAATTAAAAATAATACAAATACAATTGTGATTTGTGTTAAATATGTCAAAATTATCTATATTATGTGATTTATTAAGAAATCGTAAGAAATAAAATAATATTATAAAAACGTTTTATTTTAAGTTTACTGCCAAAGTAATATTCTGTGCCATTAATACTTGGTGATAAAATAAACCTCCTTCCGACGTCTATGACAATGATTAAAATCCTTTTTAACACTTCACACTTCCACATATCTAATGTTATCCAACCTAAATAGTCCATTATCATAGACCGGTATTTTTGATCATAAAATTTCTAACTCATTCTTATGAAAAATATGTGTCTAACAGATTTTGTCAAAGACACCGAACTAGGTAGTTTGCGAAGAGAAAAAGGGTAAAAAATGATTTATTACTCTCTCTAGTTCTTGAATAGACTACAGTATAAGAGGCAAAATCCGGTCTATTTTCCTTTACTCAAATATCTTTTTTTTGGGGGGGGGGGGCGATCGCCGGTCTACAGGTGGAGGTATAATGAAAATAAGGAAGGTTTCTATCCTTTTCAGATAGTTTCTTGCAATCTGAAGCAGTGATTTTGATTCCTAATTAGAAAAAGCACTCCTCTTCTTACAATATAATGTTTTTTTTGTGGTTTTTTCCTATACAGGGTGTTTCCAAGGAACTGCGAAAAATTTTAAAAAGTTATTTTTGAGCTAATTTTAAGCATAAAAGTTCATATAAACATATGTCCGATAATGCTCAGTTTTTAAGATACAGGATGTTAAATTTTACTATTATTTTTAGTTTTATAAATTTACTTCATTTCTTTTTAAAAATAATTAAGTCAAATTTGAAAAACGTTACTTTTCACAGTTCCCATAAAAAATTATTATTATGTGAAATAATATACAGAGTGGTAGTTTTTTCTGAGTTTGTAAAATTATACCCTTTCGAACTTTTTTCGGGCGGCACTGACTCGATATATTTATTCAGATAGCTTTCACTCACTATCCAAATCACTGGATAGGTCGAGAAGGCACTAAACATTGGCCTCCCCGATCTCCGCATCTCAATCCTTTGAATTTTTGCTTCTGGGGCTCTCTTAAATTGGTGTTTCATTCATCCCCTGTTGAAGATTAGAGAAATCGCATTATGGCGTCTAACGAAAGGATAAGAAAGACTCCAAGTTTATATCAACGAATACGCTTTTCAATAAAATGAAGATCAAATTGGTGCATTATGTCTGAGGGTGGTTAGTTTCAACATTTGTTGTAATTTCGATTATTAATATTTTGCTACTGTTCTGTAATTATTATTTTGTACTTTTTTCTTCGTCCCTGTTGGTTATAACAAATGTTAATGAAAATTGATTAAAAAATACATTATGATTTTTTAATTATGTATTTTCTTTTTTTGTGGAAAAACTATTAATTTTTAAAAGAAAACTTAAGAAACAAAAAGGTTTCAAAATAAGATGGGAAAGCTAAGGGCGTAATGAAATCGAATCGGTGGAGCCAAAAAAAAGTTTGAGAGGATATTTTACAAACCCGGAAAAAAGTACCACTCTGTATATTATTTTACGTAATAATAATTTTTTTATGAGAGCTGTTAAAAATGCTATGTGTTCCAAATTTGATCTTTAAAAACAAATGATATAAATTTAAACTAAAAATGATATAATATTTATTTATTTATTTACAATAACTACCCTAGAGGTCTTGAGACCCAACTACAAGGCAGTGATTATACAAATAATACGTCTACGAACAATTTTAAATAAGTATCAAACGACAAAAATATATATCAATATAAATACAAATAAAAATTTAACTAAAATAATTAATTCTAACATTAAATGTATAATACAATGTTATGCTATCTACTTTCATATACAAAGGTGAACATATAAATCAGTTAAGGATGAGAAAGAGAAAAAAAAAAGAGAAAAAAGAAAGAAAAAAATGCCAAGGTCAATGTGCCAAAATCCGGCAGACAGTTCTCAGAGATGAGCTAAATATATCAAAGCTATTACTCTTGTTGTAAGTGTCGCACATGGAATAGAGGCAAAAATTTAAGCACGTTAGTTCTGGGAGTTCTGAGATAAAATACATTAAAATTTCGGCAATTTGTACGAGGGATACTTAAGTTTATCCTAGCTAAAATATTAGGACAGTCAATAGAATTGTTTAGTATCTTATAAAGAATTGTTAGTAAGAAAAATTCCCGCAGTACTTTTAAAGATGAAAAGTTAAATTTCTGAAGCAATAGTTCATGTGAAAAACCTTGCTTAGGATAAACCCCAAAACTCTTAAGATTGAGGTATTTTAAAAACCTTCTTTGAATCCTCTCCAAAGTATTGACATTGGTATTGTAGCCTGGGGACCACACAACTGATGCATATTCTAATTTAGACCGCACATATTAGAAATATAGTAATTTGATGACGTCACTGTTATTAAAATCGCGAGTACAACGCAAGATAAACTCAAAAACTTTTGAGGCTTCAGAAACGATATTATTCATATGAAAATAAAATGAAAGCTTGGGATCGTAAGTGACTCCGAGATCTTTAAAAAGATCTGCCCGAGAGAGTAGCACGGTTTCAACGAAAATTCATATCGAAATGGAGAAAATTTCGAAGTGAAAGTCATAACATTACACTTCTCCACGTTGAGCTGCAGATAATTTTCGGAACACCAATTGCTAACCTGTTCCAGATTCAATTGAAGCTCTACACAATCCTGTAGGCAATTCATCCTCTTATAAAGCTTAATATCCTCGGCATATAATAAAATATCCGTGTCGACAACAGAAACAATGTCATTAATAAATATATTAAAATATAAAGGTCCCTGTACTGATCCTTGCGGCACACCAGAACTTGAAATATATTTCACTGAGCGAGAACCGCGAATTTCAACATACTGAATACGATTATGGAGATATGATTTATATAACGTTATTAGTGAATCTAAAAATTCAAATGATGACAATTTCTTAAGTAAGATGGAGTGGTCCAAACGTTCAAATGCCTTTGTGAAGTCCAAATAAACAACATCCATCTGACAACCATGATCAATAGCCTCAGCTATATCCTGAGTCATAATCATGAGATTAGTTGTCGTCGAGCTACCCTTAAAGAAGCCGTGTTGAGATGGAGTAATTAAATTTTTAGTTAATGAAAAAATATAATCATGAAGTAAAAATTCAAATATTTTAGAAAAATTGCATATAATAGACACCGGTCTATAATTACAAACTTCAGATCTATCTCCCTTCTTAAAAACAGGACAAACCTTGGCAGACTTCCATATGGAAGGAAATCTGTTTAATTTTAAACACCTATTATATAATATTTTAAGTGGTTTGGCTAGGACGAATCTGCAGTCTTGTATTAGAAAGGCTGGGATTAAATCCAGACCAGTAGTAAATTTAGGTTTAAGCTTCTTTATAGCATTAACTATTTCACATTCAGTGAAATCAGATATATAAACAATTGGAAAGATGGAATCTACGTTACATGCATCATTCACGGATATCGGACTGGCCGCGGAAAAGGATTGCTTAAAGAATTCCGCAAAAGCATTTAAAATATCAGATAAAGTATTAATTTCTTTATTATTAAAAGACATACTATTTGGAATACCCTGTAGTTCCTTTTTCGATTTAATAAAATTCCAGAACTGTTTAGAACCCCTCTTAATATCATCCTCCACCCCCCGAATATATGTTGTGTATGAGACAGATGTCTTTTTTTATTTTACTTCTTAGTGATTTAAAATTTTCCAAATGAAGCAAACTTCCAGAAGTTTTATATTTTTTATGAGATTAATTCTTTTGTTTAATGCAATGTATAATATGACGAGAAAATCAAGGTGGATAATTTCGTTTCGGAATCTTTTTATATTTAGCTACGCAAACATCCAACGTATCATATAATTTTTTGAAAAAAATATCACATAGTTTCTCAGTTTTCTTGGTCTAAAAAATTCCAATCTATAATCAATTAGCTTTTTTAAAATTATAATTTTTCATAAGGTCAGGTAGAAAGCTTCGTTTAAAATTTGCAGACGAACAATATTTTAAGATTATCAGTAGGGCCGGATGGTGGCTATCTTCATAAATAAGTACATTCAAAGCTCTTTTGATACTACACTGCTCATTATTATGCATAACTAAATCCAAAATTCGGTTATTATGGTTTCTAATCTTATTACTTTCACATAAATGAACACAATTCAAAAATTTATTTAATAAATTAACCGAGTTATCTTCCATGTCCCCATCCAGAAACTCCGTATAACTAGGTATGTTAAAGTCACCCAAAATACAGATATTGGAACCAAACAAGTTTTTAAAAGAAATAAAAGATTCAAATAAATTTTCTAACAGAGTTAATGTTGTAGGTAGTGGAACATAAACAATAAAGATAAACATAGATGAAAAATCGAAAGAAATTTGTACCCATACCAAGTCCATCTCAGGACAGAGACTGTCCTTAGGGATATTAACTAGAGTTGACCGAAAACGCTAATTGACTGCCAATAAAACACCTCCACCCCGTTTCTTACTTGTTCCTGTAGCATTTCGGTCTGCCCGATACACATTATAGTTACTAGAAAATAATTCATTATCATATACTGAAGAATCCAGCCAAGTTTCTGTAAACGTTATCACATCGAGAACCGAACACGATACATTATTAAACAATTCAACAGTTTTAGTTCTGAGTCCTCGAGTATTTGCATCCTATCGGCCGACGGTGGACATTGGAGGAAGGGATTTGAAGTAGAGGGAGATGATAATTAATTTTACCACCCTACATCTCAAATACCAAGTATTATCAAACATATCTTTATATGAATTTTTATACTTAAAATTAGTTGAAGAATAACTCTTTAAAATTTTACGCACTTATTTGGAAACATCCTGTATATATATATATATATATATATATATATATATATATATATATATATATATATATATATATATATATATATATATATATAATCATCCCATCATCCCTTATATATAAAATTATTTCGATTCTAAGATGTAGGCCTGTAATTTGCAAATAGAAAAATTAAAATGGTGTACTAATTGTCGTAAACATGTTTTAAACTAACTCCTGAAATTTTATCAGAAAAAATAAACCTAAAACATTATTTTGCCTTTGTTGTAAGGAGATGGAAATGTAGGTTTTTAAGTTAGAACAAGTAGCAGTACCTTTTAAGATTATTACGTTGTACCTCAAATTGGCGATTGATATATTGCGATATCAGAAACAGTAAGACGGTGAGAATTTCAGAAAATTTTCTTGGTACTTTAATAATGCTTTCAAAGCACCTCTGGCTATTTTAGTTTTTGACTTATTTATGTAATTAGCTGTGGACAATTTTGTTTTGTGTTTAGACTATTTCATTTTAGGTTACTCTTCTAATGTCCATTAATGGAAATAATTTACAGGCAAAAATTTTTGGATTTCTTAATAAAGTTCTATTTTGTGATATTTTCCAATTTAAATTTTTTATTTGAATTAAGTTTCATTATTATAAAAGTGTGATACATTGTCGGCAAGCTAGAATTATCTTAAAACTATTAGTATCTATTTCGGAAGTGATAAAAATATAAACTTTTTAATGGTTCCAGAAACCCGGAACATTAAAATGAAAATTTTATTTTTCGTTGTAAAAAGTGACTAACAAAATTTTTACCCATTTCAAAATTTTCAGATATAATAGAATTTTAGCAGATATTAGAACATATCTTAAGAACTTAAACAGCTGGGCCTGCCCCTCAAAATTATTTAGTCAAAAGTGATGTTCAAAAAGTTCGCTAACGGACTTTTTTATATTTTAACTTCATTGTAAGGCACTCTTCGTGGGGATATTTTTAAGAACAATATCATAAAAATCGTATCAAAATATCTTACTCCAATCAAAACTTATACGCTAAGAAAAGTAAGAATCTCTTATTTTGTGAAGCCCGTTAAATTAGTAAATGTTTAAAGAAATTTGAATGCCATAAGAGGCTGAATTATAAACGAAAAATCTACGTCAGCTGATACATATTATATAAGGCCACATCTCTCAGTACACAGTCTGAAACGTAACAGTTGAGCAAAAGAAAAATTTGCATTGGTATAATCCACTTCAATACAATTTCATCATTAGGTCGTATTCACTTACATTCATTTGATACTCTTATAAGGTTAGGCATTTTTAAATTAGTATTAATGTTACTAAACAAGGCTGTTTATATACTAATTTTAAGTTTCCAAGCATCTTCTACGATGCAAATATGTTTCTTACTAGGACTCAAAGTCAAAATTCTCCAAAGTATAAAAATCTTTGTACTTAATGAATTAAGAATCATTTTGGAACTCACAGAGTCTTACGAAAATAAAAAAATTGTGTTTTAAATATTATTATTTTTTTACTTACCCAATCATAAATACATGCTTTTCAATGATATTTTTTAACTGAATATAATAGTTCCCTATTTGTTTCTTGTCATTGTTACTGTCGAGGCGTCATATGAAGATACGTAAAATTTTTAACTCAGAAGCAGTGAATGTCATTAGTGTAAAGAATATGGTTTGAGAGGCAGAATAGAAAGGTCCAATTATAAAACAAGAAACTAGGTTTAGTATAAATGCTGTCACTACATGGTCCCTCTCTTTAAACGGGAACCATATTGGAAACACCACAGGTTTTTCTACCAATTCGTTTTGGATTTTCTGTACTGATGATTCATTTAAGTATATAACCAAATTAACTGGAATATATATCAGTGTGCCCATAATACAAACTAATAATAAGCCTATACTTACTTTTTTGACAACTTTCGTACTCTGAGTGTAGAGCAGTACTATCTCTTCATCGAGAGACAAGCGCATTTGTCTATCTTGCTCCATTATTTTTAGGAATAGTCTAGAAACATTGTTTTTCTGATATAATAAAACTTTTACCGAAATCGGTATAAATGTTATCACTAGACCGGTACATTCGGCCATTGCTACACTATCACCTCCAATTGATATTAGTCGACAGAACTTCATCAGGAATGAAATATTTATAACCATAAACAGTCCTTGAAAGCCAAAACTCAGCCACGGGTAAAATCTCTTTAGAAATGTGTTTCCCGTCCATTCTATGTCCCATGTACCAGAGATTATCAAATATAATTTTATATTTTCTATATACATGGTAAAATTTAATTAGTACGAAAGAATCATATAAATATAATTTAGCAAAGACTCGTACTTTTAAGGAAACACGAAAGTTTATTAACAAAATTTTGTAACCTTAATTATATTCAGCCAGGAAACGATGACTGTTTCCGAGCTTTCTTTAATATTACCTTTATTTATACTTTTTATAAAAATAGAGTTTATTAATTTTTCATAGACGTAAATAAATAATTAAAGCATTTTTTAAATTTTATTGATTTTTTTTTTCAATAAATTAAAATTAACCTTTTTTTGATAATCGTAATGCACTGCTTCGCTTCGTGACTCTTCGAATAAAACTGACCTAATCAAGTTTAATAGTACCAAAGCTGCCTTAAATATAATGTTTTAAATATATTTTTTGCAATTAATTTTCATAATCAACTTTTTTATTTACTAAAAAAATAATTAAAATAGATAAATTAATTTTTCAGCAATATTAACCAGCGTCGTAGGGTTCTAGTCGAGATATCGTGATTAAGCTGACTTAGAAATGGATACCAAACAAATCAGTGATGCACTTCGGGGTTGATTTGAGGCTGGCTGTCAGATAAGAAGAAGGCTCGTAAATTCCAAAATAGCCTGGTGAAACTCTCAAATTGAGAACCATTGAAAAAATGTTCGGAAACTTTTTAAAAAAGCGCGAAAATACCAAATGAAAATAAGCTGGGAATAACATAAAACTGTATAGTTCGAATCAATATGAAGGCGAATTTAAAGAACCATGACTCTCCCTAGTACATCATGACTACAAGTTAGTAAAAACGATAGTGACATATAAAAGGGTGAAATGGTCGATAGAAACCTTTGCCTTCTTTAAGTCACGTGGTAAGGATGGTACATTTACGGCTTTACTACAAAATTCTTCTGATAATATAATAAGCCACCTGGTGAAATAATTCCGCTCATGTTTGAGCTTGGGGTACATATCGATGGTCTGGAGGGAAACAAAAGTGGTTTTTATTTCCGAAGTAGGAAGAACAGAGTACACAAACCTTAAGCCTTTCCGCCCTATCAGCCTGATAAGTTTTTTATTAAAGACACTGGAAATGTTGGTGAATCGACACATCAAGGAAGGAATAATGGTGCAATGTCCCTTTGCAATTTGTCTATCAGCTAGGAAACTCCACAGACACGGCTGTAACAAGAGTCAAATTCGCGCTGTTAAGTGGTCGATCCATCTTAGGTACCTTTATCGATATTGAGGGGACATTTGACAAGACATCTCACGATTCGATATATAATGCTCTACAACGACGAGGCTCTGAACCAACAGTAACAACATGGATCAGGACAATGTTAACTCAGAGGCAAATATAAGCTAAGTTAAACAATGTAATTGTGAAAGCACTGTCCAGTAGATGTTGTTCACAGAAAGGAGTTCTATCGCGTTTGCTGTGGAGCCTTGTAATGGACAGCCTGTCCTTTTGTGTCCTGGTCACGATATTCGGAACCTGGAGGGACCTATGGTGTGGGCCCTCCGGATCGCGGAGCGATTGTGCCAAAAGAAAGAGCTTGAAACAGTTAAATAACTGGGGGTAATTCTGGACTCACCACTGAGTTGGGTAATGATCATATTATAGCTCGAACCAAGAAGGCCATATGTGCTTTCTGGGCTTGTAAACAAGCCTTTGGGTGGACATGGGAGCTGCTATTTTGGATATTAACTATGGTGATCCTCACCATGATAACGTACGCTCTCCACTTATACATAGAGAACGATGCCCTAAAAACTGTTTATCGTCTCAAAAGGGGAGGTGGTGACCTTGTCGCTACCTATTTTGATGAGACTTAAGAATTATACCGACTAATGTTGTCCAAAGAAATGTCCAAAAGCGTTCGTGTCATCGTGGATTTAATTATTGTGAAAAATTTTTAAAGTGGAACATGTTATAGGTTGAGAAGTACAATGCTCTTTTAGAAACTCTCTCACATGAGCCGCCGTGGCGAAACTAGGTAAGCGCTTTACCAGTGCTCCAAGAGTTGGTGGTTCGATCCACGCTCGATGCAAAGTTTTTTTATCATTTCAAAAAATTATTATTATCGGTTTATCCAATTCTTAATTATTCTATGATTTTACACACGAACGTTTAAATAAGTAGCTATATAATAATAATAAGTGAAAAAAAAGCTAGTTTTCTCTATGCTTTTGAATGGTTTTGTTTCTCGATTAAAAGTAATTGATTTTGACGTTTTTCGATCACTGCTTTTGGTATAAGATTTGTTTTTCATTGTTTGTTTCTAAAAAATATCACAATCTGTTTTAAAATAATTTTGCTATAACTATGTGTGTAAAAACTACATGGAATAATTAATAATTCGGAGCCTTAGCTCTCAGAGTAATGATAAAGCGCTTATCCAGTTATGATTTGGCGGTTGACGCGATAAAGCTTCTAAAAGAGTGTCACACTTGTCAGCGTATAACGCGTTTTTCTTTAAAAATTTTTTCACAACAATTGAACGAGCGATGGCAGAAACGCTTTTGGCGATTTGAAACGGGCGGCTACTCAGGTGTCTGGGAAAGTGTAGTGGACAGGTGTACATCACTCTCTATGCTGATATATTAGATGGTACCGCTTTTAAAACCCAACCACTTTCTAGAGATATTTATGCCAAGTAAAGAGGATTCAGAGGGAGAGCAAAATCTTCCCAAAATGAATCCTGGGAGTATACAGATTGATCTCGACAAGATGAAAGAGTTGGAGGCGGAATATTCGGCACGAGCACGGTAGTCAGAAAGTTTAACTTTAATACAGCGAAAATTTATTCGGTATGCAAAGACGTAACAAAAGCGAAAGTAAGAGAAAGGCCTCGATTTGTACTAGTGATGGGAGACTTCAGTGGAAAAATAGGCGACGACAGCAATAATATCCCAAATTAAGGCAAATTTGGTTTGAACCAGAGAAATTCCAGGGGAGACATGTTAATTCACTATTACTGCAGGAAGGAGAACATGTACAGTATGAATTCCTTCTTTCAAGAACCTTGAAAGAGAAGATGAACCTGAAAAAGTCCAAATGGCAGTACAAAAAACGAAATGGGCGACATCATTATGAACGAAAAGCCATTTGTGAAGATGTCACTGTCTTAAACCAGTTTGATACCAATGGTGACCACCGTTTGATTAGAGCAATAATAAAAACTAACACCAGAGACGAAAGAATTAAACTACTAAGAAAACAACCCGTTGGAACAAATATAAAAAGAAAGTGGAATATATCAAAACTTAATAAATGTGAAACTAAAAATTAAAGAAGGCCGGGATCAAATGGGAGTAGATAAACACATAAATAAGAGCATACAAATAGCAACCAAGGAGATATGCTTCAAAAATAAAGAAAAAAGTAGGAGGATTGGCCAACATACCAGAAACCTTATAGGTAGATGAATAAACATAAATCGAGAGTCTGAAGACTATAGAGAGATACTTAAGGAAATAAATAAAAACATAAGAAAAGACCTAAGACAACATAATACAAAACTTATAAATGACATGATAGAGGCTAACAAATCTATGAAAGTTTTGAGATCTCAGTTAGCCAAGGGCAGAACTAAAATCTCTGGACTCAAAAGTAGACAAATTAGTTATTACCCGAGAGGAGATCAGAGTGGTGGTCCAATACTTTTATAAGCAGCTATATTGTTCAAAGTCTCAGAGTCCTCATTACGAAAGAAAAGGAGTAAGAAATATAAGTTCGGAAGATAGACCCGAAATAGATAACGCTGAACTAGCAAAAGCACTAGGTCAATAGGAAAAGCTCTGGTGAAGATCAGATAACCACTAAGATGAGAGTGTGGGGAGAACAGTTGCGAGGAAGGTTAAGAATTCTATTAAACAGGTACTTGATACGTGGAAAAATACCTAAAATACGGGAAAAAGCAGAAGTCAGATTATTGTACAAAAGGGGGGACGGAATTAATATAGATATCTATCGACCAATCAGTTTGCTGCTTACAAAAATAATCACCAGCAGACTGAGGCAAAAAATGGAGGTACACCAACCTCGGGAGTAGGCCGGGTTTCGCAAGACCTTTAGCACATTAGATAATCTCCAAACGATATATATTCTTATCGAAAAGACCCCATAATATAACAAACCCCTACATCTGGCATTCATTGTTTACAAGCGTTTGACTCTGTTGCATCGTGGGCCGTTTTCGGGGCATTGGACAGCGCTAGGATTGATTCGAGGTATTTAGCTCTAATCGAACATATATAATACAATGCTTATGTTCAAGTCATAATAGATGAAGTTTCGAAAACATCAAAAATCCTTGTAAAGAGTGGAGTGCATTAGGGAAACACGATCTCTTCGAAACTATTTATGCTGACATTGAAAGATGTATCTAAGAGCTTGGAATAGCAAGATAAGGGAATTAATATAGACGGAACACGAATAAACCTTCCGAGGTTTATTGTCCTAATCAGTAATTTATCGGTACAACTTAAACATATGTTAGAAAAACTTATGACAATTAGACAATATTATCAGCAAACTTCAGATGATTTAACCGTATTTCATCTATACTAATTCCCTTATTATGATAGTTCAAACCCTTAAACACATCTTCCAATGTCAGCGTAAGTAGTTTCGAAGAGATCGTATCCCCCTGACGAACTTCTCCTTTTATAAGGATCGTTAATGATTTCGTACCTTCATCTATTGTAACTTGCATATAAGCATTCTCATATATATGTTTGATTAGAGCTGAATACCTCGAATTAATCCTAGTGCTGTCCAATGCCCCGAGAACGGCGCACGATGCAACAGAGTCAAACACTTTCTGGTAATCCCCGTTTTTGTATAATAATATGACTTCTGCATTTTCCTATATTTTGAATATTTTTCCATATGTGAATCAGCTGTTTAATAGAATTTTTAGGCTTTCTGGCAGCTGTTTTCCCTCAACTCTCAACATCTCAGCGGTTATCCGATCTCCATTAGAGCTTTTCCTATTTCTCATTTAATCTAGTGCTTTTGTTAATTCAGCGTTATCTATTTCTGATATGTCTTCCAACCTACATTTCTTAGTTCTTTTCTTTCGTAATGAGGATTCTGAGCTTTTGAAAAATATAGCTGCTTACAAACGTCTTGGACCACCGCTATGATCTTCTCATAGGTATTAACTAATTTGTCTGTTTTTGAGTCCAAAAATTTTAGTTCTGCCCCTGACTAAGTGATATCTCAAAACCTTCACAGATTTGTTAGCCTCTATCGTGTCACTAATAAGTTTTCTATTATGTTGACTTAAGTCTTTTCTTATGTTTTTATTTATTTCCTTATGTATCTCTCTATAGTTTTCAGACTCCCGATTTATGTTTATTCGTCTTTCTATGAGGTTTCTGGCATGTTGGCTAATTCTACTACTTTTTTCTTTATTTTTAAAGCATATCTCCTTGGTTGCTAATTGCATGCTATTGTTTATGTGTTCTGTTAGTTCATCCACCCCCCATTTGTTCCTGGTCTTCTTTACTTTTTAGTTTATTCTTTATTATATTTTGACATCTTCCATTTTCTTTTTGTAGCATTTCATTTGTTAGAATGGGTTGTTTTCTTATTAGTTTAATCCTTCCTCCTCTAGTGTTAATTCTTGTTGTTGCTCTAATCAAACGGCGGTCACTATTGATATACTGATTTAGGACAGTGACATCTTGACAAATGGCCTTTTCGTTCGTAATGATGAAGTCTATTTCGTTTTTTGTACTGTCATTTGAACTTCTTCAGGTCTATCTTCTCTTTAAAGGTTTTCCAAAGAAGGAATTCATAGAGTACAAGTTCTCACTTCTGCAGTAGCAGTGAATTAAAATTTTCCCCCTAGAATTTCTCTGGCTCAAACCAAATCTGCCTAACTTTGGGATATTATTGCTGTCGTCATGACCTACTTTTGCATTGAAATCTCCCATCACTAGTACATATCAAACCCTTTCTCTTATTTTCGCTTTTGTTATGCCTTTGTATACCGTATAAATTTCCGCTGTAGTAGAGTTGAACTCTCTGACTACCGTGCTCGTGCCGAATACTCCGGCTCCAGCTCTTTCATCTTGTCGAGATCCATGTATAAAATAACAGGATCCATTCCTCGGAAGATTTTGCTCTCCCTCTCAATCCTCTTTATTTCACAGAAATATCTCCAGAAAGTGGTTGGGTTTTAAAAGCGGTACCATCTAATATATCTGCATGGGGAGTGAGGTACACCTCTCCACTACACTTTTCCATATACCTGAGTAGCTGCCCATTCCCATTCCGAGATGCCCTAAACAACTAACAAGAGGAAGTTGCGGTCATCGTCGATTTTGATAAAACTTAAGAATTATACCAACTAAAGTCATCTAAGGAAATCCCCAAAAGCGTTTCTGCCATCGCTCGTTGATTGCTGTGAAAAATTTTTGAAAGAAAAACGCGTTATACGCTGACAAGCGCGATACTCTTTTAGAAGCTCTCTCACGCCAACCGTCAAAACACAACTGGATAAGCGCTTTATCAGTGCTCTGAGAGCTCTGGATCCGAATTACTAATTATTCCATCTAGTTTTTACACACAAACATTTAAATAGTTCCCTCAATACCTCCATTTTCAGTTTCACAGATGTAGTAAAATTTTTGAAAACAGATTGTGTTAATTTTTAGAAACAAACAATGAAAAACTAAATTTATACAAAAAGCAGTATTCGAAAAATGTCAAAATCAATTGTTTTTAATCGAAAAACCAAACCACTCAAAAGTGTAGAGAAATATATTTTTTTTTCATTTATTTTTATTATATATATATATATATATATATATATATATATATATATATATATATATATATATATATATATATATATACAGGCGCGGATCCAAGGGGGGGGCGGTGGGGGCGATCGCCCCCCCCCAAGAACTTGGAGTTCAGGAAAATAGACCCGATTTTGCCTCTTATACTATAGTTTATGCAAGAACTAGGGAGAATTTTTCATTTTTTACCTTTTTTTCTTCACAAACTACCTGTGTTCTTTAGTCCGGTGTCTTTGGCAAAATCTGTTAGACACATATATTTTTCATAGGAATGGGTTAGAAATTTTATAATCAAAAATATTGGTCTATAAAAATAGACTATTTGGGTTGGATAGCAATAGATATTTGGATGTGTGAAGTGTTAAAAAGGATTTGAATCCTTGTTATAGGCATCGGAAGGCGTCAAAAGGAGGTCTATCACTAAATATTTATGGCATAGAGTATTATTTCAGTAATAAACTTAAAATAAAAAGTTTTTATAATATTATTTTATTTCTTATGATCTTTTAATAATTCATATATATTAGAAAATATAGATAATTTTGACATATTTAACACAAATCATAACTGTAGTTTTATTATTTTTAATTTTAGCATAGAAATCGTTTTAGACACATTCAGACTAAAACGTAGCCTTTTTCTCTCAAAAAATTTATTTTTAAAAGTTATAATTTAAATACTTACAAAATACCCATTATCAAAAATACAAGAAGTTAAACATATATAAAAAAAATAAATTCGTCAATATAATATTAAATTTTTTTTGGGGCTATCGGTCATTTTATTATTAATTAAAAGCATTTTTGCGATATTTGACGTTCCATTTTATTTATTTCTTAAACCATCTGCAGAATTACAATTAAACACTAAAAAGGGATTCAAATGTCATTAATTTTTATATGTTACAGAAAATTTAAATAATAAATTGTGTTAACGCTGGTAAACATTACGTATCTTATTCGTCATCAAAGTCAGTGAAGCTATCTTCGCTCAAATTAATTATAATTGATTCCTCTCTCACCGATCATGAGATCGAGTTTCCACATCTTCTTTTATTCTTTTATTATATGAATTTTTCGTAATTATCTGCAGTAACTTTATTCAAAAAAATCTTTCAAAAGTCCAGTTAAATTATTAATTTTGTAAGTTGTGTTATTTCCACCAACTCTACCTTTTATTTGAGAGAGATATTTCCTTCACGAACGAACATTCTCCGGACGATCTATAAGAACAGATTTTCTATCTGGTTTTTCCC
Source organism: Diaprepes abbreviatus (assembly GCA_034092305.1). NCBI lineage: Eukaryota > Metazoa > Arthropoda > Insecta > Coleoptera > Curculionidae > Diaprepes > Diaprepes abbreviatus. Next base: position 37,458 of record JASJET010000097.1, read on the forward strand.
AACAAAAATTAAGTTCTCTGAGCAATTTCCAGAGCTCAGTTCTTTTAATTTCAGGCAAATCCCGATCTTCATTGATTTTAGTTAAAATTTTGTCGATGGTTGAGATCTGCTTCTCATAATAAAATCTATGTACAACTCCTATCATTACAGTTTACATCTCTTCTTCCAACGAGGTTTTTCGTCTGCCTGTGATCGAATATAGCTTGGAATTACTAGCAATTCCAGTCGTTTTTTTCTCCGTCAGTGTTCGGTACATGATAGATTTTCGAACTCCTGTTATATTGGAACACATCTCAATAGAGCTTTTAACATTATTATCTAGATATTAATATCTTAAGGCATCATAACAAACATTCATCGTAAAAAGTTTTTCGTTGAGGAAAAAATGCCCTCCATCTTTTGGGTATCTCACTAATCTCAAATAATATATAAAAACAAGCACAAACAAAATAAATCACCAAGGACACACTGTAAGGTGTACTTTGCTCACTGACATAAATTAAATTGAATTATCAGAAATTTTATTGTTGCAGTAAATTTATAAAAGCTTATAATATTTAAATATAATTAGATTTACGGCAGTTTTCAGTTACCGGGGGCACTGAAGCAGGTACGTTGGAGGTTTCGATAACAGTTTTATTACTCACTCTAGTTCTTGAATAGAGTATAGGAATGTGTATGCTTGCGATCGCCCCTTCCCAAGGGCTTTAAGTTCAGGAACATAGAACCGATTCTGCCTTTTATATTAGGAATGTGTATGCGGTTGGCAACCCCCCCCCCCTTTGACAACTTGTTTTTTTTTGCGATAGCACCCCCCTAGGAGCTTTGAACTCAGGAAAATAGACCCGATTCTGCCTCTTATACGAGGAATGTGTATGTTGATCGCATCTTCCCACCCCCTGTCGGAAACTTGTTTTTTCTTGTGATCGCCCCCCCCCTCTCCAAGAGCTTCAAATTCAAAAAAATAGCCCCTTGCCTTTTATACTAGAAATGGGAATGTTGGTGGTGTCCCCGCTCCCCCGGGGACAACTTGCTTTCGCTTGCCATACTGTACTTTTGTGATATCACCGCCCCCCCCAAGGAGAGAGGCTGGATCCGCCCCTGTATATATATATATATATATATATATATATATATATATATATATATATATATTATATATATACGTATTTAACTGTTCGTGTGTAAAAACATGGAATAATTGAGAATTGGAAAAACCGCTAATAAATATTTTTTGAAATGATAAAAAGAATTTGCATCGAGTGCGTAAAGCGCTTACCCAGTTGCGCCACGACGGCTGATGTGAGTGAGTTTCTAAAAGAGTGTCGCACTTATCAACGTATAACGTGTTCGACTTAAAAAAATTTTTGTAACAATTAAATGAACGATGGCACGAACGCTTTTCGGCATTTCTTTAGATGATCTTAGTCGGTATAATTCCTAAGTCTCGTCAAAATAGGTAGCGACAGCGTCCTTGTGAGACGATAAACAGTCTTCAGGACCTCGTTCTCTATGTACAAGTGGAGAGGAGGCTGGTTCATCAGGACTTCTAAAGCCCTGATAGAGGCAGCCCTCATCGCACTTAATATTCGCACACAAGCCATTCTTTGAACTTTGTCAAGATGAAGACGGTGTTTGCGCTTTGCTGTACTAGGCCACCATACAATAGAGGCACGTTATTATGGGACGGATCACCATACTGTATATCCAAAATAGCACTCTCGATGTTAGCTCTCATGTCTACAAAAAGGCTCGTTTACAAACCCAGAAAGCACATATAGCCTTCTTGGTTAGAGCCTTAATATGATCATTTTAGCTCAGTGATGAATTCAGAAAAACTCCCAGTTATTTAACTGTTTCGAGCTCTTCCCTATAACACAATCGCTTTGTGATCCGGAGGGCTGCATTACGGATCCCTCCAGGTCCCTGATATTGAGACCAGGACATAAAATGACCAGGTCATCGGCGTAGGCCTGTGTATACAAACCAGTGTCATTCAGTACCCTCAGCATCCTGTCCACCACAAGGCTCCACAGCAAAGGCGATAGAACTCCTCGCTGTGGACAGCCCCTACTTGACAGTGTCTTAACAGTTGCATTGTTAAACTCAGCATATATTAGTCTCTGAGATTCTCGTCGTATTAGAGCGAGCATTACATATCGAATATACATCTCGGGCACAAAATACAAATAGGTAGGGAAAACCAAGTAGCCGAAATTCCCAGAAGATTAGGCTTTAGCTGGACAGCTTTCGACAAACTCGGATTCATTTTCAGAGTTAAAGATATCCCCATATACTTGAAAAAGAAAGTTTACGGGTCGTGTATTCTGACAGTCTTTACTTATGGCCTTCAAACAATCCGGTTAAAATGCAAAGCTGCTAACAAATTCCAACGCACCTAGCGATGGAAAGGGCTATGCTGGTGCTTAGCTTGCAAGAAAGGATTCCAAAAAAATCAGGATAAGAGTGCAACTAACAGATCTATGCAGGAAAATGGCGCAGTTGAATTAAAGATAGACTGGTCATGTTTTAAGACATAAAAATTAGCAGCACTGTGACCAAGAGAGAGCAAAAGAAGTGTTGGTAGACCCCAATGGAGATGGCGAGATGACATCTAGAGAACTGCTGGAAGAAATTGGATGAGGGTTGCTATGAAAAGGCAGGAATGGAAGAACATGAAATAGGCTTACATTCAGGAATGGATAAGGATAGGCTGATAAGAAGTGTAACGAAGGACAAGGAAAGGTGTTTTGATGCGTTTTTGTAGAAATATTCTTTTGATGAGTCCTTATAGAAATATTATATTGATGAGTCATCACTGTTTCTTTTAAATTCCATATTTGTATTCTCGTATACTCCAGTAGATTCCATAGGTATATAAATCGGGATAGGGTATGAGAAGTTAGATTAATTTGTATTTGAATGTTACAGTTTAAAAAAGTCTTTATATTAAATAGTTTTTAATTAGTTGTGAAAATTTTGACTTTATTTGAACCTATTGAGAAGGTAAGGAGAGAAAATGGGAACAGTTTTAATATTTTGAATATATCTTCCAAGTGCATTTTTCATGCTTTATTAAAATTTTCAAACTTTATAAATTGAACTCACCTAAAAATTTATTGGCATTAAAACAAATAAAAAAAATAGCCAAACTCAAACCTAAAGATAATGTTACTTAAAACATTTTATAAAGACTAATCTAATAAACGCCATATGCGAAGGTCGACAAGAAAAATGTTCTTGGCACTTCGCATTTTTCAGATTTTACCTGTTATTGATTAAAATATTAGGCCAATGAAATCTTAGCTCCACTTAATCCAAGGAATCATTTGAAGATTGTATCTAAAGCTTATGCCGGAAGGGTATATTAAACATCTTAATAACAGAGAGATCTATATACCGGTACTTCTGAAATTACAAGAGTCAAACTCGAAAGGAACTAAACCAGATTATTATATAAAATTAATAATATATTAAAATGTGCAAAATATCAAGGCCAGACAATGAGGCATGTGAAGAAATTCCTGCCATTTGTTCGGACAAAGTGCAATGTTGTCCCATTTCAAAAAAACATTCAAAAATTAGGATTTTATCGGATCATAAATGTACGATTTTGAACATTATTTTAACAATAAGCCTATATTATCCTATTGTTCCCAAGGTTTTCTTTTCCCAAATTACGATTATACTTAGGTCACTTTCTAGTTCGTGGTTTTGTACTTGTTTTTCTATAGACACATGTAGCATCTTATTATTTAAGAGTTGGCAAAGTTGTGATTTTAATAAAAGATCGTTAGGAAGTGGCAACCGTGCATTTAGCTCGGTAACGAGGAGCAGTTTATCCTCTCTAGTCGATAAGAAGGAATATGCAACATTGTCATGTTTTGAGCAGAAATCCAACAATTTAAATTCTTTTATGCTTGTTACAAAAGCATGTATATAACAGTTTATAACTGATATCCAGTCAATCGCAATATTGTAACAATGAATGAGTTGTGTCCATTTTATGAGCGTCAAAATTAAATCATTAGAATAATAGTCTTGGATGATTTAGTCTAGGCCTAAACTGAAGTTTGAACTATTACACCCTTCGCTTCAAAACCAAATGGCAGAAAACTTTTTTAGTGGAAAGATTTAGTAAACGCTGCTATTGACTTTTTCCGTTTTTTTTTTTTTAAATACAACGTTATAACAGCCTTTTTTACTTTTACGCCTGTTTTATTTAAATTTGGAATATCACAAGAGATCGTATGTCTCTCGCCATCTATCGGCATCGGTTTTAACTGAAGTCGCCGTTTTGTCAGATTTTTATATCGGTATTCTTTGTCGATTTTCATGTCAAAGTATTGCCTGTCAGTTTCTGTTGCAACGTGAGTAGATAATATTAAATTTTGGGAATACATCATGTCCAATATTTTTCCGATAATTAGGACATGGTTTTAAAAGTCTTTTGAAATATTCTTTTGACAAGTCTAGTTGCGACCTTTTGGTAAAATCAGCCATTTACTTTAAAACTGGCCGTTCTATACAATTGTTAAAAACGAAGTTAGTGACCACCTGTGTGCTATTTTATTGGATTTGGTTAATCTATACTAAAATCAAGTAGCTGTATTCTATATTTTTAGTTTTGATCACCGGGTTCAATAAATTAAATTATTCTCATTTTTTCGCACCATAACCTTACAAATTAGATGACTACAGGGGCTAGTATATAAGAAATATTAAGTTTTGTCCAGCATCTACAGCATTGAACTCATTTATTCAAGCTTTACTTCAGGTTCTGCATGCAAGTTCTGATGCTTTATAACAGTTTGTTGTTCCTTGTTTTTATATAAGGCTTATTCCATGTTCTTAAAACTTTGACAGAGATATCACAGATATCTAAGATATTAAATACGTTGGTTGTCGAATACATATATAAAACTATTTACAAAGAATTAGTAAATCGTCCAAAAGCGGTACTGTTTTCAAGTATTCCATTTGCCCGAGACCATCTTTTGGTGACTGCAGCCCGAGAACTATTATTTATAAACAGATAAGTAGCTGTATTGTTTAAATTTGTCAATAAGAACGTATTCCTAATATTGTAAAGGGTATTGCAATTTTCATTGACAAACAATGTCATTTTTGCATTACTATTTTTAGCTACAGCTAACACATCTGGTCATTTTTGCTTTATTATTTCTAGCTATAGCTATAAATATTTTTTATCAAAGTAACGATTAACGGAGTTAAGATTTTATCAGTTTTAAGCTACAGATAGCGCCATAAATTTGAACTTTCTGTAATACTGTTTTTACATTTTGTAGCAAATGAATCAAAAAAACTCCGCCCATATAATTCCATGACCATAGCTGACTCAGGCACTGCGTATTTGTCAAGGAATCGATCTTAAAATCATTACTTAATCCACTTTAATCACTTGTAGACCATTCTTTAAGTAATTAAGTAACAAATGTAATAACGTTGGAAAATTAAAGGAGGGCAAGATTAAATTTTAGATTAATGCCTAAAAATTGTATTGAGTTTGCCGGTACTTGGTGAAACTCCATACCATAAAAGATAACGTAGTAAAACTGGATTTTTACCTAAAATTCCACATAAAATAGATTCGATTTTTACTACGTTATCTTTTATAATGTCTAAAACCAAAAACGATTTCTCTTAAATAATATAATAACCGAACAGGAAAAAGTAAGCGAAAGCTAGACAGTTTGGTTGTACTTTCACCTTTAATATCTTAATTTCATAAAAAATCCCAACTTTTACGGTAGTGTATCGATTACACAGGCATGCAAAAAAAAATTTGGCTCCGCCCATCAGACCACTCATTCCAAATGTATTTTTGTTCTCTGATTCCGAATCTGCTGGATTGTATCAAGTCAAGTTGAGGGTCAATTAAAGGTCAAATTGAGAAAAAAAAAACATGCTATCAATTCGAATTACCCTTTATGTTGGTTTTCAAGGTCGTCGAATCCGAATCTGAGGTCCGTTTGCTTGTATCAGATCAAGTTCAACGTCAATTGAAGGTCAAATTGAGAAGAAACTATACAATCAATTTGAATCACCTCTTATGTAGGTTTTTGGGATTACTCATTCTGAGTCAGATGTCTGTTAGAATCAGATCAAATCAATTAAAGGTCAAATTGAAAAAACCATGCAATCAATTTTAATCGTCCTTGATGTAGGTTTTTGTGGTCACTGATTCCTTAGGTCAGTTTGTTTGTATCAGGTCAATTGAAGATCAAATTGAGAAAAATCGTTCAACCATCTTGAATTGATATTTATATAGATTTTGGGGTCGCTTAACTCGAATTCGTAGATTTTTTTTCGGCTAGTGACGATTTTACGCAAAAATTCAAAAAAACTGCAAGAAAAGGCAAAATTTGAAAATAATTGCACTTTCTTGTAGGTCAAACTTTAGAATCAAGTTTACTTCTGTCAAGAAAGTCATATGACACATTGTGTTGCCTCGTCCAAATCAAGGTATAGTTTGAACCTAACTTTCAAAAAATTCAAAATTAATGCAAAAAAGCAAAAATAACCTTCTTTTGTAATTCACACATTGCAATAGAAATTTTTTCGTCACCCCAGTGTTGTATATATCAAGGACCATTCACTATATTTGTTCGAATCAACGGCTGAATGTTTCACAGGATGTGGGTAAGCGTACCCAGCTACCACCTAGTATGCATGGAAAAAGGCATGTAAACACTCACTAGCGAGACATTCATAAACACGCTCGAGAAAAACAGGCAAACGCTTCGTATCTAGCCACTCCTGAGAATGATAGTCGACAGAAATACCTAGTCTTCCTAGCCGGTCACGCCCACCCGAGCATTATGCTCGACAGTACACGAATAAGCACTCAGTAAGTAGCTACTAACAAACATTTTCGAGAGGAAGCAATAAATACCATTTAAGGGAACACTTTGAATATGAAAGTATACGGTCGATCTACTCTTAATTATACCATCGTTACATTATAAAAATTAAAAAAAAAGATGCATTCGAATTTCACTAAAGAGCTTTTTGCAATGCTTAAGAGTGTTTGCATACATTTTTAAATTTTATAAATTAAATAAATGCTAATAAATCGACAGTAAAGTGATTTTCTTTGACAAAGTTGTGCCTACCTGTTACCCTGACAAGGACTGTAATGACAAGTGCCCTTAGAGAGGATGGGTATAATGATCCGTTCATAAGCTTGTCGAGGTAATGATGCCAGTGGAAGCGTACTGCCTTGCAGGGGAGAGTAAGCTCGAATTGTCCTAGTCAAAATTGGAAGGCTCTTATACTTAGCCCTGGTTATCGCCCCCAGGACGACGAAATCACCTGCAATCGGACCAGGATCCCCAACGTGCGGGTTTATATTAAACACCATGATGAATAACAATCAACCTTCTTTAACTTCTTTTGAACATGTTTTTAGAAAAAATGGCAATATCTTTTGTTATATCTGTATTCCTAAAAAACCTCAACGATTATTAAACGATAACCTTAAAAACATTTACAAACAATGCTTGAGGTCAGTACAGATATGGTACTTAAAGAGTGGGCTCCTAATAGTATTTGTAAAACATGTCGTATTATGCTTTGTACTTGAAATACAAAAAATGATGATACATGTATAAAATTTAGTAAGGCTACAGAATGGAATCAACCAACTGACAAAGGCGACTGCTATTTTTGTAATACTGAAATTTATGGAATTAATCCCTCAAATAACTACACAACAAAATGCTATATCTTAAAGTTACGATAGTAAAAAAAGCTGTTGAGTATGAATTAATGATTTGGAAAAGTTCGCAACTGAATCTAGCGGCAATAATGACATAAATTTAAGCAATGATGATGCTGAAAATACTGGCGACGATGCTTATGAAAATTCTTCTAACGACGAAACTGATAAAAATGACACCAATGGACATACTGACGTTGATGAAATTTATTTGTTAAAAGCCTTCAATCCTGCTCATCGGCTGTTCATAAACATAAAATACAATTTGGAAAGAATAAATATACAAAAAAAAAGTTTCTCTTTTATGGATACCCTGTCACGTGAACACCGGAGCAACGAGGAGGCTGACACATTAGTAAAGGGAGCATCCACAATTCTACTCAATAACCTCACATTTTGTCCAAAAGACCTTAGTGTGTTTTCCAAACATAAAATAAGAGTCCTTTAGCAGCTAGAATACGACCTTCAATTGGAAAAAAAATAAAATGCATGAGGTAAAAAATACCTTCTTCACTAATATTGTCTTAAAAAGCTATCCTAGACAACCCCTGTCTCTTAAGGTCAGGCTCAGAATTGGTCACACCAGATTGACCCATGGCCATCTTATTGAACGCTCTGATCCCCTCATCTGCAACAAATGCAAAGTTGTCCTTTCAATTAAACATATTTTGTATTCTTGCCCCAAATACTCTCATTATCTGACTGAACACGATATCAAAGGAAAAACTCTCCTATGGAAATACAATGAAAATATTTGCTCTTCTCCGAGACACTTCCCTGTTGCCTCAATCTAGTTTACAGACGTATTTATTCATATATGTCTATTTATATTAGTCTTGTCAGTGCTTTTAATTTTGTCTGTTTATCTGTTAATATCTTTATCATGTTTTTGCTAACGTATACTAGTTCTCTTTTTGGTTTATCTTATTAAATAGTATATGTTAATGTCAAAAGCACCACAGTATCGCGTGATCTCTACACTTCCTCGTACACTAAAAAACCTCCATGGGTTGACGTGTCCTTAATTAATATAAATAAATCAATCAATCATTCTACGATGTATAGAGTTCTTTTACGATGTATTAATGTATGTATTAATAAAATATAGATTATTTATTAAATAGTAAATTATTTTGTGTTCCATTTTCCACAATGTTTTTTTAAACTACAAATTTTTTTGAGTTGTATACGTGTTGTTGTGATCCAAGGGTTTCCTTTTTATATTTCCTTAGGCTGTTTCTTTACTTTTATGAAACTTGTCGTTTTTCAATAAAATAAAGACATTTTTCGTTATTGATTTATTTAGAATTTACTTGGGTTGTGGGGACACGTCTGCTGTATTAATACTATAAATATTTTTTTGTGCGAAATACCAGGGTCAGAAAAATATCTAGTATCTAGCCTTTCTTAAATTGTAACTAGATATGATCCGTTAAAAGGATCGCACAGGGATAAGATTTTTTGTGATGTCTAAACAGAATTGAACTATCCGACGACATAAAAAAATTCTGTAATAAATTTGGAATTGTGGAGGCTATTTTTTGATGGAAATTCATTGTCCATAATGTAAAACAGAAATACTAGTTTTTTGTTTAATTTCCACTATATTCTATTGTTTTAGAAAACACATGATGATGTATATCGAACATCCGAAGAAGCTATATCGTAGCGAAATGTCATATCAAAAACAATAAAATATAATAGAAATTAAACAAGAATCTTTTGATTATATTTCACATTATACATAATTGTGTAATAAATAGATTCCAATTTGAAAGGGTATACTGGTTTTAAGAAAATACCTTTTTTAAATGTAACTCACAATTATTCATATTATTTTAATCAAAAAGGTTCCTAAAAACATATTCAACCATCTCAGAAAACTGATCAGAAGATTTTAATTTTATTTCAAACTCTGTTTTTTCGATAATAACTCGGCGCGGGGCGGCGCGTATTATACTGAATGTAATTTACAGATATTGACTCAATGAACGAGCTGTATTGGGATTGTTAATAGGACGTTGGCACCTAAGGGACCATCCGCATAAAGTTGTAGTCATAGGTGACCCGACGTACTGATGGTGTCTGGAGGAGGATAAAACTGTTCACCGTGTCCTCGGAGAGTGCCTAGCACTCAACGAACTGAGGCACAGACATTTCGGAGATACAATTTACCGGAAGGAGTTAGGCAAGTTCAACTAACGAGACTGCTTGAATTCGCCAAGATGAGCGACTTCGAATGACTGGCAGTTATGGTAGGATGTAAAGGGCCTAATGAGACTTAGGTATCGATAAGCAGGTATCACCACCTGTTGTTCATTCAATCATTCACATATTCATTCAAACATTGATTCATTCATTCATTTATTCACCCTATGCGCATCACTATAAATTTGATTTGTTATGTTAAAAAAAACTATCGAAAACTTACTCATTAATACCGTTTATGGTAAAAATTAAAATTTACACATTTTTCACACCATAACACTTTCTTAAACCATTTGCGTCGATAGAGAAACATATAATTATTGTTTCCATTAAATTAAATAAAATGTCTGCCACTAAAATTTCTGCAAGCCTTAACCGATTTTCACGGATGTGAATCCCATTCCGCTTAAAAGGAACTTCATCAGGTGATAAAATATTAAACATAAGATTTTAATTTCTTCGATTTTGGCCAATGAATCATTCAAAATAGTATTGCTTCTGAGCAAAGGCAGCGGGTGAAAACGCCTATAAGCTTAGTATATGATAATGGAAGGGTACGTGCTCTTTTAGTGTTCTATGTATAATCCACTGAGAAACTCTTACTGGTCGCGCAATGCTTCGAGTACGTCAAGTAAAATCCTCTTCAACAAGTTGTAATCTTATTTTCCATTTCAGGACTGATTTTTTGCTGCCGCTCAAGTTCTTCAAATTTTTAAGTCACATTACACGTATCCAAGAGCCTTTGAAAAACTAGGACAAAGGTTTGTCGAGCTAGAAGCGGTGTTTTTGGTATAGTTGCCCGTAAGTACGCTTAGCTCATTTGGTATTTGGAAAAACTTGTCTGCAAAATAAAAAGCATATAAAGATATTTGCGTACAAAATACATTTTTGTCTTGACACTGACCACCACTGCAATATAGGCAAAAAATTAAGATAAAACAGTTTACTTTCGAACTACAAGAAATAAAAATTTATGCAACGTTGGTTACATCTTTCTAATTGATGTATTGCTTGTTTTTAATTAAAAAAAAACTTTTTTTAACAAATTGTTTCAGAAAATGTGTTCATTTTATAATTATCGTCAATATCTCCTTTTTAAGACCAGGAAAAATAAATTTGAAAGGGTGTCTTAAAACGGCCAGGACCGATAAGGCTTATAACTGGTATGGGATTTTAAAAATTTCGGGTTCTTTGGAAAAGTGTGTCTCGAAAAATAGTGTACGGTGGTCCTTAAGTGTCCTTAAAATATTTGGTAGCATTAAAGAAAATTTCACCAATGAATATCGGTTAGTTATTTATTTTAGAATAAATACATTTCCACGCAAGGTTCTTTTTATTATTTTTGAAAAAAAAATTATCCATATTATTTTGGTCCTGTTCGAGTCGAATATCGGCGAAAGTTTAATACCATTTTAAATTTTTTCATATTTATGGTGAACGGTAATGAAGCAAACCTTTGGTTATTTTTTTGGGTACTGATCAAACAAGTTGCCATAGGACAGTGTTGCCAGTTATCAAAAATCATTATCAGTTGGGCTAGTTTGATCTAGGACATCTAGTAATTAATTTTATTGCTATTTCGTGAATAATTGTTTAGAAAGAATAATAAAAATAGCAATAATACAGCCGGCTGGATTAATAAAGAACATCAAATCTGCCGTGACCACAGCCAGATGCAGTTTGAGTCCTTTACTACCGAGGAAATTTCAAGAATAATCAAGGAATCCCATAACAGGAAAGCTCTAGGTCTCGACGGGATCCAGAACTACTGGCTCAATAAGTTCTTGTGTTTGAACCATCAACTGGCTAATCTTATTAATGATATTTTTCTTAACCCACCAGAAATGCCATTGTTCTTGACTGAGGATATTACGTACCTTCTGCAAAAGGACGAACACAACACACATCACCCAGCTAAGTATAGGGCAATCACCTGTCTATCCATATTATATAAGGTGGTCACCTGCCTGACCCCACGCATCTATGCATATTGTGAGCAAAATAACAGTACGGCAACTCAACAGAAAGGATGCACGGGAGGAGCAATGGGATGCAAGGAACAATTGATTGTTGACTCTGTCATATGGACCAACCGAAGAAATCTCTCAGACTTACAACTATATTGAGAATGTATAGAGTCAATAATCATTTTTTTCTTTTTTAGAATGCACCATGTCTACCTGGAGAACTAGGATCCAATTGCAAGTACCATCCAGCGACATTATCAAAATTAAGACAATTCTAATACGAAGGGGAATATTTCAGGGTGATTCGCTTAGCCCATTGTGGTTCTGCCTTGCAATGAACCCACTGTTACGCAGTTTGAACTCCACCAGATACGGCTTTAGTATTAGAAATAACAACGAAGAGATAGGAAGAGTGAATTATCTTCTAAACATGGATGGTCTTAAACTGATGGCTACTACCAGAAACCAGCTGGAACAAATGCTTAAAATTTTAGAGGAGTTTTCCGGGGATATCGGAATGCAATTTGGAGTTGACAAGTGCCGTATTTTGAACATCGTTAAGGTTAAGATACAACCAGGAGGAAACTATAGCTGCAATGGAAGTAGACCAAACATACAAATACCTAGATATGAAACAGGCTAGAAGAATTGACCATGGTACTATCAAAAGCCGAATTGACAACCGAATTTGTCAGGAGGGTAAGGCGGGCAATACGAACTAATTTAAATAGTAGAAATTTGTTTAAGGCGCTCAATACGTACGCTTGTGCTGCATTTAGCTACCCTTTTGGAATTGTAAAATGAAGCCGGACGGACATCCAAAACTTGAAACGAAAAATAAGAACACTCCTAACAAAAGCTCAAAAACATCATCCTCGGAGTGCTATTGAACGTACAATGTTTCCAAGACATCAAGGAGGAAGAAGATTGGTGGATATTGGTAAGCAGCTCGACCAAGAAATAATAAACTTACGTTCATATTTCCACACGTTAGTGGACTCTTCCACACTACATCGAATAATATGCGAGGCAGATGATTCAACGCCGCTACTGCTGAGGGTGAGGGTACATTATATTGCATCTCAACACCAAACAGACCAAGAGAAGTTACAGACCTGGCTACAGAAACCACTTCATGGACGGTATCCAAATGAAGTCAATCAGGACAATGTCGATAACTTAGCGTCGAACTACTGGTTGATTTCAGGACAGATGTTTCCGGAAACGGAAGGCTTCTTGTTCGCTATCCAATATTGCCTTATTACAAATACAATCCGGAGCTTATTCTTGAGAACAACCAGTTCAGGTTATATGGGGACCGAACGGTTCTGACGGATCAGACTGTTGCTCATAATAGACCAGACATGAAACTAACAGATTAAATTTCTAGGCGAACTGCATTCCCATAATTTTATTCACAACTGGAGCGATACCAAAGAACCTCCTGCTGAACATCAAGGGACTGGGCTTTAAGAAGTATCTGTATAAGCCGATTTAGAAAGCAGTTATCTTTGCAACCACGCAAACCGTCCGAAAGTTCGTAGGAAATACAGCAGACCACGTGACCAGGGACACGATAATATGGAAAGGGTTACCACAGAGCTTCATACTTTTGGTATCTTTGTATACCTGATATGAGTCAATATTCTTTGTAGGGAATGCGAAGCCATTTGGCTTAAAATCATGAAAAATAATGGTATTAATAATAATAATGCCAGATGCAGTTTGAACCATTTACCATCGATGAAATTTCAAGAATAATCAAGGAATCCCATAACTGAAAAACTCTCTCCAAGACCAGGTGATTCCGACGAAGAACTATCGTAGGTTCATCATTAGAGACCTCTCAATAAAAAATGACCAATGTAGATATGACTGTCAAACATCAGAGACACTCCAGCACATAACTGGAGGATACCAAGCGTTTGCCGCAAACCGAGTATAAGAAAAGACACGACTCAAGCGCTAAGATACTCCATCAAGAGTTAGCAAATAACTTAAACCTATTGTAAGTAGAAAAAGTACCTTATTACAAATACAATCCGGGCCTATTTTTGAGAATAACCAGTTCAAGCTATATTGGGACCGAACGGTTCTGACGGATCAGACAGTTCCTCATAATAGACCAGACATTATACTAACAGATAAAACTTCTAGTCTAACTACACTATTCGACATTGCTGTACTTAACAGCAACCTAAGGTCAAAATACAACGAGAAGATCACCAAATACAGAGGTCTGGAGGTGCAAATCCGAAAACAATGGGCAAGCGTCTAAACGATTTCCATAATGCTAACAACAGGAGTGATATCAAACAACCATCTGCAGAACATTAAGGGACTGGGCCTTGGTGAGCATCTCTACGAACCGAAGCAAAAAGCAATTTTCCTTGCAACCGCGCGAACCATCCGAAAGTTCATAGGAAATATAGCTCTTGATATCTTTGTATACTTGATATGAGTCAATATTCCCTGGAAGGAGTGCGAAGCCGTTTGGCTTGCAAATCTTATAATAATAATAATAATAGAGTATTATGTTGGATATCATGAACAATCGGATTTTACTAGCTTACGTTTTAGAGGCCTATACTCTAGAGTCCGTACATACGACAATCCATTGTGCTGCGATTGTGATAGCTAGAGCTTTAGAAATTAAAATTACACCGGAGCTCCGATCAACAAGAACGGAATCCAAAACTTCACGAAGGGAGAGACGACTAAATAACAAAATCGAAGATCTTCGAAAGGATATAGGACAACTGACGGAGTATATTAGGAGCATGAGAACAATAAACTTCAAAGACGAGTTGAAGAAATAATGAATCGAGCCCGGCACCATTCGCAATACGTCCAGCGAATGGTAAGGCTCAACAATGCCTCGACATACTGAAACAGGAACTTAGTGCTATTGCAGGACGGCTAACAAGACAACGCGCTGTTCCAATGATCAGAAAAGACTTTCTACCTAAGCTAAACTCACTAACTAACATGGCAGATAATAGATATCTCAACAGAAAGCAGGTAGAAGAGTTCTGGGGAAATCAACTTTCCACATCCGCCAATTGTAACATCGCAGCCGGCTGGATCAATGAAGAGAATCAGATCTGCCAAGATTACAGCCAGATGCAGCTTGAGCCATTTATCACCGAGAAAATCTTAGAAATAATCAAGGAATTTCATAACTGGAAATCTCCAGGTCTCGACCGGATCCAGAACTACTGGCTCGAGAATTGCCGGTGTATACATCATCAACTCGTTAATCTTATTAATGATGTTTTTCTAAACCCAGCAAAAATGCAATTATTTCTGACAGAAGGTATTACTTATCTCTTACCTAAGGACCAACATAACACACATGACTCAACTAAGTATAGGCCAATTACCTACCTTCCCACACTCAATAAGGTAATCACCTCCTGCTTGACCCAACGCATCTATGCACATTGTGAAAGAAATAACATCATCGCAACTCAACAGAAAGGATGCACCAGGAAAGCAATGGTATGCAAGGAACAATTGATTGTTGACTCTGTTTTATGTAATCAAGTCTGTACCAACCGAAAAAATCTCTTCGCTGCCTACCTAGATTATAAGAAGGCCTTCAACTCAGTGCCACATGAATGGCTCAAAACTATATTGAGAAAGTATAGGGTCGATAATCATTTTGTTTCCTTTTTAGAACGCATCATGTCAACCTGGAGAACTTGGATCCAATTGCAAGTGCCATACAGCGACACCATCGAAGCTAACACAATTCCAATACGAAGGAGAATATTTCAGAGTGATTCACTTAGCCCATTGTGGTTCTGCCTTGCAATGAACCCACTTTCACGCCGTTTGAAATCCACCAGATACGGCTTTAGTATTAGAAATAATAACGAAGAGGTAGTAAGAGAGAGTCATCTTCTATACATGGATGATCTTAAACCGATGGCTGGTACCAAAAACGAGCTGGAGCAAATGCTCAAAATTATGGACATGTTCTCCGGGGATAGCGGAATGCAGTTTGGACTCGACAGGTGCCGTATTTTAAACATCGTTAAAGGAAAGATACAACCGGGAGCATTTGAGATGCAAAACGATGAAACTATAGTTGCTATGGAAGCAGAACAAACATACAGGCTACGCATTATGAAAGCCGAATTGACAATCGAATTTGTCAGGAGGATAAAACGGGTGTTACGAACTAGTCTAAATAGTAGAAATTTGTTTAAGGCGCTCAACACGTACGCATGCTCTGCGCTTAGCTACTCTTTTGGACTTGTGAAATGGACCAGGACAGACATCGAAAACCTGCAAAGGAAAATAAAAACACTCTTAACAAAAGCACACCATCCTCGGAGTGCTATTGAATCTACAAAGCTTCCAAGATACCAAGGAGGAATCGATATTGGTATGCAGCTCGATCAACAAATAATAAACTTACGTTCTTATTTTCACAGGTTAGCGGAGTTTTCCACACTACCTCAAGCAATATGGGAGGTAGACGATTCAACAGCGCTACAGCTGAGGGAACGGGATGTTGCTTCTCACCACCGAACAGACCAAGAGAAGTTACAAGCCTGGCTGCAGAAGCCACTTCATAGACGGCATACATATGAGGTCATCCAGGACAATGTCGACAACTCAGCGTCGAACTACTGGTTGATATCAAGACAGATGTTTCTCTGAACGGAGGACTTCTTGTTAGCTATCTAAGACCATGTTATTCTGACGAAGAACTATCGGAAGTTCATCACCCGAGATACTCCAATTGATAATGACCAATGTAGATATAAGAGTCGAACATCAGAGACAATCGAGCACATAACTGGAGGATGCCAAGCGTTTGCCGCAACCGAGTATAAGGAAAGACAAGACTCAGCCCCTAAGATACTCCACCAAAAGTTAGCAGATAAGTTAAAACTATTGCAGGTAGGAATAGTGCCTTACTACAAATACAATCCAGAGCCTACTCTTGAAAACAACGAGTTCAAGTTATATTGGGACCGAGTGGTTCTGACAGATCAAACAGTTGCTCATAATAGGCCAGATAAAATTTCTAGGTGAACTACACTGATCGAGATTGCTGTATCTAATAATAACAACCTAAGACCAAAATATAATGAGAAGATCGCCAAATATAGAGATCTGGAGGTGCAAATTCGCAGATAGTGGGCAATTAACAGCGTCCACCCGATTCTCATAATACTATCAACAACTGAAGTGATACCAAAGAACCTCCTGCAGAACATTAAGGGACTGGGCCTTGGTGAGCATCTGTATAAACCGAATCAGAAAGCAGTTCTCCTCACAACCGTGCGGACCGTCCGAAAGTTTGTAAGAAGTACAGAAGGCCACGCCAACTAGGATCCGATAATATGGAAAGGTTTCCCACAGAGCTTCATACTTTTGGTGTCTTTTATTATCGTAATAATCTGAAAACAGGTTGTCTTTAAATATAAAATGTTCCATTATTTGGAGAAAATTAATGATTGATTTTTTCTAGGATTGAAAAGATTTTATTTATTTGGTTTTAAACTTTGTAATTATTAGATAAATAAAGGTGAGTACCACAGCGGAACGCAAATTTAAACGACTGAATTCCAAGAAGAAACTTTTATTTTTGACTATATAGAATTTGTATGTTTTGACGAAAAATATCATCACAATCAGACAATAATCCAGACAGTGAAGAAGCAAAGGAAAACCACTATCAAAAAAGGTAAGCCAAGGAAATCTTGCTAGTAGATTATTAAAAAAGGAAGAAATTTTAACACCGAATATTATTCTATCCGTCTGGACCAATTGAAAAAATTAAAATCTGGCAAAGGAATCCGCTTTTATCAGGACAACACTACCATGGTGATAGCCAAATTTCATAAACTCTAAATTCAAGTAGTGTCTCTGGCTCCATCTTTATCTGAAAATTTTCAACTATAATAAATGGTAAAGGTGACTAAAGTCTTTAATTTGAAAAGAATAATGTAATAAAGCTCAAAACTTTCTTGAAATTAGACCTATAATATATAATATTATATAATATATACAATATAATAAAAAATAATTATACATTATATAGTTGGGTTTACATTAACATTTATATTAAATTTATGTTCATCGAGATCGATTAACAGAAATGTAGGATATTATTATTATCGTTAAAGTAATAAATATGAAGTGGGATTATTTAGGAGTAATAAAGTATTAATATAATATACTAAGGATTTACAGAACATGACAAAATTATGAACTTTTGAAAATTCAGAATTTACCATCAATTTTTACAACATATCAGAATATTGTTACAATTTCTTACAAAACTCAAATCCATTAAAACAATTATTGAATAAAGTTATCAAAGGATATTGAAAGTCACTAAGAGCTTCTTTGTAAAAATGGTCGTACAAAAAAAACTGCTTTAACATTGATTTTTGTGTTTATCTTTTTTCGTGTTATATCTTTGCAACTATATATTATGTTAAAATTAATCCCTACACTACATTCATGATTTATTTAGAAAAAGAAGTAAAAAAAAATGATTCATTGACTATCCCAAAAAAAAAACAGATCTAAGCTTTGAATTCCTTAGGAAGCGAAGAGCTTCCCTATTCCCATTTTCTAATATGACTTCTATTTGCATCATTTCTTCATTTACTCATTACACTTTGTTATGAAAGTCTTGTCTATTGCATCTAAAGCTATCTAACACTATAAAAGTTTACTTTTGAGGTATCATTAGCATACAAGTTACCCAAATTTCAAACAACTTTTTCATATCTAAATATTTTAAAAGAATCTTACTATGTAACCAGTTCCTTTCGCCAAATAAGTATTCGTTGACAGTTCTCTGTTTTGAAGAAGAAGATTATGCATTTAATCAACATTTTTTTGAGTTGTAACAGTTACGCACATACACATTTTTATTTTCTCATTGAGTTCTTTCTACTGATTAAATTTGTAACAGCATCGTTTTACAATGTAATAAGATACAAACGTAATTATCAAAGATAGAGTGTTGAGGTTTTCACTCCTACTTTTTAACGAAACGAAATATTCCGGTGTCAAATTTGTCATGGCCTTCTTAGTTTTTAGTCTACAGGGTGATTTTGAAAATCTTCGTTTTTTTTAGGCACATCTTGTATTTCCGTTGTGCTTTATTTTATCAAAAAGGTAGAATTTTTCACGTAGAGTTTAGTGGCGTAGTCAGTTTTTTTCTAAAGAATTTAGTTTTTGAAATATTAAGGAAACATATGATTTTTTAAATGGGACACTCTGTATATTATTTTAGATATTGATTAACTATAATTTAGGATTTTCAATAATATATAACTTTTTTATTTTATTTTAAAAAGGTCAGAATTGGATATTTTCAATAATTTATTTTATTTGTAACAGTATGCCATGGCCAATTTATAAGAAAAAAAAGGCAGATGTCCAAAACTTCACAGTTTTGTCAGATTGTTAATATTTATGAAATGTTTTTGTTTCGTAGGTGTTTTCATTTTACTTTTTATTTATTTTTCATTTACAATGGCCCTTTGTGATAATTATGAAAAGTATGATATGCTAGTATGTTTTATACAAAGCAATGAAAGTCCCCAAGAAGTTTCTGAATTGTATTTCAATAAGTAATGTATTTGAAACGTTATCATTAGGATAACTTCTCATATATGACGATCGTTTTTGATCATGTTAGGTATCCTGAAAGGAAGCAACCCTTTTCAGACATATTTGCTCGTTTAAAAAGAAACCTAGTTGAACACGGATCTTTTATTCAGCCGCGTCCCAAAACAGACGTCAAAGAAGACACGGAGAAAAAAGAAACAAATGTGTTATTCTAGGCAGCAGCAAGAACTACACCATCCTGTTAAAAAATAGAGGAAGAATTTGATATAGCAATATCTGACGCTGAAATAATTTTGAAAAAGTATAAATACCCTCCATATAAATTTAAAATAGTGCAACATTTGCACTACAGAGATGATGAGCGCCGACTAATGTTTTGTTAATGGTATTTAGAATAAATCCGCACCAATGAATTTTTTGGCAGATTTATCATCTGGTCTGACAAATGTTATTTTTCAAGTGGGGAAATTTCTAATCATCGCATTGGTTTGCAGAAAATCACCATTTAATTTTCGAAAGGGCACAAGAAAAACGCTTCGGGGTTGATGTCTCGTGTTTTATTTTAGACCAACGTATAGCCTATAAGATGTATGAAGGGGATCTTACAGCACGTAGATACCTAGAAATCCTTAACGAAATTATTCCAGAATTACTTGAAAATGTTCCATTGGCCCATTTTTTTTTTCAGTTTTGGATTTTTTTTTCTGGGGTTTTATGCAAAATCAAATGTATAAGAGACAACAATAATCTATAGCGGAGGTTTATGATGCAATTGGTTTCGTCTCCCAAACTCTTCATAATAGATATATGATTTATTTAAATGCAATTTGAAAAATAACAAAACTGAGCCGATATGTCATCCCAGAAAACGACCGTCATTTTTAAAATCATCTTTAAAATAAAATTTTTATAAAAAAAATTGAACCGACCGCTAAAAGTGCGCTAAAAAGTGAAAAAAACTATAAATTTTTATATGAAATTGAAATGTTTGAAGTCGGCGCCAAACTAATATCTGATAAAATGTGAACTTTCTTACCATAATTTGTATATATTAGTAGTTATTTATTTCGTTTAGAAAAAAATTGGCGCCGACTTCAAAAATTTCAATTTCATATAAAAATTTATAATTATTTTTCGCTTTTTAGCGTACTTTTAGAAGTCGGTTCAATTTTTTTTATAAAAATTTTATTTTTCGATTTTCAGTTTTGAATTCATTATAATATTCATAAATTATTTGAACTAAGTAGTAATCGAGATTAGTTTACCTCGCAATGACCCCAAGGTGGCAAAAAATTACCCGTTTTATCTAAAGTTGTATATCACCCTAAAATGAACCAGTAAAAATTCTTTGATTCTTAGAGTTCTCCAAATACCAGTGAAATTATGTCAAACAATTAGTCTGTCATAGTAAATCGACTATCTTAAATTTCAAATTAATTTGGATTGATAATATAGACCCCAAAACCTTCCAATATCGACATTTAAAGTACTTAAGACGTAAATTTCTTGGCCCGATATATTTTTTATTGCATGTTGATTTTGTATATGCCCCAAGAACACCGCAATATCAACTTTAGACAAAATCGGAAAATGTAAAATTTTCAGTTCTTCATATTGTATCTTATCAACTTAATAGTTGTAAAAAGTTAACTTTATATTCGTAATACAATACTCCAAAAACCACCTAAAACGATTCAGTCCCACCTTTGAACAAAATCGGAAAATGTAAAATCTTTAGTCCGTTATATTGGATTCGTCATATTGAATCCTCAAAAAAGTACTTTTAAATTCATAATTTACACCCTCAAAACCCCTATATCAGTTTTGGAGAAAATCGAAAAATGTAAAAAAATTTTCTAAATTCGTAATTAGCACTAACAAAAATCCCCCAATATTGATTTTAGACAAAATCAAGAGATGTGGAATTTTTAATTCGTCATCTTAGATCAGCCATATTTATTTTTTTTTAAATAATTTCAGATTCGTAATGTGTGATCCCAAAAACTTCCCCATATCAATTTTGAAAAAAGTCGGACAAAATTAATTTTTTATTCGCCATATTCGATACACCATATTGAATTTTTTAAAAATAGTTTTAGATTCATTATGTGCGACCCTGAAAACTCCCCCGTACCAATTTTGGAGAATATCGGACAAAATTATTTTTTTCGTCCGCCATGTGGGATCCGCCATATTGAATTTCTTAAAAATAATTTTGTATTCGTCCTGTGCGACCCCAAAAACTCCCCTGTACCAATTTTGGAGAAAATGGGACAAAATTGATTTTTTGTCTTCCATATTAGATCCGCCATATTGAATTTTTAAAAAATATTTTGGATTCGTTATGTGTGACACCAAAAACTCCCCCACACCAACTTTGGAGAAAATCGGATAAAATGAATTTTTTTGTCCGCCATATTTGATCTGCCATATTGAATTTCTTAAAAATAATTTCGATTCGTTGTGTATGACCCCAAAAATTCCCTCGTACCAATTTTGGAGAAAATCGGGCAAAATTAATTTTTTTGGCCGCCATATTGCCAGCGCCATCTTGGAATTTACTGCACTAATTTCGTCCAAAAAAGTATGGAACTACCGCAGCAATTTCCTGAACATAATGTAAAAAATTTCATTAAAATCGGTGCCGCCGTTCCGGAGTAATACGAATTGAGAATCTCCTTCTTCTAGAAGTCGGTTAAAAACTCTCGATTGTTTTTAGTTTCAGTGTTTGTTTTTGTTTTTGTTACTTTAGTTTTATGAACTAACGTTGTTCTCGTTTCTTTGTAATCAAATTTTAATATTCTGGTTTTATAATAAGAGTGTTGTATAAAGTAAATAATGTAATATTAATTAAGTGTTTACGATTGAAATTATAGAAAAACATTAAAATTACATTTTAACGTGTCTAATCTATAGTATAATTATTATTGTCAAAATTTTGCATTTGTTTCTTATAAATTGGCCATGGGCTACTGTTACAAATAAAGAAAATTATTGAACATATCGAATTTTGACCTTGTTTTTCAACACATTATATATTTTTGAAAAACCTAAATTATACCTAATCAATATCCAAAATAATTTATAGGGTGTCCTATTTAAAAATCAAAAGTTTGGTTAATACCTCAAAAACTAAACATTTTAGAAAAAAAACTGGCTACGCCACTGAACTTTACGTAAAAAACTCTATGAAAATCGGCTTTTGCCTTTTTGATAAATTAACGCATAATGGAAATACGAGGTTTGCCCAAAAAACTGAGATTTTCAAAATCACTCTGTAGATTAAAAACTAAGAGAGCCATGACAAATCTGACACCGAAATCTTTCGTTTCGTTAAATTGAAAACTGCAGCACTCTATCTTTGATAATAACTCTAATACCCACTAAAAGTGTCGAAAATGGGACACCTCGTACATCTTGTTAAAATCTAGCTGGTACATTATGTTGCATTTCTATTATTTTATTATATAGAGTATAACACATTATTTTTAAAAAAAGTTCTTTACAACAAAAATTTAAACCTTAATGGTTCTCACAAAAGAAATACAAACATATTAAATAAGAAATCGAATTGATGTTCTTTAAAACAGTTTGTTATGTATTAAAATATAGACATGCATTGATCAAAAAGATGTGATAACGTCGCGTAAATTTTCAGTACTCATGTATTAATGTCAATGAGTAATGTTATTTGAACATGTCATTATTCTAATCTTCTTCTTTTGAAATGATAGATACGACAAAGGATGTTTAAAATTGCAGTATTATATTGTTGGTCAGTGTCATTTAGTTTCCATTTAGAAACAAAAATGTATTCTATACGCGAAAATAACTACATGCAGAAAATGTCTACAAAATTCCGACGGGGCATATCGACAGATAACTATATTTAGGAAGACAGTTTCTGTATTTGTAAGCAATTATCCTAGTTTTTCATTAACTTTTAAAGAGGGGTAGTATGATCTCAAAATTTCACGAAAATGGGAGGCAGCGATAAATTGGTCCTAAATTTTTTAATAAATTAGTGATATCGTCCCAGCACATAGAAACCGTTAGAGTGCACTTAAATAATAATTTTGAAAACAAGTGTAGGAGAAGGAATACCCAGCCTGACTTCCTGGTCTTAATTTTTTGGATTTTTTTTGGGGATATATAGAAAATCGGGATTATGCTTCTGAAATAAGTCATGATAAATATTTGCAATAATTTATTTTTGTTGCTACCGACCACATCTGAAATATACTAGGCGTTCTTCGTCGTATCCGGAAAAACTAATAAAAATGTGTCAGATATGCAAAAACTTAACTGGAACACATTTTAAGCCTTTAATTAATTGTAAACAATAATCATATTTTTCTTTATCTGGCGAAAATCATTCAAAAAGTATTATGGTGTACAAAATTATAACTGGTGATTTAAATTTTGTATCTTCAACAGTAAAAAAAGGTAAATTTTCTTTTTAACAAAACAAACCAAGTATATAATAATGCGTGTGAAAAAATATCTCAATATGCCCATCAGATAAAATATTCCATTTGACAAGCGCCGCATGGTTATGAAAATAAATGGAGTTGTCATTTTTTAATTAATTTGAAATTTTCTAACTTGTTTCCTACAAAAATGGTTATATTTTGAATACATGTGTTAAGGATCTTTTTTCTTCAAAATAATGTGCATAACCTAGTTATAAGTTAAGATTCTCTCCATCGATTTATTGGAAATTTAACTTTTGTAGGCATACTCAAGTAATAACACAGCACGACGTAAAATCTGTACATTCAACAAGTATAATCATTTTTTGTATATTATCTCGCTAAATTTGAATCTGGAATCGGAATTGCTTCACCACGTCAGGTTCTTTAAATAAACTAAACTAAACTAAAAGTGCAAAAAATGCGATTTTGGCCTATTTTTGAGGTTATCTATGAAAGCACAAGGCCTACTTTCTCAAATATCGCGGAGTGTGCTCAAATATCTTTTTTTTTTCTTCGAGCTATTCAATTTTGAAAATTTCAAATTGCATAAATTTTTTAAGTTTTGAAAACCTTCACCTTTCGCGGCGATAAGCTTTTAAGAGGAAACTGTGATAAACCACTGATATTTTAAGACTATGAGAGCATCGCTCAATCCAAATTTTTGCAATATTATTTATTTTTTAAATAAATGCTTTCATTGCCTTTTAAAAAAATACATTTGTTTGAAGAAATTGTTATCATTTTTACGATATATTTTGTTATAAGAAATGTATTAAAAAACAAATTTTGCAATTTAAATATAAACTCTTGAAAGATATGCATTTGTAGACTTTGTGTTTGTAGAATATGATTTTGTGAATTCTGGATATATATTCTTAATTAGTTTCTAGTGTTCGTTTGTGGGTTTTTTAAATTGCAAAATTAATTGTAGATGATTTTGTTTACAATAAAATATATTATAATACCGATAGCGACTCCTTTAAATGTATTTATTTTTGTAAAATGCAATGGAAGCATTTATTTAAAAAATAATTGATATTGCAATAATTGATTTAAACACATTTTTTAAACAATTTTTTTTTGCCTTAAGTCATCTATAGTTTATCAGAACTGGAGCTTAAAAACTTATCGGTCACAAGAGGTGAAGGTTTCCAAAACTTGAAAAATTCATGTAATTTGAAATTCTCAAAACTGACTATATCGAACAAAAAGAAAGATATTTGTACATGCTTAACGGCATTTGAAAGAGTAAGACTTATACTAGAAGATGTTGACATAGTTTTTTTAGTAAAATAAAATGTCGCGAGAATACATAACCTCAAATTTTGGCAAAAATTGCGTTTTTTGCACTTTTAGGTTAGGAACCTCATGTAATAGAGCAATTCAGTGACCAAAAATCCACAAGAAATGATTTTCCTTATTTAATGTACAAATTTCACGTCATTCTGTGTAATCGATACAAGAGTGCGTTGTCGTCCAATTCCTATTATGGTATGAATTGCGTGAAACAGGAATTCCACTGTTCTCTGAGATTGTGCAATAATCCATGTGGATGATAAATAAGACTATGCTTATCTTATTGTATTTAAGTGGTGTTACGAATGAAAAATGATCGTCCGTGTAATATCATTGTAGGTGGCGCGGATCGACTGAAAAGGTGATAAGTTTCGAGAGTAGTTTAACCTATCGATTTAAAGAACGAATTAAACTCTAAATTAAAGATAAGATATTCTACATTTTAATTTTAATGGGGTGAAACAAATTTATCTCTAACATCAAATCAGGCATTTATTCCATAATTTTGATAAACTGAAGCTATGAACTGAAATAATTTTAGTTTCAAAAAATCATCGACTTAAATAATTATCTTGTTTCATTTAAGAATATTTAGAACTTGAATTAAATTTATTTGTAAATTAATCTGATTTTAATATATTGGTATTATAAGGAGGTTAATTAAAGTTGGAAAGAAATAATTATAGTTAATAAGTAGTAGAATACTAAAAAAAAAAGTTTTCATTGAAAAAAAAAATAATAATAAATAGATCAATAACACAAATTAATTTAAAATATGTATATGAATTTATTGATTGTAAATAAATTATTAATATTTAGGAGGAATTTTTATACAAATATATTAGATGGTTTGACAAATGTAGGTCAATACATGTACACGTTGGAATTTTTTTAGTGAAAGAAAAAACAGAGTAAAGTTTTCAAAAATTATCTTTTTTATCCAGTAGTGTCAATATTCATCATAATCATATCTATTGGTAGCTGTTATGTCGTCATCTGAACAAGATTCACTTTTTATTTCAACCGGTGGTATTATTTCTTCTATGTTTAGTGCTGGTTCATCTTCAAACCATCTGAGTTATAATAAACTGGTGATATTGTTCAGTATCCACCCACAATCTTTAGGATCTTATTGTAAGCAATTGAACTCCATGGCAGTAAGCCCCATGCAATTGATATAAATTACCCTTAATGCCTGTTACTTTAAATTGTTGCCGTCTGTCATTTTAATACTTAATGATGGATTATGTGCTGAATCGAAAGAATATCTTTTCAGAAATGGTATTTTGACAATTGAGATTTATATTGTGCAGTACTGACATCACTATAAAGTATACTGTACATCTGTTTATTATAAATATTTTTTGATGTCTTATTTAATTTCGCAATGTTAAATGACTTGCCTTTTCCTTTGTTCTTAAATAATGTATTGTAGTTACAATCACTATACGTATGCTAAAATGGCGAAACCTTGAAAAGTTGTGAGCTTAATTATCCGTATAATTCTGTTCAATTTAGTGCTCTTTTTCCATGTGATGACGTCAACCATTTTCCTTTAGCAAATATTTTATCTGTATATGTAGCACAATAACATCACTGGTACATCAGTATCTGAGGTTGAATTAGTGCGTGGCATTCTGAGTAAACTCTTTACATGTAATTCGAATATAGACTTCTTCATGAAGACATTCAAAGCCAGATTCAATGTTTTTAACAATATCATTTTTTTGTATTTAATTTGAGATGCATAATTTTTATAAAACATGGAGAAAAATATTTTTAAACCGATGTTACTTAGACTTCTCTTAAAGTTACTGCCTCTGCTTTGTGTTTTCCTCTTATCTGATAGGGTTTGGGTCGACATTTTCCCATAGCTCTGTGGAACAGGGGCTAACTTCTATAATAAATAAAAAATCTGCTATTATGAAAATATAGTCGTAGTGGCATCCTCTCTGATTTAGAGTTTTTATCATTATTGTTACAATAGTCCAAACCCTGAAAGCACAAAAACATAAGTCATAGAACACCTCGAATTAAAAAATTAAAATAATATCTGAATATATCGAAAATAAAGAATGCCCTCCAGACTGTTGATTTTTTGTTAATTTCTATTTTTAAAGAATTTTTTTTTATTGACATAAAAAAACATAAACTGATTTAACCGAAATTTCTTCAAATTATGTACAGTTAATCTTAAATGATTATATCGTCGGTTTTCACGGATGATGGATTGTGCACTGGTGTTTTTCCTGTTTTCAATTCGTTTGTCAGTAGAAAAATCTTGACGACGTTTCGCCAACATCTCAGTTAGCATTTTCAAGAGATGCTTCCTCGACGGTTGCTCAGCTTGGAGCAGCCGTCGAGGATTCATCACTTGAAAATGCCAGATGAGATGTTGGCGAAACGTTGTGAATATTTTTCTACTGACGAAAGGATTGAAAACAGGAAAAACACCAGTGCATATATATATATATATATATATATATATATATATACATATATATATATATATATATATATATATATATATATATATATATATATATATATATATATATATATACAGGTGTGGAAAATCCAGAACAGAACCTCTGAAGAAAAGAACGCGACGGACAACCCGTGTTGAAGAAGTGAAATAAAGCATACTGTTGTATCGTAGCTTGCTTCCTAGTTTCCAGCAAAAATGGTGTAGGGCAAGGACTTTTCGCTGGTTTCGGGTCGTCAAAACATAGTGGGTCGAAAGCACGGATTTGATATTAAAAATAAAAATCATGAAAATAAATTCGAAAAACATCTAATGTGGTTCAACGCTTTAAAAATAAAATAAAAAGAATAATTGTGTTTTCATGAATAAAATATTGCACTTGGATTCAAGGTACATTTTGAATAAAAAGGCGAAAGTACTTTTTCCTATATGCTTAAGACTTCTTAATAAATACCAATGCAAATAATTTGTAAGTAATATAATATTTATCCATCGACGCCAAAAGTTTTGGAACACATCCTCCATATTTTTTCTCGAAAAGATTTTCGGGCAAAGTCTAGGCGATAGTTTCTTATCAACTTGTCCGTTGATTTTTGTACATCTTTCGATAGTTTACCTATCGGTAATATTGCAAATGCTATGATGTCTGGTCAATGGAGTAAGTCATTTGTGGATTCCTGTTGGAATGTTGTACCAAGAACATCCTTTGAAGAATAATCTTGCTATTTGAAGTTTGTATTTCCAAATCTTCTCTACTGCAGTTTAATGTCGGCTTCCAATGGTTTGCAAAGTGACGGGAAACCGGAGGATCAGTTTTCGCTTTACACTTGTTATAATGGCTGACTCATCATTGTTCTCGAAGAAACGTCGAACTATGTTGCCATCGTTAGTGCTTCCTAACCCTTTCTTTGGCATGTCAACAAGAAGTCCTAATCTCTCTCCTTAAAGGCCTGTTGGATGATAGCCTTTGCCTGTGCTTTCACCTCTTTGTCTTTCTGCTTACGAGCTTGCCACTGCTGTGTGGCACGTTGATACGATAAATACAAGCAGCATTCGAAGAATCTAATACATGCGTATAGAGTTAACAGTTGTAGCTTGAATACTCTGTATTTACTGGGACACAGTATCAATGTTGTTGAACTGAGATGTTGTTTGGCAGAGGTAATACCGTTGGACCGACTTCGCTCTAGCCAAAGCATTCACCTAGCCGTCTGTCATCGTCATAGATAAGTTGTACTGTACTGAAGCTCGGGTGGCAAAGCGAACTCTTTTATATGCTGCAAGTTGTCTGGTTCGAGTTCATAATTTTCTATTTTCGTTAAAGACTTTTGTTCGGTTTTTTAAATAAATTCAAATTTCAGAGGCCCGCAATTCATAGTAGAGGAGGATTTGGAATTGTACAACACAATCTGTTCTTGTTGAGTTTGCGTGTTAATACATGCTAACTGAAGTGGAATAAGAGAGGTTAGGAATAAGTTTGTATCAGAAATATTCGGATCAGTGAATTTCATTTTGTACTAGCTCTGACCTGACAGTCCGTCGCAGCATCCATTTGCAAATGAAACTCATGTCTACAAACCTAATTTATCGATTTGTTCAAGGGCGTCAATTGAAGCAATATAATTCGATCCACTGTATGATCCAGTAAGCCTTGGAATTTAACCTCGGCTTTTGATTTAGTAAAAGTTAGATACTCGTCATGTGGATAACATGCTTTTTTTGTATTTTACACACCAGAGTAAGGCGAAAATATATTACTGCCTTTCTGTTTAGCCCAATTTTGTAATCGTTGAATTGTAACTGGGCGCGACGCAACTATAACGCTGTTGCCTTTGACCTGAGACTAAACTTTAGTTTAATAGAAACGTTACTATAGTCAACTTTCTATTTTAAATTTCTT
Source organism: Diaprepes abbreviatus (assembly GCA_034092305.1). Lineage (NCBI taxonomy): Eukaryota > Metazoa > Arthropoda > Insecta > Coleoptera > Curculionidae > Diaprepes > Diaprepes abbreviatus. The sequence goes on from JASJET010000097.1 coordinate 67,138, forward strand.
AACTACAAATTATTTTGGCCGTTTTCTCAAATTCTAACCCACAAAGCCCGTCTAACTTGATTCGGGACAGAAGATCGTAGGGGACACCTATCGTAATATTACCCCCGCTAACTTCCGTGCGACACAAAGACGAGCAGTACCTTGAAACGAATGAGAAAGTGTATTTACTTTTCGTCTAAACCTGTAACGTAATCGACGGAATTTGGAATATTTAATGACGATTTGATACATTGATTGTGTTAAATACATGAAATAGTCGAAATACAAAAAAAATTGTTTTTGTTGGGCATTGACCGTAAAGAAAATTGATATTTCTGTTACAAAATAAACGTTTATTCTAATAAAAATACTAGTGAAACGCAACGGTAATTTCTAAGTAAATAAGCTAATAGACCACTTTAAAATTAAAAATCATTCTCAAAAATAAACTTTTATTCTGGAAAAAAATAAAAGTAATACGTGTTTCCTTGTCTTTCGAAAAAATTTCTTGAGTTATTCGCAATTTGTAACAGCGATATTTGTTCCGCTTTAAAATATTCCAAACTGTCCGAGCATTCATATAAAGTTCTTAGGTAATTACGGTACTGTTGCAGGGAAAATTAATTTCTGCCAAACTACAAACGTCATTCTCCCGATTTGCTCGTTCTTCAGTAATTTAAAGAACCGGTTGCTCCTCAATATTATCAGAGTATTTTTTACAAATTTTTAGACAACCGACTGTCCCAAATTTTTTAATAATTTCTAAATTTTCAAGGAACAGGATGATTTTCGCACGTAAATACAAATCTGCTGATTATTTACCAGAATAGTGTACCACTTAATAATTTGCTCTTTTTGTTCCGTGGAATAAACTTCCATTGTAACAAAAAAATTTGGCGCGAAACACGGTACTTACGTTTCGACTGCTTGATTGAAAGCAAATAAGTTGGAATCCTCTTGTTGTGCTAGGGCATGTAGTATGCTGCCGCCCGCTCTCACCGCGCCAGCATTGTATTACCCCTCATCCGAGGGCCAAACTGGTAATTTACACGTATGTCGATGCTTACGAGATGCTTATCCTCTGTCTCATTCTGATTTGATGAATAATATAGTATTTTCTTTATCATACTTAAGAAACGTCGAGTTTCTGGTTGGGATTTTCCAGACCTGTATATATATATATATATATATATATATATATATATATATATATATATATATATATGTTTATGAGGCTTTCACGAATTTCTCCGTGTGAGGTGCAATAGCAGTGGATATATCCACATTATGCCTTTGTAGTGCTGAAATCACATTCAGCAAACGTACAACTATATGCAATTCCGTGAATAGATGAAGTAAAAAGCGAACAGTAATTGCAAACTTCGTTCCATCATATCCTTTCCGTGTTGGAGGTTGCACAGTTTGAATGAATTGCTACTGAACACAGTTCATCCTATTACACCACCATCGAGGTGATGGCCTACCTATACCACCATACCGAGAAGAAAGTTATAACTTGCCCTCCCTGCCACAGTGATACGGCAGAGGCACATGTTTCGTCTCTACTAGACTCATCAGGGTACCGACATGCACCTGTTTGTGTAAAGGACAGATCGGAAGGAAGCATGCAATACTGAACATATATACACCATCCGGCGGGAGGTCGGCAAAGCCACGTTCAGTGTTGGATGCTTCCTTCCGATCTGTCCTTTGCACAAACAGGTGCATGTCGGTACCCTGATAAGTCTAGTAGAGACGAAACATGTACCTCTGCCGTATCACTGTGGCAGGGAGGGCAAGTTTTAACTTTCTTCTCGGTATGGTGGTACAGGTAGGCCATCATCTCGATGGTGGTGTAATAGGATGAATTATGTTCTGTAGCAATTCATTCAAACTGTGCAACCTCCAACACGGAAAGGATATGATGGAATGAAGTTTGAAATTACTGTTCGCATTTTACTTCATATATATATATATATATATATATATATATATATATATATATATATATATATATATATATATATATATATATATATATATATATATATATATATATATTGTATATTGATTTTTCCCAAATTTCTTGAAAATGTGGTAACTGAATTTAATATTTCTATCGATGAAAGACATCAAATAGTTTATTTTAAAACAAAAAAAATGAACGGTCAGATTTACCAAGAAGATTTTTGACTTAAACCCGATCTAGTTGCCATGAAATTTAAATCTGCTAGTCTACCAGTTTTGTTTCGCTTATCATATTGTCAAAATTTATATTACATATGTCAACAAACATTATAGTTGTATCCCGAAGATCAATAAAATTCTTAATCTTTGCCAGTTCAATAATAAAAGTAAATTATTTCTCTTTGTTTGAATTTTTAGGGTTAAAAACTTGCTTGACTTATTGTTGTTCTTGTCAGTTTAAGCCCTCTGCTGTCAACTTAGAATGGTTTTAAGGTTAGATCATAGTAGTGAATAAAAGGAAAAATGTTTTCTTGCGGCTCAAAAATAGGTGGATTTGTTTTATAGAAAAACGATCAATAATGCATTTTCAAATTTAATTTAATTATGTAAAATAAATCTTTGAGCTAAGGTCTGAAATAGCTATTAACATTTTTTCTAGACAGACTAATATCAGTTGATAATGTAAGTATTATTTAATTAAAATAGAAAAAAAGATATTATACGTCAGGTAACATTCAAAAAAATTATAATTGATTTAAAAAAATGTGTCACGTATTTATTAACAAAAACTTCCAGAGAGATCAAGTTTTTTCACATATATACATCCTTTGTGATCAATTTCAAGGAAGTGTTCGGTAATGTAAGTTTATGTCTTTTTACGTCAATAATGAGATTCGGTGGGCATCTCTTATTTTTATTTTCAGTTTTTGTTTTACCTCTTTAATTCGAGGTGTCATGAGAGCATGTTTTTGTGCTATCAGCGCTTGGACTACAAGCTTAGACTTTGTCGTTTGGAGTACGTTCCCATCGACTGTATCAATTCTGGTGAAACTAGGAAATATCTTGCACATATCTATATTTATATTGTACTCCAAGTTGAGTGCTAACCCGCAGTCAAATATGTTTCTTTCAATTTTTAAATCAATCTTTCAAACGGTAACTTTTTACACCTTTTTTTACTGCTTGTGATGAAAAGTTTTAAATATTCTTATTTTTATTAGTAGTAGTTCCTATTAGACAGTTGAGAGGTCTCCTGCAAAGGAAGCTCCAGGATGAGGAAAGGAAACGTCGCATATATTAATTTTTATTTATTTGTAATAATTAAACTAACCCGATTCCTTTTTCCCTTTAAACAAGTGACCTTTTAAAGAGTTATTATTAATGCTTTAAATGGATTAATTCAATTACTTACTCCTATTTAAATAATTATAATCAATCAAGGAATGAAAAAGAAAATCTGGCAACATGACCCTCTGGAGAACCTTTTGGGCTTCATCATACTTGCTTTTTGTCGCCTTTCAAATGCGTCATTACATGTTCTTTTTTATCATGTGCGAAAGTTTGGAATTTGAAAAGAGATAAATATGTATATTGTTGACTATTGAGTTTGGTATCTATATACCTTTTAATGAAACCTTTTTTGCTGTATCTTCTTTTTTATCTCATATAAAGCATTATTTCGAATTTTGCGGATTTAGTGAACAAAGAGATTAAGTTGAAAATTTAATGAATTTCAATAACAACTACGCGTTATATTAAAATTGCTTTCTTTAAATTGTCCATACCGTGAATTCATTTGATCTGTCTGAGTTAAATAATCATCAAAGGAAGAAAAAAAGCATCTGTCCGGAGGATTTTCTGGGCCTTGTCATACCTACATGTTATCGTCCGTCAGGTGCGTTATCATTTGCTTTTTATCAGGTGTAAAGAATTTCTAGAATTTGAAAAGGGATAAAGCATGTATATTGATATAACTATTAAGTTTGGAATCTATGATAGTTTTTATTATGTGAATCCAAAAAAATTATATGATTGATATATAAATAATTATTCTTGTTGGGATTTAATTGCAGATCTAGGTTTTAATATTATTAGAAATATTATTGTTCTAAATATATTTTTAATATATTTTTTTGTATCTATCTTTTTTCTTTCTCATTTAAAGTAATATTTCTAATATGGCGGGTTCAGTGAACATAAGAGTTTAAAGTTTAACGGTGTAGATATACATCTATTTGAATGATATTAATATATAACTTTTTCGGATAAAAGATACTAAGGAATTCGAATTTTTATTTAGATGCAGACGAAGTACTGCTGGTGGTGCCCTCTGCAATGTATATCGAAAATGTAACTAAATATTAATTTCTCTTATTAAAAAACCCTAAGCGACAGAATATAGTGCAACCAAGCTTTTATTAAGATAAATAATTTTAAAAAAGTAAAAAAAAATATAAATAATGATGCAATGATAAGTGAGGCCAAAATTATTTAATTTTGATTTTATGCACTGGTATTTTTCCGGTTTTCAATCCGTTCGTCAATAGAAAAATCTTCACGACGTTTCGCCAACTTCTCAGCTGGCATTTTCAAGTGATGCTTCCTCGACGGCTGCTCGATTTAGAATGAGCATGTTGGTCCTCTGCCGGCCTTTTTATAGTTTGGCGCTTGCGCAGTTTATATCTTGGTTCTGCCTGGTTGATTTCCTCGTTTCTCTGGGTCTGTGTCTCTTCTCGGTTCGCTATCCTGTTTCTCTGGTATTCTATATTTTTCAGATGTTTTGTGTATGATCTCTCTTGTTAAAGTTTTTAGTGCTTTCTATTTCGAGAGCTTCTCTAATGATGCGCGTTCTAAAGTGGTTTGCGGGGGTGATCTGTTTGGTTTCCTGGATATTTATAGTGTGTCCTGTCTCCTGATGATGTTGGAATAAAGCTGATGTCGTTTGCTTATTCTTTATGCTACTTTTATGTTATGGATCCTTATAGAGATTCTTCTGTTTGTTTGGCCAATGTATTCTTTTTACAGTCACTACATGGGATGCTGTACACTACCTGGTTTTCCAATGGTATTTTGTCTTTAGGATTGCCCAATAGTTTGTGTCATGTTGTTTGAGGCTTGTAAATTGTGCATATGTTATGCTTCCTCAGAATTCTTCCAATTACTTCTCTTACACCTTTTATGTATGGTAGTGTGGTTATTGGTTTGGTTTTGTTATCTTCTTCTTTTTTCTTTGCTACTGCTTTTATGTTCTGTTTCATGGCTTTTTTGATATTGTGTTCACAAGCGGTAAGAAACTATAAATGTGCATGGGTACTTAACAAATAATTCCTATAATACAAAGTGGTGAAACGAAATTTTTCGATGACGTGATTGGCCCGGCTACCTTTTGTTTTGTACTAAATCCGATAATATGGTTTAAGCGCAATTTTTGCAATATGTTAAAGCCCCGTTTTTAAATCTAAAAATATAGGTATATATTTTCTCTTGTTTATTAATCATTTTATGAGTTTATTCTATTTTTTCTTAAACTCCATGATCACTAGGCTAGCGAAGAGCAGCCGTTGCATCGGTGAGCAGATGGTGTGAAATAAGAGGTATTTATACCAGGGTGTTACTAAATTCTTATTAGAAACTTTTATTGAGTTAAACAATTAAATTGAAAAGAGCAGTGTAAAATCGTGTTAGTTATTTAAAACTTGAAATAAAAGGACTGAGATTAACTTAAATCGATTCTATTAGGTAATTTATTACAAACAAAATTCACAATAACCTGAAACAAAAAAATTTAAATGAACCTTTTATGCATCAAGGTTTTTAATTATTCCCTATCAAATTCCTTAATAAGTACACATGATCTTTGGCTAGAAATCATAAGAAATATACATTATAAATAACTAATCTACGCTCTATAATAATACCACGGTTACATCGTTGATAGCTCGCAACAAATTACAAAAGTATATTAACTAAAAAGAAATTGTTGAGCTTTAAATCACATAACAATAAATAAACAAAATTAATTATCACTGAACAAATACTGAATACTAATATATAATTTCTTTAGGATTCCTACATACAAATAAAGGATTAGCTTCTTAAAGAGGTATGGGGAAGAATTCAGAGCGTATTCTTGTTTTACAGAGAATACACGCTTGGCGAGAGCCAGTGGGCGTGATAGAGACTACAGTGCCATTAGCAAAGAAAATTCTTTGGGACCATATGGACTTTCGACCCTAGAACAATATTTTAGAGCATTAATATGTTACTCAGAAAGAAAAAATAATGAAGGGTTACCTCTTTTCCATGAGGGTACCGCAAAGAAAGCACATTATTGTGTAGCACGAAATGAGGAAGGAATTTTCACAAACTACGGTGATTCATAGATGTCGTTTGACTGGCGATATTTTTCAGTCTGACATCGAAGTTGGTAGATGACAGGTGCAATATCCTGCCGACATATCTTGAAATTTATAATTCATATATCAGTTATTTCCTGCTAATGTTGCTCTCGGTCTGGTACAGCTTCATTGACGAGATTATGAGGTGATCGAAACGCGTATGGAGAGAGGACCAGAGCGATATTTGCAGGAAATAAACTGTTTGTATATATATTTTTCATATTCTCTGCCTGAAAGGAGAATTACATATATAACAAACTATTTAAATACGGCAGAAACATTTCTTTATTTCTTACTGAAATTTTGATTTTTTAAAAATTTAACGTTACTCCGGTGATTCATAGATGTCGTTTGACTGGCGATATTTTTCAGTCTGACATCGAAGTTGATAGATGGCAGGTGCAATATTCTGCTGACATACCTTGAAATTTATGATTCATATATCAGTTATTTCCTGTTAATTTTGCTCTCGGTCCGATACAGCTCCACTGACGAGATCATGAGGTGATCGAGACGTATATGGAGAGATGACCAGAGCGATATTTACAGGAAATAAACTGTTTGTATATATATTTTTCATATTTTCTGTCTGAAATGAGAATTACATATATAACAAACTATTTAAATACGGCAGAAAGATTTCTTTATTTCTTACTGAAATTTTGATTTTTTAAAAATTTCACGTTATTCCGGTGATTCATAGATGACGTTCGACTGGCGATATTTTTCAGTCTGACATCGAAGTTGGTAGATGGCAGGTGCAACATCCTGCCGACATACCTTGAAATTTATATTTCATATATCAGTTATTTCCTGCTAATGTTGTTCTCGGTCCGATACAGCTCCACTGACGAGATCATGAGGTGATCGAAGCGCGTATGACGAGAGGACCAGAGCGATATTTGCAGGAAATAAATTGTTTGTATATATATTTTTCATATTCTCTGCCTGAAAGGAGAATTAAATATATAACAAACTATTGATATGATTGTTTGGAGAAATTCCAGATATTCATAACGTCGGTTCTGGTTTCCCTTCGACTTGGCAACTTTGATGTGTGTGCGCTACTTGGATATTTGTCACGTTGAATTTAAAGTATTAGGATCCTAAGAAATTACATCTACCCATATTTGCATTTTAACGGATAGAATAATGGTAAGCTCCGCATTTCAAGGGACAGGACCGTCAAGAACGAAGCTAATCATACTAATTTCATACTTACAATCTAAGCCAAATGCGTTAGAACCATTAATTATAGTGATAATAATAGGCTATTTTCTCAACTGATCGATATGATTATTAAATTATGCTGCTACACATAAATAAAATGCTATAATGTAGTTAAAGTGACAGTATTAGACTACTGAAATTTTTAAGAATAGGAGAGTTTGGAAATATGTTTTATTTTTTAAAGTCTTTAGTACTGCGTTAAAGTAGTCAATAATATATGTTGAAGATAACTATATAACACTGATACTGATTTTTGAGAATATTATATAAAATATGATTTTGTATGTTCCAACAGAATCGCTTCTTTAAATTAATATAAAAAGATTTAACGAACACAGCATACCAGATTAATTTACCAGTTGCCCAACATATAAAAAACGTTAACGCATCGAATAAGGAACGACGAAAAGCTTAAAGAATTCAGAGAAATGTAATTACTAAAAGATATTGAAGACATCAAATACAAAACTTTAACATATAAAAAGCTTATATAAAACTTTTGAGAGGTACGATAAGTGGTTTGTAACATTTAATTCAGGAAAAGGGTGGTGTTTTATTTACAAAAAAAACTTCTAAAACTCGCTTTCGGGTTGAATATACTACGGAAGTATCGGTTTCAATGACCATTCTAATTATAGGTCTGGAATATTAGACTGTGGAAAAAAATGCAAATTAAATTTTTCTTTTTGCAAACCATACTTTCAGAGGATACAAAATGGTTCTTATTTTTAAAACCTCGAATTTTGACCAATATTTTTTATTAATAATTAAGGAGGAATAACACTATTACAGGTCGAAAAAGTTTTATTGTTTTTTTTTACATACTATAAGCTGTTAGTTATATTGAAGAATAGGATATAGACAACATAAACTGAGAAATGCCTGTGTTCACTTACGTGGAAGTATATTGTAACCACATCACTCCAAAAAACGAAAATACAATTATTGCAAAAATTCATTACCGTGCGTTAAAAAAAAACAGTTGCTGAGGAATGTTTTAATTTCATTACTATCCTAAGGGTGCATTCTTCAAGGTCATTTGTGCCATATTAACATATTGTTTGACACAAAATTCAACATTTCGCAATATAAAATCGTAAATCCCGATAATACTCACATCTATTAACAACGTTTAACAGCTATTACGTGTACCAATGTTAAATAAATATTTAATACCGATAAATAAAACGTTTTAAAAGTGAAAATATCTATGGCATCCGACATTTGTCTCTATATCGACGTATTCTGTCTGAATCAGCCAAAGAGAATTAAAAAAATTCTTATTTATTTATTTTCTTTGTACTAACAAGGGGACGAAGAAAGTTCTTAGTGGCGTGTTCAGAAATCCAAAAATTTGTTGTGGGTGGTAAAAAAGCTAGGATTAAGGCCTCTTGGACCACTAGTTATTCAGGAATCCTAATTTTGACGATTGCTATGCTGATATTTCATGCCAAAATGTCACAATTAAGTGAAAAGAAATTCAATAATTAATTAATAAAAACTTAAGCGAAATCACCAGAGTACAGTTGAAGGCTACTAGCTACGCCAGTGAGCAAAGATGCCAAACTAACCCCTATGCTGGTGAATTATTCAGAGCACCACTGCATCAATAGCTAGGCTAAATGTAAAAATCTTTCGAGATATCGTTAGGAACTAGCTGTCAATTTTTCTCCTATAGATAAACAAGCAGACAAAAAAAGGTACACATACGCAAGTAATCAGGGTCAAATACAGCTCGTAAATAAATAGTAATAATTAAAATCTTTAATTGAATGATAAAGATATAGCAATAGCAAAAGCTAAATTAATTATAAAACAAATCAAATTTACATATACGAAAAAATAAAATAAAATTTAGCATATAACACTCTAGTACGTACTCGTGCTAAAACATAAAGCAAACTCTGTATAAAACATGATCATGGAATGCCGAAAAATAAAATAAAATAGAATAAAATAAACTTAATTATAGGTTTTCATTAAAACAATAAAAAAAAATAGTAATAAACATCTACCTGTTAGATGGTCAAGCTGCTAGTTGTGTGATCTCCCTGCTTAACTACCTAGGTACTAGAATAATATTAAAATGATTAATGCAAAAGTTAAACCAAGAACAAAGGGTATGGTAGAGTAATACCAGTAGTAAAATGAACAGTAGGAAGTACACCGGAAGTAAGATAACTAGTAGAAAGGATATCAATAGGAAGGATATCAGTAGTAAAATAATCAGGAGGAAGGACCTCGATGTTGTTATTGTGGCTTAACAGAATTCCTTCGTCGAAATGCAGAACTGCTAAAATTCTACTCTCCAGGTTTATCCTTGTAAAAATAACTCAATAAATGCCAAACCGGCAAAAATAAAGTAACTAAGCAACTAAATTCAATTACTGGGATAACACACAACTTTTCATCCAAAGGATGGCCAATATAAATTAAGATGGAAAAATTCCACGCTTTCTTTTGCCGAATTAAACAGGGAAAGTGAAAGTCAATGAAAAAATGGACATCATTTATATACACGGTTCATACCTGCGCACCACGCTTTTTCTTTCAAACGTCAAATACAAATTTTAAGAGGTCACACGTTTGACAAAAATGACAGCTCAAAAACAATCCTAAGCAACAACAGTTGGCTGAAATAAATTTGTTAAACATGCCCATTCTTTATTCATTACATTTTCGGCTCAAAATTAAGTCAGTAACCCATCAGTTATTTTTTTTAATTAATATATATATATATATATATATATATATATATATATATATATATATATATATATATATTTATATATATTAATTAAAAAAAATAACTGATGGGTTACTTACTTAATTTTGAGCCGAAAATGCAATGAATAAAGAATGGGCATGGTTACCAAATTTATTTCAGCCAACTGTTGTTGCTTAGGGTTGTTTTTGAGCTGTCATTTTTGACAAACGTGTGACCTCTTAAAATTTGTATTTGACGTTTCAAATATATATATATATAAACACAAATTTATGCAACCCAACAATATAAAACTGCCTAAAAGAATATTCGGGTTGACGGTGCAAAACACCTATAGGAAAAAATTTGAAAGGGACGTACGAGTCTCGTATAATCTTAATATAAGAATAACATAAATAGACCAGGGCTTATCTGTAAAATATTGAGGTTTCGTGGATGTGAAATGGAACATAGAGATTTTTGCATGAGAGCCTTCAGAATAACCTGAAAAACGATAAATTTGATATGCGTCAATTCAAAAAGTTGGGCAACATTGTTTTTATTAATAAAAATATGAAATTAATGAAAATACACGTTTTTTTTTTCAACTTTTCTCTCATGTAATTTTAAAGGTATTCATTTTAGAGGAAAATTGAAGGGGAAGAAAGTTCCGTAATTAAATTTGACATAAGATAGGGTTGGTCGGAAATCTCAAAATATATTTCCCTTATTGCAAAATAGCAATAATTAAAAAAAAGTTAAAAAAAGCAGTTTTTACTCAATTTTTTTCAACCATTTAAATTTTTCTGAGGACCTCCATATTAGAGCAAAGAAAACTTTATACCATGATAAAATAACACGCTAAAATTGGTTAGGATCGAATAGATAGTTTTTGCACAATAATTTTGCAATCCGATTTCGTTTACAAAAATTGACCATTATTGAAGTTTGTCTGAGTCCAAAATATCAAGTTAACCTATTTAAATTTATTTTCGACATATAGTAGGACACTCAGGTTTCCCAATGCTTTTTTCAGAATCAAAATCGGATGATTTGGACGCCCTCAGGAATTGTTTAAAAACATTGTTGATATTTTTGCTGCTAAACAAATAGATTATCTCGGCGGATTTCCATTGGATTTTTTTTGTAATACATGGTTTGAAAGTACTTGGAAAAACGTTTCTTTCGTGAAAAAAAAATTCATATCCGTCAATTGGTTTCCGATATACAAACTGTCAAAGTTGACAGCCTGTTACGGTGAATCTATAAACAATACAGACCTGATTCTTGAACCAAAATCTTTATCGTGCCGAGTTACTTTTTGATACAAATATTTAAATGTTTATGTTATTGAAAACTTTAATAAAAAATTTAAAAAAAGGGTGGGGAGCTCACATTTTAAAACTGAATTCGAAGATTCAAAATACATATCTGAAAAAAAAATTCATTTTCTCGGCTTCTAATGGAGCGATTTTGATCATTTTTTTTAAACCGATCTACCGTGAATAATAGAGTTCAAAGATCATAATGCCATTTGCCCACCATGTATTCATTTTGTTATAAACAAATGACGTTTTTTATGCATCATACTTACAGCATACTGCACCCGACAGTATTGGACTTTCCTAGCGAATCTTTGTTTATTAATATAATTAAGCATACTTAACGATATATATATATATATATATATATATATATATATATATATATATATATATATATATATATATATATATATATATATTTACTTTAATTATCAAAATTATTTAAACAGGAATTGTTTAAACAAATTGAAAAAAATTTTGATTTTAAATTATTTTATTCGTAAAATATAGATAAAAATAAAATAATTATTTTATATAAATCATATACGAACATTTAATAGTTTTTAGGTGCTAAGTAATACAATATTTCTACAAATATTTGGAGATATAATATCTTCGGAGATGAGAGCATGATGCTTTAAAATGTAACCGTTAACATGAAGGTAGTGGGGCGGGAGTAAGAAACATCTGCTCAAACTGACTTTTTGAAGGTATAAAATAGGCATTAAAGAGAGTTATACTGAAAACGGTGTATATTAACGAATGTGCTAATACGTAAAATAAATTAGTTTTGGCATTAGTATATCTCTCAGTGTAGTAATATTATCAGAGAGGAAATGAAATTCAGTCTACTCCACTAGTGTGTTAAAAAGCTCTAGTTCAGTTCTGACAAAGTACTGTACGTATTTCGAAAGCACAAATTTTCATCATCAGTAGTAAAATATCTAAATTACAGACAGATAAAATAAAATTTTAAAGCAGAAAGGACATTAAAGTAATAAATGAAAAAGAAAGACATGTAAATCGAATTAATGGTTTTCGAACCTTATAAACTGTAGGGATATATTAATTAAATATTTTTATAACCTGTTCAATCAAAAAATATTAATTACTCGTTGTTCCTTTTTATTACATACATGCAGCGAAGCCGGGGTTAAGTGCTAGTAAAAAACAGGTTAGAATCTGGTCAGACAATGAATTGAAAGAAATCATTATTTATGGTCATACCGGTTTTATTTCATGCTTGGTTTTTGTTGATTATTTTAATCAATTTTTAAAATTTTTAATATTTAAAGTTTCAGGTAAAATACCGAACCCATTATAAGCATTTAAACTCCTCATTAAATAGCCCTATACAAACTTGATATAAAATTATCGCTATGTCTATACAGGAGGAAGAACTTCAATTTTAAAATTTGTGTGTATAATATTTTCCCTTATTAAGGATATTTAGTTTCGATATCGATATACGATTAGATGACGAAGATTTCATTGAAAATTATGATCTGGATATTCCACAGCCTAAGAGCGCCCGATTCGAATGAAAAAAAATTTTCAATGTAAAAAAAAAACGTTTATCTGAACTCTGTAAAGTTTATAATATAATAGATAGTGTTAAGAGAGCTTTATTGAACTTTTTGAAAATAATTTATAAAGAATAACTATTTTATTTTTATCTGTATTTTACGAATAAAATAATTTTGAACCAAAATTTTTTTCAGTTTGTTTAAACAATGATTGTTTAACAATTTTGATAATTAAAGTAATATATATTATCATAGTATGCTTAATGATATTAATAAACAAAGATTCGCTCGGAAAGTCCAATATTATAGGGTGCAGTATGCTGTAAGTATGATGCTTAAATAACGTCATTTGTTTATAAAAAAATGAATTCATGATGTGCACATGGCATTATGATATTTGAGCTCCATTATTCGCGGTACATCGGTTTGAACAAAAATGATCAAAATCGCTCCATTAGAAGCCCAGAAAATTTCATTTTTTATTAAAGTTTCCGATAACATAAACATTTACATATTTGTATCAGAAAGGAACTCGCAAGAATCAGGTCTGTATTGTTTATAGATTCACCGTAACAGATTGTCAAATTTGACAGTTTGTATATCGGAAACCAATTGACGGATATGAATTTTTTTTTCACGAAAAGAAGCGTCTTTCCAAGTACTTTCAAACAATGTATTACAAAAAAATCCAATGGAAATCCGCCGAGATAATTTATTTGTTTATAAGCAAAAATATCAACAATGTTTTTAAACAATTCCTAAGGGCGTCCAAATCATCCGATTTTGATTCTAAAAAAAGCGTTGGAAAACTTGAGTTCCCTACTATATGTCGAAAAAAAACTTAAATACTTTACCGTGATATTTTACACTTAGACAAACTTCAAAAATGGTCAATTTTTGTAAACGAAATCGGATTGCAAAATTATTGTGCAATAAAATGTTTATAAAAAAATTGAACCGACTTCTAAAAGTGCGCTAAAAAGTGCAAAATAACCATAAATATTTATATGAAATTGAACTTTTTGAAGTCGGCGCCAAACTAATACCTGACAAAATGTAATTTGCATAAACAGATTAAAAATATTTTATTTGTAATTGCTTTCTTACCAAAATTTGTATATATTAGTAGTTATTTATTTCATTTACAAATATTTTGGCGCCGACTTCAAAAAGTTCAATTTCATATAAAAATTTATGGTTATTTTTCACTTTTTAGCGCACTTTTAGAAGTCGGTTCAATTTTTTTATAAAAATTTTATTTTTCTATTTTTAGTTTTAGAATTCATTATGATATTCATAAATTATTTGAACTAAGTACCAATCGAAATTAGTGTACTTCGCAATGACTCCAAAGTGGCAAAAAAGTACAGATTTTATCCAAAGTTGTAAATCACCCTAAAATGAGCCACTAAAAATTCTTTAGTTCTTAGAGTTTACCAAATACCAATCAAATTGGGTCAAACGAATATTTAGTCTCTCATAGAAAATACACTATCTTAAATTTCAAATTGATTTTAGATTGGTAATAGAGGCTCCAAAACCTTCCAATATCGATATTTAAAGAAAATAAATTAATTTTTTATCCACCATATTAGATACGCCATATTGAATTTTTTTAAAATAATTTTTGATTCGTCATGTGTGACCCCGAAAACTCTCCCGTATCAATTTTGATGAAAATCAGACAAAATTAATTTTTTTTGTTCGCCATATTGAATCCGCCATATTGAATTTTTTAAAAATAATTTCAGATTCTTTATGTGAGGCCCGAAAACTTCCCCATATCAATTTGGGAGAAAATCGGACAAAATTGATTTTTTCGTCCGCTATATTGAATTTTTAAAAAATTATTTTAGATTCGTCATATGCGACTCCGAAAACTCCCCCGTATCAATTTTGGAGAAAATCGGACAAAATTAATTTTTTTTTGTAGGCCATATTGGATCCGCCATATTGAATTTTTTAAAAATTATTTTAGATTCGTCATATGCGACCCCGAAAACTCCCCCGTACCAATTTTGGAAAAAATCGGACAAAATTGATTTTTTCGTCCGCCATATTGAATTTTTTTAAATTTATTTTAGATTCATCATATGCGATCCCGAAAATTCTCCCGTATCAATTTTGGTGAAAATCGGACAAAATTGATTTTTTCGTCCGCCATATTGGATCCGCCATATTGAATTTTTTAAAAATAATATTAGATTCGTTGGGTACAACACCAGAAATTCCACCGTACCAATTTTGGAGAAAATCGGACAAAATTAATTTTTTTCGTCGCCATATTGTCAGCACCATCTTGGATTTCACTGCACCAATTTCATCTAAAAACATATGGGACCACCGCAGCAACTTATTTTACATAACGTAAAAAATTTCACTCAAATCGGTGCAGCCGTTCCGGAGTAATCGGTGTACATACATAAAAAAAAAAAATACATAGTCGACGAATTGAGAACCTCCTTCTTTTAGAAGTCGGTTAAAAACTATCTATTCGATCCTAACCAATTTTAAAATGTTATTTTATCATGGCATACAGTTTTCTTTGCTCCAATATGAAGGATCTCAGAGAAATTTAAATGGTCGAAAAAATTGATTAAAAACCTGCTTTTTTTAAACTTTTTTTTTTAATAAAAACTGACGATGATAAATTCAGTAGGTAAAATTCAGTAGGCAGAATGAAACTATAGGATGATTCACTATTAAGTTAAAAACAACAAATCTAGTAAGGTAAAGCAATTATCAAATAAAGTTCAAATCAATCATCTCAACAGGGTTAGCCGATCAAGGTAAGTTAATTAAGTGTGATGGAAAAAAAAACAAAAAAAAAATGTCTTTATTCTCCCTGCCATAAGGAACCCGGCAAACTCCAAGGGGGCAAGCAGTATAGCGAAATCCGTCGACGCTGCCGACGGAGATGCAAGGTACACTTTCGATTTTAGAATGAGAAGGCCAGCTAGTATTGCGTAACATCCGAAAATACGCTCGTGTGTTAGTCTTACCCCAGTTTCTTCTAAGAAAGCCTCCAAGCGTCTTGCAACAAGGAATCCAAAAGGCGGATAACCGAAACGAAAAGAAAACTAACTACTAAACAAAAAAAAAAACAAAAAAAGAAAATGACTGAGCCCAAAACCTAAGGGAGTAAGTTATGGCCCCACAAAACTAAAAGGTGTGTTAGATATTACCTTGGCGTCACGAAGTCACGACACTTGACTTCAGTGCCAATATCGCAGCCTTACTTTCTGAGCATATATTTATTACTCTATTCCTGTCTATGTCCCTCTCACAGAGATGGACGTACTGCAGTATAGTATTCCGCTGTAAAAATTGTCGCACATTATCCGAGAGCGTAGTACTCTCTGACTCCTGTGGTCTTGCCGAATACTCCGGCTCCAGCTCTTTCATCTTGTCGAGATCCATCAGTATACCACCTGGATCCATTTTTCGGAAGATTTTGTTCTCCCTCCCAATTCTCTCTACTTGGCATAAGTATCTCCAGGAAAAGGTTGGGTTTTAAAAATGGCGTTATGTAGTCTGTCCGCATGGGGAGTGATGGACACCTCTCCACCACGCTTTTCAAGACACCTGAGTCGCCGCCTCTTTCAATTCCAAGATGTCCCAGGCAACTGAGACGATAAACAGTCGTCAGGGCCTCGTTCTCTATGTATAAGTGAAGAGGACGCAGGTTCACCAGGACTTCCAGAGCCCTGGTGGGAGCAGTCTTCTTCGCACTCAATATTCCCACACAAGCCAGTCTCTGAACTTTGTCAAGTTGAAGAATGTGTCTGCGTTTTGTTGTACTACGCCACCATACAATAGCGGCGTACGTTATCATGGGGCGGATCACCATAGTGTATATCCAAAATAGCACTTTAGATGTCAGTCTCCATGTATACCTAAAGGCTCGTTTACAAGCCCAGAAAGCACATATGGCTTTCTTGATTCGAGCCTCAATATGATCATTCCAGCTCAGTCATGAGTCCAGAATTACTCCCAAGTATTTAACTGTACCCTTAAGTTGAAAAGTCCTTCCCATGAATGTAATTGTGGGAATTCTCCCCATTTTTCTCTTTTTTTGTAAACAGTACTAGCTCGGCCTTGTCCGGATTTATTCCGAGCCCCTCCCTACGGCACCATCGTTTCGCGATCCGGAAGGCCCGCATTATTGGTCCCTCCAGGTCCCAGACATGACGACCAGGGCACAAAATAACCAGGTCATCAGCATTGGCCTATGTATACAAACCGGCATCATTTAGTTCACTCAACAGGCTGTCCACAGCAAGGGCGACAGAACTCCTTCCTGTGGACAGCCCCTACTTGACAGTGCTTTAACAGTTACATTGTTAAGCTCAGCACATAATATTCTCTAAGTTAACATTGCTCTGATCCATGAGACTACTGTCGGTTTAAAGCCTCGCCGTTGTAGAGCATTGCATATCAAATCGTAAGACTTGTTGTCGAATGCCCCTTTGATATCGATAAAGGTGCCTAAGGCAGATCGTCCAGCCAACAGCGCGCTTTCGGCTCTTGTGACGAGTCGGTATAGCGCCGCATCTGTGGATTTTCCTGCCTGGTAGGCAAATTGCAAAGGACGTAAGGGATATTGCACCATTATTCCTTCCTTAATGTGGCGATCCATCAACCTTTCCAATGTTTTTAATAAGAAACTGGTCAGGCTGATAGGGCGGAAAGACTTAGGATTTGTATAGTCTGTTCTTCCTACCTTGGGAATAAAGACTACTTTAGTTTCCCTCCACGCCATCGGTATGTATCCCATGCTAAATATGAGCGGAATAGTTTCACCAGATAGCTTATTATATTATCGGAGGAATTTTGTAATAAAGCTGGAAATATACCGTCCTTACCAGGTGACTTGAAGGGGGCAAAAATTTCCATTGACCATTTCACCCTTTCATATGTCACTATTGTTTTAATTAACTTGTAGTCATGGTGTGCTAAGGTGAGTCTCCGTTCTTTAGATTCGCCCTCATATCGATTTGAGCCTGGAAAGTGCACTCTTAGTAGCTCCCCTAGGGTCTCCTCTTCCGTCGTGGTTTGACCTCCTTCAGGAAGAGCCAGGGCTCCAATCCGTGCACCAGGATCTCTAGTTAGTATTTTGCAGAGGTGGGATTCTGAGGGCATGCTTTCTATGCTCTCGCAATATTTCTTCCACACTTTCCTCTGTGAGTCTCTTATTTGCTTCTTGTATTCTCTCTGGGCTATTTTATATTCTTCCCAGCATATTTCAGTTCGGTATTTTAGCGCTTTTTTAAAAAGTTTTCCGGTGGTTCTTGATTTGAGAGTTCCACCAGGATATTTTGGAGTTTATGGGCCTTCGTCTTATTTGACAGCTAGCCTCAAATGAACCCCGAAGTGCATCACTGATTTGTTCATTAGCGATTTCCAAATCAGCTTCATCATGGTATCTCGATAAAAACCCTGTGACTCTGCTCCCCATTTCCTCCCGAAAGAGGTCCCAGTTTGTAGTTCTAGGGTTTCGGTATTCCGCTACTGCTGCGTCTTGTTCAACGTCAATTTCAAATAGGATGTGTCGATGATCTGACAACGAGACCTCAAAATCAACTTCCCACTTCTTCAGCAAGTTCTGCATATTTGAAGAACAAATAGTTAGATCTATGACAGACTCTCCTCTTCTTATAATAAAAGAAAACAAATTAAACGTCCAAAACGGTCAAAAGATAAAAGCGAATTACTTTACAAATCAACAGTTATAAAGATAGTTAAAGGTAGCATAATAAAATAAAGATGAACTAAAATTATGAAATCAGTAAGATAAGGAATAAGAAAATTGAAGATCTCTAATAATAAATAAAAGAATAAAGCAAGTGAAGGTTATCTCTTTCATAGTCCCTGACTGGAGAGAGTGGCACCAATCCGTTTCGCGCTAAGTCAGTAATACACAACCAATCGATTATTATTAACTCTATAACAAAATTAAGAAAAAAAGGACAAGAAATTAACAAATACGGTAACGAAAACAACGGAAGCAAATTAACTGAAGGTTCATTTTACCTCAGCATTTGGAAGACTTTTACCTCCATCAGTACTCGGTGCAAGACTATTCTTTCCCAATTGAGCATGAACGGCCGAACAAGTTTCCCGCCAAGCCGGAGACCCACACATAACCAAATGCCCATCCTGTAGAGCAGGATACCCAAGATAGAAAACTAAAAAGAAATAAAAGATAACGTATAAAGGTAATATGAACTAAATACCAATTACTGAGAATTAGTCGCATTAGGATTTATGGATTATACGATTTGAGGTCTTGTACGTGCTAGTTGTCTTTGCTTTGCCTCGATGGGTCTTACAGTGCATAAGTGCATAGACCCGTTTTCCTTTTTATAACGAAAGGATAAGCGGGAGCCCATTTGGCACAAAAAAAATTAACTGCGTCAGAGAGGATTTTGTTCCTACGCCAAACAGTTTGTCCTGGAGAATACGGAATAGGTCTTCTATGCAAGTTATGTTGGTGATGCCTGGAATGAGAAATACGTAGTTTTTGAAATACGGCCTGTATTTTCTTAGTGTAATCCTTTGGATCTAAATCAGTAGAGGAAATCTCTTCAGCATTATAGTGAGATAATAGTGAGTAAATCCAGTCGTTGAATGGTGAAAAGTCCGTAATGCACAATGGCGGCTAAATTTTCGTCCCAAGTCCAGTGGTTATTATCTTGTATGTATTATCTCAACATTGTTTTCACTAGTTGGTTACCACGATCTGTAGGATTAGCTCACGGTAAGAAGCCGTATAAAATATTTTAGTTTTGTAGAGTTTACACAATGCTTGAAATTCCTTGGACGTCATTTGCGTTCCGTTGTCAGACATTAACGATTGAGAGGTTCCAAGCATCAGACAAATATCTGCTTCTTCTTTGGACGTCATTTGCGTTCCGTTGTCAGACATTAACGATTGAGAGGTTCCAAGCATCAGACAAATATCTGCTTTGTAAGATTTTTGACAATAGCTGCTCGAGAAGGAAATAAAAATGTAAACTTGATGAAATAGTCATTAATCCTGCTGCAGGCGTCTGTTCTGTCATCTCGGGAGGTTTCTACATTCAACTTAGAGACAGATGCAGTGATGCCCTGAATAACTCACCCATACTCACCAGTATAGTGGTTAGCCTGGTATTTTTTCTCGCTGGCGCATTTAGCAGCTTTGAACTATGATAATTTTGCTTAACTATTCATTAGTTAATTATTGAATTTTTTTCTTACTTAATTAAGGCGTTGGAGTGGAAATACTAGCGTAGCATTATACTTGCTAGCGTGTATTAAAAAAACTACCCTGAATTAAAGCCATTAAAAATACAGTAGACCATTGTATCTTAAGACTATGAAACTTCCCATTGGAATTATGATTTCAATTTCTCGTATTTGTTTATTGCTAAAATTTAGAAAATAGAAACATTTTTATAGCAGTAGCTGGCTAGTTAATTGCATTTTCTGGTAATTAATCAGTGATTGAGCCAAAGTATTTTTGTCACATGTATTTCGCATGTAGATGAAGTGTATATTTCTAAATAAATAAAACACTAAAACACATTTCTTAATACATATATTTAAATTATTTCCTTGAAGTTATTACTAAATAATTATTTATTAATTTATCACGTAGTGCTAATACCTTACTTTAAATATACATTTTTTCATTTTGCTTAAAATCTAAATTACTATCAACAGAAAACTTAAGCATATACACAGATAAATTCTACACATATTACTTGTAGGAAAATGAAACAGGAATTATAACTAACTGAAATAAACTTTATATTTTACGAGTAATAAAATACTTTCGTATAAATAATCATCTTTTTTGGCAACCATATATATATATATATATATTATATATATATATATATATATATATATATATATAAATTGTTGTCAGATTTCGCATTAGCAACCAGACAGTTTTCTAACTAAGCAACAATGTTGCAATACGTAAGTACGTGACTTTTGATCTTGCTGACTTGTTGCCGTTGCTATAAGGAAAATATAAATACGTTCCTTTTTAAACCGTTAACTTAGTATTCGTAAATACAGCAACTATGGCTGTTACTTAACCCATTTTAAAGTTAATTTAAAAGTAACAGTAAACGAGTAGATAGTAATGCTGTTACTCTGCCCATTTAGAAATTAGTTTGAAAGTAATAATATAAGAAGTTACTGTCTTACTTTAAAATCAGATTTATATTGAAAGTCTTAAAATAATTGTTTAAATAAATAAATATATTTTTTAAAAAGTGTTTTGTGAAAAATTAGCCCAGTAGGTAGGATTTTTTTTACACTGGCAGAACAAGAACAATTTTTAACTGTTGACGGCTGATCTCAAAATCTAGAAACGAAGAAAGAACCAAAGCAGGTGTCCTCAATCAAAGGCAATGGAAGGAATACCTGGTGAAGTCCATGGTTGTAAATTGTGGAGACCAAGACGACCAGTGCTTTAGCACATAGTTACATTCTGCGGGTAGCTCTTAGTTACGTCCTCTCAGTACGTCATAACGCCTATAAATAATATCGTTGGAATCCTCTTTCACGAGGCAGGTACCAGAAAATATCAAAAAACAAATGGACACTTCTCGTCTACAAGGAACACTGCCTATAAAGGGAGTTATTTTGCGCAATAATAAAATTTTAAATTCAATGTTAGATAACCTGATCTCACGGGAACTAAAACCACCTAGATTAATAACCTTTAAACGAGAGATACAAGATTACATTAACCCACTCGAACAACTCTCCGACTCCGTTAATCTTAGAAAAAAAAACATAATCGCAGATACACAAAATTACGCCTACAGGAATAAACGCGAAATAATTAATGGAATCGGAACAATATAGAAAACAATTACCGGTAATCTAGATGCGTCAGATGGCGAATACTTCAACGACTCTATAGAGAAAATGAAAAATCAAACTTCGATTCAATAACTAAAAGTTTTAATTCTTCCATTTAAAAATTCAGAATGGAGGAAGAAACTTTTAACGATGACGTACGAAAGACAAGCCGCAATAATATACTATGTGTAGCCTTTACAGGATACCAATATCGGATAATCATGCAGGGTTTCACTTTATCGTTTCTACCACCCAAAAATATACTCCATCTACGAAACTCAACTCATAATGCAACCCATCCACCTATTACCAGGAACCTGACAATCAAATTTCCTGTTAACAGAAGGATACAATGTCCAACAAATCGATCAAAATCTTTAGTTAACTTCAGTGTCAGATCCACTCTCCATTACTGTAAAATCCTACGGAAAGCAGCTCACAGCGAAGGTTACCCAAGACATCTTTATTGGAACCACTAGAGTTCCTGAGAAATATCTGACTGATGTGTGCCAAAATGTTACCTACAGGAATTAGCCAGGCAAAATTCCATACAAGTGAAAGATAAATTAGCCAATCGAAATTTCATACTAGCGTTGTCAACACTTTTCAAGAAAATCATCTATACCTCTAAAGTTGAGCAAAATTGATACCGATGACCTCAACATTGCTCAACACAAGCTGGATCAATACTTGAAAGAACTAGATATAATCATCTCCCAAACTTTCTTAGACAAGCACCTACCCTCGTCTGCAGTGTTGACAATAGTCATAATCACAATAGCAACCTTATTTATATATATATATATATATATATATATATATATATATATATATATATATATATATATATATATATATATATATATATATATATATATATAAAAAAACCTTCGATTACATATATATATATATATATATATATATATATATATATATATATATATATATATATATAATATATATATATATATATATATATATATATATATATATATATATATATATATATATATATATATATATATGTAATCGAAGGTTTTCGGGCATCCCGTGTATGTGCTGAGTCCTCTCAGGACTGTAAGGCAGCTGATGTTTCGGTGAAATCTCATTCACCATTTTCAAAGCTCACTGTATTGCGTCTACGAGCGAACTGACGCCTGCGACTCCGGTGCTGTCGGTCCCGTGAGTACGTCGGACGCGTTCGTTTTCCGAATGGTTCCGGCCCATCAGGTGGCGTGACCTGCTGCGCGTCATCGGCCCTGTTGCCAGTGTTTGGGGTTGCGTTGCCGGGTTGTAATCTGTTTCGTTACTAAGTGGTACTGGTTGATGTTTTTTAAGCAGATTTTTCCAAGTATTAGGCACACGTTGGCTATCATCTCTGCTATTTAAGTTGTTGGGCCTCTTTGCAATTTCAATGGCTTCCCTTATAACTCTTGTGGACAGGTTTTCACATCTCGATAGCATTTTTGTTCCCCCCACTGGTTAAACACAGGACATAAGATAAATTTCTCGGGAACAAAAATGCTATCAAGATGTGAAAACCTGTCCACAAGAGTTATAAGGGAAGCCATTAAAATTGCAAAGAGGCCCAACACCTTAAATAGCAGAGATGATAGCCAACGTGTGCCTAATACTGCTTACAAAATATCAACCAGTACCACTTAGTAATGAAACAGATTACAACCCGGCAACGCAACCCCAAACACTGGCAACAGGGCCGATGACGCGCAGCAGGTCACGCCACCTGATGGGCCGAAACCATTCGGAAAACGAACGCGTCCGACGCGCTCACGGGACCGACAGCACCGGAGTCGCAAGCGTCAGTTCGCTCGTAGACGCCATACAGTGAGCTTTGAAAATGGTGAATGAGATTTCACCGAAACGTCAGCTACCTTACAGTCGTGAGAGGGATTCAGCACATACACGGGATGCCCGAAAACCTTCGATTACATATCACACCCGTGAGAATATCCGACATAACATATATATTTATGTTTATGCGGCTTTCACGGATTCCTCCGTGTGAGATGCAATAGCAGTGGATATATCCACATTATGCCGTTGTAGTGCTGAAATCATATTCATCAAACGTACAACTATATGCAGCTCCGTATATGAATGAAGCAAAATGCGAACAGTAAATGCAAACTTCTCTCCATCATATCCTTTCTGTGTTAGAGGTTGCACAGTTAGAATAAATTGTTATAGAAAGCAATTCATTCTATTCCACCACCATCGAGATGATGGCCTACCTGTACTACCATACCGAAAAGAAAGTCAAAATTTACCCTCCCCGTCACAGTGATACGGCAGAGGTACATGTACTAGACTCATCAGGATACCGACATGCACCTGGCTGTGCAAAGGACAGGACATATATACGCCATCCGGCGGGAGGTCGGCATAGCCACGTTTAGTATTTGTATGCTTCCTTCCGATCTGTCCTTTGCACAGCCAGGTGCATGTCGGTACCCTGATGGATCTAGTAGAAACGAAACATGTACCTCTGCCGTATCACTGTGGCGGCGAGGGTGCAACTTTTAACACAGAAGGGATATGATGGAGAGAAGTTTGCATTTACTGTTCGCATTTTACTTCATATATATATATATATATATATATATATATATATATATATATGTATATATATATATATATATATATATATATATATATATATATATATATATATATATATATCAACATTCCTCAACACAAGCTGGATCAATACTCGAAAAAATTAAGTTTAACCATATCCCAACTTATATATATATATATATATATATATATATATATATATATATATATATATATATATATATATATATATATATATATATATATATATATATATATATATGTTGGGATATGATTATATTTAATTTATTCTAGTATTAATCCAGCTTGTGTTGAGCAATGTTGAGGTCATCGGTATCAATTTTGTCCAACTTTAGGAGTTTGACGTCCGGTATAGATGATTTTCTTGGAAAGTGTTCATAACACTAGTATGGAATTTTGACTCGCTAAATTATTTTTCACTTGTATGGAATTTTGCCTGGTTAATTTCTGTATGTGACATTTTGGCACTCATCAGTCAGATGTTTCTTAGGAAATTTAGTGGTTCCAATGAATGCGCTGTAGTCTGGTCGAAGGTGAAGAAGGATGTAGGACATGGACAACCTTCGCAGTGAGTGGCTTTCCGTCGCATTTCACAGTGATGGGTAGTGGATCTGACACTGAAATTAACTAAAGGTTTTGATCGATTTGTTCGACATTGTATCCCTTTGTTAATAGCAAACTTCATTGTCAATTTCCTGATAATAGGTGGATCGGTTGCATCAGGAGTTGAGCTTCGTAGATGGAGTCACTATCGATCGGGTATGGGAAGACCTTATAGCAGATTTTCTGTTGCAAGCTAAGTACTTTACAAGTCTCACGGCTTTGGAGTGAAACGTAGAGCATCGAATAATCATCTCTCGCAATGTATTTTTGGGTGGTAGAGACGATATAGTGAAACCCTATATGATTATCCGATGTTGGTATCACGTAAAGGCTATACATAGTGTATTATTGCGGTTTGTATGTTTCGTACGTCATCGCTAAAAGTTTCTTCGTCGATTCTTAATTTTTGAATGGTAGAATTAAACTTTTAATTACAAAAGTTGTCATCGAAATTTCAATTTTCATTATATTCTCAATTTATTTTAAACGTGCTGCTACTTGTTTGCTTGCATTATGCTGAGTGCATCGCGAATGAGAGGACGAATTTATTTTATTACTCTAAAAATGGCGGTTGATCAGCGAATCTCACACATGAGAAAAAATTTTTATTCTCAATTGCGAATTAAAAAAGAAGCAGTAAATACTAAAAATCTCACTTTTATAGACGATCAACGGTAAGAATAATTGTTAAAACAAATAAAAAATGCAAAAACAGTTGAAAATGAGTCTCCCCGGAATTATTGGTTTTAAAGCATTATGATTTTATAACTGTAGATCAAAAACATAAGTTGATATTTTTTGGGGTGTACTTGGAATTATGATCTCAGATTTGATTTCAGTGTGAAAAAAGACTTGACATTACGTAAGTCCATTTTATTGATGCAAACTCTTTTATTTTTTCGAGCCCGTGAAACATAAAATGCAACAAAGAATAATTCATTCATTTGCCTATACTAGCAAAAAATGATAACAAATAGACTTTATGAAAAAACGAGTAACGGCAATTTTTTCGAGAAATAATATGCATTTACTTAAAGAAAAACTCACTTGTGATAGTGTGCCACTCATAATTTTTTAAAATCTTTTCGCAGGTCAAATTTTAAAAATTAGCAGGAATTACTCATAAACCAGCAGTAGCCAAAACAGCAATTACAAATAAAATTAGTTATAAAATAATTACGGAATTTCAATTACTGTAAGATTAGTAGAGCTGATGTTAATCGATTTTTTTAGGTGGTAATTTAGCTTTTTGATAATAGCAATTACAGATAAAAAGTTATTGCGTAATTTTTGGCGTTTTTTCGAAACTTCGAAAGGTTAATTTCTTATTCTTGTTATATATATATATATATATATATATATATATATATGTTTTGGATTTTTTGTTAAATAAAGAAATAAAACCTAAGAAAAAACAAAATTAAAAAAAATTACATAATCTATGGTTCAAGAATCTGGAATATATATATATATATATATATATATATATATATATATATATATATATATATATATATATATATATATATATAAACTAATGGTTAATTACTTGAATGTATGGAAAAAGTTGATAGACTCTTTAAAAATATACCACGTTTAGAGATATCTAGGAAACTTACTAATATAAGTTAAATTACTATATCTACGTTATTTTATATTTCCATCACCTTTCTTTTCAATTGCTCAATAATCAATTATGTTGTTGCTCAGTTTGCATCTTCCTTTTATAATTTATCATAAGTGCAGTATATGAATATGCTGTTTGCAGTAACTGAAAATGAAAAAGATACTTGTTTATATATATTTTCAATGTCTCAACATACAAAAAAATTTTTGGTAAAATTATATATAAAAATAAATAAAAAGATATTTTTTTGTATTGAGGTAAACAGAGCCTTTTTCTAAACGGGCATTGTTATATAATAAAATTTTAGGCTTATGTTCATTAGTCCTTTAAAGAAAAAAAGTAATAATAGTATTGTTCCGGATTTTCAAAATCATATTACATCATCACTCGTATGAAATGTTTATCATCTAGAATTCAAAAATGAATATATATATATATATATATATATATATATATATATATATATATATATATATATATATTTCAATAAAATGCAGTTTTCTTATGCGTATTTAGGAAAAAGCTTATTTCTCCAACATATTACGGTTTTTGCTCTTTAAAATCATTCACTAGGTTCGCAGAATAAAACACTCTTCACTAATAGTTCCGACACTATATTAACTACTTCTTAACTTAGCTCAATCACAACTCTCTAATTACTACTTCGTAATATATTCAATATTCGAATACAACTATACAACTCTCTAATTATTACTTCTTCATCATTTGCCCTAATGTTAAATGCCTTTGGTACCAAGTATTTACAGGGTTTTTTGGAGTGTTGAACTAATCCGACGTTGCTCCATAGCTCTCGTCCGGTGTTCCGTAAGCGATTTTCTCTGTGCTACACTTTATTATTGTGGTTTATTCAGCAATGAATCTGCTTGATTCGGTATTACGGTTCTTTGAAAGAATAAATTCTTTAGTGCCAAACTTTAGAATGTTAAGCCTGTTGTCGAAGGAAAATCCATGTTGACGAATCAGGTCCACTACCAATATAAACCCATTTTCTATGTCCGCAACTAACACAAATGGTTTAATCTTAGCCTTCCAAGTTAAATCTCACCTTACATTACCACCTCCAATTACATCAGATGCTTCTCCAGTTATAGTTCTCTTAAAAATGGTAGGATTTTAAATTTATCAACAAGGCTTGAGTTTATTAGAGATACTGCGGCACCAGTATCAATGTTATGGTAAAAAGTTCTTTAGGATTTCAGAGAACATTATCTTCATTGCCTGGATCGGTGAATCCTTGCTTCCCTCTATGGTAACACCTCTTATTTTTGGCCTTGACACATTATAAGCTGCTTCTATTTCCAAAGCCCTGTCCAACGCTTTACTACAATAATTAAACTTACTTATACGCAACATACGCTGTATTTCTTGATTTCTGATCTCATCAATAAAATGCTGAATTTTAAGCGCTTCTTAAAATTCTTTCTTAGCTCTTGGGTAAGCCAGATGAATAAGGTGTCGGACATCTGTCTCATATTCTTACAAACTTTGTCCTTCTCTTTGATGTCTTGACTTGAGCCATGACTGATATAATTGGCGTCGATGTTGATCTCCAAATTTTCTTTTCAAAGCAATAATAAGGATTTCTTAGTTTTTCTGTTGGATTATAGGAATGGTTTCAACAATTCCAGTGCTGGTGCACGAAGTGCGATTAATAATCCAGTAGCCATCTCTTCGTAATCCCAGTTATTGCATTAGCGGCAGCTTCAAACGGTCATTTATACCTTATCCAAGATGTTCGACCATCGGAGGTTTGATGTTCTGTCAGGTAATTATTACTTTATCAGAAGGACCATGCTTCTTTATTTTATTGACTTATAGGTTTTTCATTTTAGATTCTATCCCGTCTACAACTTCTTTTATTTCTTGTCGCACTTCATCTATATCTTGTCACATTTCTCCTACGCCTTGTCGCACTTCTCCTATATCTTATTGAACTTCTCTCATCTACTCCTTAAACTTTTGCGTTTGTCTCCGTAGAATTTGATAAAATTTTTGCTCTTCTTGAACAATTACCTCTTGCATCAATTTGTTTACTTTCATTTTTAATGCGATGTTCTTCTTCTTGTTTGTTTTAAGGCGACGTTCTTCTTTTTGCTGTTTCTCTGTTTGGCAACATTCATCATCTTCTTGCTTTCTTTAAGGCGTCGGTTTTCTTCTTGTTTTTCTTTAAGGCGTCAGTTTTCTTCTTGTTTTTCTTTTAGACGACGTTGTTCTTCTTTGAGACGACGGTCCTCTTCTTCCTGTTTTTTTTTTTTGTTGGCGACGCGCTTCTTATTCTTCTTGTTCTTGTTAATGACAGGCTTATTCTTCCTATTTTTGTATGTGTTCCTTATTCATTTACTCCATTTCGGCTGTTGGCTGTCTGGTATTCGCCATACAAACTTTTAGAATATTCTCGAAAATTTGTTTCTGCACTTCTTTATTGATACAAAATTCGATGGTGAAGTCGGTTTTTCGTTATCTCTTTTCGTTTTCAAATAGAATGTTCTAGAACTTTGTCAAAATTTCCATTCTAAGTCTCTATCTTAATGACCAATTCAATGGCGAATTCAGTTTTTCGCTATCTCTTTGGGTATTAAAATATAACGTTCTTGAACTTTATCGAAAATTAATCTTATCATTTTACTTGATAACAAATCCAACAGTGAAATCCGTTTTTCTTTATCTCTTCTAATTTCTAATACCCTTTTCTATAAACCGAGTGATAATCCTCTCTTCTAACACTGAAACTATTTTATCTCTTAGAAAAACCTCTTACTCTGTTTGCAGAATAAAACACAACACTTTTCACTAATACTCCCGATATTATATTAATTGTTTCTTAACACAGCTAAGTCGCAACTCTCTAATTATTGCTTCGTAATATATTCACTATTCAAATACAACTATACATATCTCTATTCATTACTTCGTCCCTATTAAAATGCAACTATACAACTCCATTAAAACTCTTGTACTATCCCTATTTATATACCTATAGAATTTCGTATACCAATTTCGAACACAAAAATTGAGATCTATCTAGAAATATAACTCATCGATATAATATTCCTTTCGGCGAATTATAATAAAGATGACTTATCGCATCGGAATATGTGTATACGGGGGTGTACTAATAAGCTTCTTCTAGTCGCTCGTAACAATAATATCTAAAGTTAAACAAGTATATAGATGTAGCCGAAATTCATTTTAAATAATGATAATAAAATAATTATTATAAACTTCCACTATTCCAAAATAGTGGAAATTTATCAAATTGTGTTATTATTATTAAAGCTCAATAGACAAAATTCGCATAATTAACGTTAATAATTCCTTAAACACTTTGTGTTATCAAGGTAAACGTAATTTTTAATAAAATATATCTTTTTGCGTTTTTGAATAGGCCTGTTCGCTTTTTTTGTAAAAAAGTTATTCAAGAATATTTTCGCGTACCGTAGAACAGGGTTACTTTGCACTTAGCGGGCTAACTTCAAACTAAAACTGTAGAAGTATGTTTTCTGAAACCCTGTGTTTTTCATTTATCATATTTTTTACTGATAGTAAGATGATTGAACTTTTGATCCACTCGAGATTTGGTTCTAATATATATATATATATATATATATATATATATATATATATATATATATATATATATATATATATATATATATATATATATATATATATATAAATATATATATATATATATATATATATATATATATATATAAATATATATATATATATATATATATGTAATCGAAGGTTTTTGGGTAACCCGTGTGTATGCTGAGTCTTTCTCAGTACTGTAAGTTGTTTCGGTAAAATCTAATTCACCATTTTCAAAGCTCACTGTTAGGCATCTGTGGGCGAACTGACGCTTAAGACTCGGGTGCTGTCGGTCCCGTATATACGTAGAGTGCGTTCGTTGGTCGGACGATTCTGGCAAACAGATTGCGAGCCCTGCTGCGTGTCATCGGCACTATTGCCAGTATTTGGGGTCATATTGCCGAGTTGTGATCCATTTCTTTACTACCCTCTACTGGCTGATGTTTTGTAAGCAAGTTTTTCCAAGTATTAGGCAATCGCTGGCTATCATCTTTACTATTTAGGTTGTTGGGATGGGGTTCCCTTTTCTCTTGTAGACAAGTTTTCACATCTCGGTAACATTTGTGTTCTGAGAAGTTTATCTTATGTCCTGTGTTTTACAAGTGTTAGGTCAGTGCAGAAGAAATTGTTTTTAGCTTCACAGCGTTTATATATTTGTCTCGTCTCGCGCTTATTTTACGGTTGGTTTGGCCTACGTAAGATGAGCTGCATTCTCCGCATGGAATATCGCTGATTTCAATGTTGGAGGGTAATTGTCTGTAAGGTTGTCTATGCCGAAAATTTGTTGTTTTCAAAAATTAATGTTTTTATATTGCGATTTTATTGCGGAGTTTTAGTTCCGTTGTAACTTTAGTTGGCTATGACGTTTTACTCATAGCTGGCTATGATGGTATTGAAAAAGATCAAGTGCTAATGAAATATATGAAACTGTCACTCACCATTTTTTAAACTTTGGATACGTCAAAATACCAGTGCACGCTGAATTTAGAAAGAAAAAACTTAAATTAGAGAACTCTAGATCAAAATAAAAATAATTTCTTCAGTAAATTTTCAAACTGACGTCCTTGAACCTCCAGACATTTTCCGCATCTGAGCAGCACTTGTTCATGGATCGATTTTCTTATTGACTCAATACTAAAACTTGCAAATTCATTTCTCAATCACTTTATGCAATCTTCCATAGTTGTTGTAGAAGTGTTATAATTTCGATTTTTGATTGTAACCCACATAAAAAAAAATCGAGCACTGAAAGATCTGGGGACCGGGGTGGCTAAAGGAAAGAACCATTGTTGGCTATCCATCGATCATCAAAAATATTTTGGAAAATATTATCGATTAGGTAGCTATTATGTGGAGGTGCGGCATCATGCTGGTAAAATAAGATTCTATGAACAGCGAGTGGCAAATTGTCTAAATTGTGGTTTTCAAAATTATTTAAAATGTTCAAATAGCCTTCACCTAAAAGATAATTAGCACATTTTATATCTATAATAATTCAAAAAG
This sequence comes from Diaprepes abbreviatus, assembly GCA_034092305.1. NCBI lineage: Eukaryota > Metazoa > Arthropoda > Insecta > Coleoptera > Curculionidae > Diaprepes > Diaprepes abbreviatus. Next base: position 99,099 of record JASJET010000097.1, read on the forward strand.
GTCTAACTTATCATTTAAATTTTCTTGAGAAAAATTTAATACCAAAACGCCTTTTTCTAATTGCACAATAAACATTAAACTGTCAGGATTCTTGCGCTCTAAGCACATGTAAATTTGAATCACTCCAATAATGGGAATTGAATGAAATGATATTGTCTAGAGGAAAATTGTATCCTTGCGTCCAAGTTGTACACTGTTGCCTTGGTGGATCCAAAGTTCTTAAAATTTTCGATAATTTGTTTAACAGCATATAGTGATGGCTTCTGCTTTGGCGAATATCGAATGGTAAATGCATAATATGTTCTTGATGCAAATTTATCATATTTTCCATAACTAATAAATAAGTTTAAATTATTTTCGTTCATATAATATAAGCGCCCCGGCTTAATACTTAACAAATTTTTCAATGGGGACAGTTTCATATATTTCATTAGCATTTGATGGTTTTTCAATAGTTCAAATTAATAGCCAGCTATGAGTAAAACGTCATGGCTATCTAAGATTATGACTGAACTGAAAATCCGCAGCAAAATCACCATAAAAATACTAAATTGGCAATATTCCGAAAACTAAAAATTTTTGGTATAGGCAACTTTACACAATCTTAAATAAGATAAAATTAGAAAATTTGGGATTTTCATTTCAAAAAAATTACTTTTGACGATTCCTTCAATTCAATTTTTAATCTTATTTTTGAACACCCTGTCTTATTGGTTGGCAAAATATTATAAAAATCTAATAAATAGGTCCATTTTCAACAAGGAGTCCAACCCAAATTAAATAAAAATGGTTTCCTTACTGGAAAAAATTATTATTATTTCAGGGCCTGCAAAAGTCATTTTTGAAATGAAAACTTAAATATTTCAAAAACGCTTAGACTTAGATATAGGACATGATACACAAAGTGTGCCTAGAATTTTGTGCAGAATCTAAAAATGGAATAATATATAGGGTATTCTATTTAAAATAAGCAAGTTAACACCTACTTGCTGTATAATCGAAAGCACCATCATCTTGAAAATATTTTAGCCGGGTTGTTCCCATCGACAATAGTGTATTGTAAAATTTTCAAAATTTTCCTATCTATAGTTTTCTACATATAGATCGAATTGGTTCCCGGTGGGACACTCTGTATGCAGTGTGACCAGTAACGTCTGCATCATATGGGATCTTTTTTATTAATAGTTTTAACTTTGTGTGAATTTCTGTTTCGATTGAGATGAAAATTAATCAAAAATTAATAGTCATGTGATTAGCATTTTCTGTCAAATTTTAATTTTTTTTCAAAAAAAAAATTGAAAACTGAGGTTATATCTCAAATTATCCAAAAAGGTTTTTGGAAAAAGTTTTTCTAAATGCAATTTTTAGCCCATATGCGAAATTTCAGCTCTATAAGATAATTTAGATTTTTTGCCCATTTTTTGTAAATTGTTCCACTGTTGCAAAATAAGACTCAACGCAACCTATATGAAACTTTTTAGTTTTGACAATGCTTCATCCCAGACATATGTTGTTTAAAATGTTTTAAGTGACGCCATATTAAAGGTGTGTTTTTTAACAAAATCGAAATAGGGCTATTAAAATTTGGTTATACGTGATACAAAGTTTAGTTGTTTTTGACCCTATATAAGGTAACTTTATAAAATAACTAATTTTAAAAACGCAGTTTATGTCTAAAAGTAGTACACATTAATATTAAGAAAATAGTTTTACTGAAAAGACTAAAATTTTCTGATAAAAAAATCATAATATAAAAAAAAGTTACCTAAAAATTTATTTTCCACCTAATGCAGACTTTACTGATGAGTGTGTACTTGTTTGTCATAATTATAATAAATATATATTACTTTCAGGCTCTAACTATGTTTTCAAAAATAGTTATTTTATGAAGTTACGTCAAAAACAAATAAACTTTGCATCACATGTAATATGACGTTACTTTAAACAAAATTTGTCCAGGATGAAGTATTGTCAAAACTAAGAAGTTTTATGTAGGTTGAGTTGAGTCTTATTTTGCAAGAGTAGTGCAATTTACAAAAATGGACAAAAAATTCAAATTATTTTATTCAGTTAAAATTTTGCATATGAGCTAAAAATTGTATTTAAAAAACTTTTTTTAATAGTCTTTTTTTTGGATATTTTGAGATATAGTCCTTTCATCACGATTGAAGCATAAATTGACGCCAAAGTCAAATTTCGAAAAAAGCTATTAATAAAAAAAATTCCATATGATGCGGAATACACTGGCCACACTGTATATATATATATATATATATATATATATATATATATATATATATATATATATATACATATATACGAGGTTTGTCCCAAAAGTATCGAGCCTACCTTCATATCTCCGCATTGGTGTTATTCTTTATCATCCGGTGAGTGACATCCTTCAAAGTAGCCCCCATTTAAGTGAATAACACGTTCCCAGCGGTGTTTCTACTTCCTGAAGCAGTCCTGGAAGTCAGTTTTCGGAATTGCCTTCAGTGCATTCGTCGCGTTAGGTTCAACCGTCTCTTTGTTATCGAAACTTTGAGCGGCATTTTTAATCTGGGAAAGAGCCAAAAGTCGCAGGGAGCTACGTCGGGACTGAATGGAGGCTGGCCAAGCTGTACGACTTGGTGCTTTGTTAAATATTGCTGCACAAGATTCGATGAATGCGTTGGCGCATTGTCGTGGTGAAGCAGCCAATCACCTCTTGTCCAAAGCTATGGCCGTTTTCTTCTGACTGCGTCACGCAATCTTTTCAATAATTCAACGTAGTATTCTTTAGTGATCGTGTGACCTCTCGGAGCATATTCGTGGTGCACAACACCTCCATAATCAAAGAAAACAGTCAACATTGTTTTCACTTTGCTCCGACTTTTACGTGCTTTTTTGGTCTTGGCGATTCAGAATGCTTCCACTGTGAAGACTGTAGCTTTGTTTCTCTAAATGCCTTATTCATCATATTAATTGTTTCCGAGCAAGTTTTTCCAAGATTCAAGAAAAACTTGATGCAAATTCTTTGATCTAAATTTTCCGTCGTTTTTTACAATAACAAAATGCGACGCACGAAAAAAAGACACTGTAAACAAACGCACACCGTTCACGAACTAACACGTCCAGTCAGTAACTGCGCACACCAGCAAGTTTGTGAAGACTTACTGGTGACGCCCATACCCCACAGAGGTCGCTCGGAAGTTTTGACGCGGAGATATGAATATAGGCTCGATACTTTTGGGACAAACCTCGTATATCTATAATTAACAGACCTTTGTTAATAAGAACACAGTGCAACACACAATAAGAGAAAAAGTTAGATATTCATTTTTTATCCTCTTCTCTTTGGTATCTAATCTGACAAAAAGGAAATGGGTGGAACTAACTTTTTCTTGCCATGTCCGTGTTCTATTGTTTTTAATCAATAACTTCCGAATTCTTTACCTTCAAAACTGTTTCTAGAGTCATGGGTCCAAATGGGCCATTTAGCATGGTTAAAGGATTTTGTGTTTGTTGAATTATAAGAGGAATAATTTTTCTGACTTTTTCATCTTGATCGAACCATTTGGTCTCGTAAAGTGCGTCTCCAATAGCAAGGCTCTGAAATAGTTTTAAAATATTTAGAAACCACAAGAAATATAAAGTGCATTAAGTGGTCCTGAGATATGCTTTTTGGGTGTCATTTTTGTCTTGCTGCATAACCCCAAGTGAAATGTAAAGGATGAGATTTCAAAATTTTTGAAGATTTTTTCTCGAAAGTTTCAATTGAAATATTTATATTGGTATATATTTTAGGACCAAAAATTAATAATTTTTTTAAAAATGAATTTAACTTAATATTTTTACATTTTTAGCTCACCATTTTACCCCGCATAATTATCAAGTCACTAAATATTATTTAACTTAAAACGTCCAGACTTACATAGATTTGTAATTAAAACTATTTGACTAAATAAGAAGAATGCTATAGACTTGGCTTTATGTGATATTTACGGCCAAACAGCCATGAGCTTTGAACTCGATTTTTAGAAGTATACGAGACCTTTTTAATATGAATAACGTAGTTACTGAAAACAAGACTAATTTATATTAAATACTCTATGCTGATAGGCTTGAGAAATCTCGGTGGGACAAGGTTCTCAATGCACACTTACTCTCCCCTTAATTGCCAATGGGGATGAAAAAAATATGTGCAACATTTTTAGTTTTTTTTGTGTACCAACCATACCAAGTTTTGAGGACTGGTTAGTTCCTTTCATTTAATATAATCAGTAGTGAAACTGTTGCATTTAGTTAACATAGAAATTGAAAAGATAGAAAGAGTGTGAGAGAAATTCAGAGATTATGTCTGGTTTGCAAACATAAATAATTCTCCTCTTTCGGCTAGAATCCTGAATTTTGCTACAGGTAATTTTGATTACCTAAAATTGGTAAAAAAGGCCCTAAACTCGAAAAATTAAAAACGAGTGATTCGACGGTTCCACGCAATTAGCTTTATTTTACTTATTTTATATGAAAGTCGGTGGAAATATGGAGGAACATTTACAATGAGGGCGCGTGTTCTCGTTGGTTTTTTCCGGCATAATATTTACAAGTTCCAAAGAAATATACTTGTCAGTTATCGGAAGGTAAAATTACAGAATGCTACCCTAAATATCATGGATTTAGTTCTGAAAAAACTTATTGCTTAGTAATCGCTACTTAGCCTATCGATTCTGGTGATCACCACAATATATTTTATTTAGATTCCTGGTCTGGGTAGACATATAAGTATCTATGGGTGATTCCACACCAAAAGGCAAATAGCTAGGTATAATTTCTACAACTCATAATTTTTAGTAATCTGAATCCACCCACAAATATTAATTGATTTTGGATATCTTTTTTATTTTGAATCTTTATCATACAATTGTATAATACTTTAGCATGAAAAACATCAGTAAAAAAAAGTTCTAGAAAGTTTTTTTTAAATTAATTAAATTATTATTTTAAAATGCACTTATATTACATACCTCTGCACCTACAGAAGTGATAACTGAAACCAAATAGGGCAACTTGTAACACGTATGAGAAATACAACATGTGAAATCAAAGAAATCCACTCGGCCACCTATTTAGGGAGTTTTTTATTTGATTTTAACCAAATCTGATATTTCAATTTTTTTTATTGTAATACTAACCTGGTCTTTAATATCATTAGCTAACCATCCTCTTAAGTAGACTTGTGCAAAAATAATTAGCAAATGTAATATAGGAAGTACATAATCGGTTAATTTTTGTGCCTAAAATATAGAAAAAACATAAATATAATAATTTTTTTTGAATAATAATTACCATGGAGTCTTAAATTGTCTCGCAAAATTTAAGGTTTTCTCAATTTATGAAATATTTTTAAAATATTGCTAAAAATTAATCAATGTTGTTAGGTAAATTTTTGTAATAATTTTTATTTTGTAGTATAATTGACGAATATTAGTAATTATAGTAGGTTAAAATATTTTTCAACACATTTTCTACAACTTATATATATATAAAGGAGTAATTTTTGTCTATACGGAAAAGTAACTTTTCAAATACCTGTATCTAAAAATCCCTGAAGTTCTTTGTTTGAATCACTTATTTTTTGCTTTTCTATAATTCTTATTACATAATTGTACAAAAATATACAGTAATACTCTGGTCTTAGACAATAGGAAGGATCGAGTAATATAACGTAAATCGAAAATTAAGTAACTAAAGCTATGAACTTTTATAGATCCCTAATTGGTGAAATGGTGAATTTTAACTACCGTGAGGCGCGAGTAAGGGCTAAAATTTTAATTAATGTATGACGCGCTAAAGAAATATGAAGTTAATAAGGGAGAGTCCAATGCCTCTCAAATCCCGATAACATCCTGTAAGATACCTCAATACAAACTTACCTAATTTTTGTGCTAATGCTGTCTGGGTCTACCGATATGCTAACGCATCGCAGGGTAGATTCGTTTTTTGTATTTTCCACTGTTTTAAACAGCTTCAGCTTTACCTTGAACTTAATTTTATCGTCTGTGTAAGTTTTATAAATGTCTGAATCGAGAGAAAGGCGCCACCAAATTTTACTGTAAAATTTGTACTAATGATTATAAGTCGAACACAGGTAATAGAGAATATTTGGAAAAGAACAAATATGTAACAGGTCATATCAGGGTAAATAAATCGCTAAATTCTATTATTTAGTAGTATTTTAGAGTAAAATTACAGCAAATAAAACCAAGTAAATAGAGGCCAATATATTTATTCCTTACGGTATACTCCTTTCTAGAAAATAATTGAATATCTGAAGAAGTCTCTCACTGGCGTGAACTATTACAAGCTCTTCTATGGGGTCTTATAAAACTACATACAAGTGAGTAGAGAATAAGTAGGCAATATAGGATAAGCCAAAATCTAGTTACAATTTTAACTTGTTAAGTAACTAAAATTTTAACTAGTTTATTAATGTAAAAGTAAATTAAAATAAGTAATTATTTAACTGTTAATTGATCCACACTTGATCCCTGGGAAAAACCATAAAAACCTTAATTACAGAACGGTAACGCAAAATAAAACAACATTTAAAATTTGAAGTTGTAGCGCTACGCAGTCGACACCGTTTCACTTTATAAATTATCGGTTTGCCGTAATAATCTACTTTTGTTAAATTATTTAGTTAATTTGACAAAAAAATAACTATTATGAAAGAGTAATAAAGTCCAAATGTTTAAATTCATTCAATAAAAGTTCAAAAGCATTCTCAGTAAAATCCTTTATCTCAGCCCTCTAGGTAATCAAAGGAGAAACTTTGCTTAAAGAACTAAGCGATTAAAATCATTGGTAATACCTATAAGGCTTAACAGGTAGATAGTTTAGTGTACATGTTTTCGCCATAACTAGGCACTTAGCTGATTAACTTTCAGACTAAACGGGTTTAACATACCCTGTGAAGTAAATGGCTTCACCAGAGAAGTCATTGACCTGAGTTTCATAAGTCTACCACAATTCTCAAAACTACATATTGTTGTCAAAACGCTATATGTAACAAAATTCAATTCAAAAGTTAACTGTAAAAACTTATAGATAAACTTGTACGAAATATATTCGGAAGATATCCTGAAGATATCCTAGGGTCTTTGAACTCAACAAAATGGTGTCATCTAAGAAAATTCTAAGCCGTTGTTTCTCGGCTGCCTGAAGAAAATTTATCGCCAAATTAGCTGCAGGATGAAACGACAAAATCAAACCGTAAATGTTTGCACCCAGACTTTTTTTTAGATAATTTAATAGACTATTTAGAGTCAAATCCCTGAATTTGGGAAAGAAGTAACACAAAACTTTTCTTTACGCTCTTGCATCAGATAGTCAAAAGACAACGATTTTTCTACACTCACTATCACATGCCTTCTAACAGAAGTTACAAAAAAAAACTTAATAAAAAGTATACCAAGAACCTATTAATTTTTTTTTTTTAAATCTTGACCAAATAATGTAGAAACCTTTATATGTATTAAATCATAAATATTTCCATTTCAATTAACTCGACAGAAGTCAAATAGGTCAGACAGAGACAAACAATCAAGGCATAATACTCTAAAATGTCGAATTAACATCCTTGTTCGAAATATTTAAAATGTGTTCGAATTGGTTCGAAGTTGTTTGAGGGTCTAATTTCAAATATAATTACTACCAAAATTAATTAGAAAAATAAAAATAAATAATGCCATTTTTACTGAAATCAGTTACTAAACTAAAAATAATATAATAAAAAATTCAATGTTTAGTACATCGTCATATTCAACAGTTGTACCGTATAGATAACCATAAAAACATTTAATGCAGTCAAATAGATCTGATTATTTATCTGCGACAAGTGACACGTGAAAACAAATAAACATTTATTGAAAATATAAATCAAAAAGAAAATAATTAAACACTATTCAATTTATAAAATCATGTAGAAAATGCATTTTTCTATCCATGGTATATTTCTTTGAAGAATCAAACGAAATTTAAAAATTACCGAAATAGGTCAGGTATTGATCTGTAAACAGAAGGAAAGATCTGGTACAAACCAGGCAAAATTATGGATAAAAACAATATTAGTGATTGAAAAACAAAAAGTAACCATAGTTCTATAATAGAAAACATAGTTTATAAAAAATTGAAATTCCAGGTTATGCATGTGACAAAACCTAAAGAAAATCGTGTAAAATGAAAACCTTTTTATGACCTTCATGATTTAAACTCGCAATTTTATATGGAAAAATATAAGCTAAAATACTTATTAGTTAGGACCAATTTTTAACCGTAACATTGGGTATTTGATACTGAGAAAATAAAATAGGAAAGTATATCTTAAAATGAAGAAGAGTCGTTTGGCCACTCGAAGATTTCAGCAAAGTCGCTATTTCACGCTTCTTTTAAAATCCTTAAAAAATGCATGTCATTTCTAATACCAAGATTTTTTTTCTTTTTTTTTTTTAATTTGAAGAATCAGGTTGATTAGGTTTCGTCGACATATGAAAAATACATTATGCATGTTTCAAGTTTTAAAAACTATTCAAATACAAGTTGAAATGAGAAAAAGGAAATATATGTTCATAATCGATTCGAGAGAAGCGTATGCACGCTGTGATGGCGTTTTCAGATATAGCAATATTAATGGATGTCTTGCTGTTACGGCAGCGGAATATCGGTAGGTGGATATCTATCCCGCAGATAGCCATCGGTGAAATATTCAGCAGTCAAACGATCCCTAATGTAAGGATATCCCATGCTAACACTAGTACCAGATGGTACCACTCACGGTTGAGATATCCTTATCGACGCCGCTAACTACTCTCTGAATTAATAAAAGGTTTGACTGTGACCAAGACATTCACCGATTTTAGGTCTCGGGTGCTACCCCCTGGATCAATGTGATAGAGAGCCCACTTGCACCGGGCAGCTTGTTATAGTGGAAAAACCTGAAATGTGAAAAAAGGGATAATTTTCATTACATGCTGGTAAGAAACAGCAAGCTAGGGATCATTTTTGCGTATTAGTTACTGGGAGTCAGCTGCCAATTATTATTTGAAATGTAGGAAAAGAGATAGTTCTTATTACCTAGTGGTAATGAAATAAATTGTTTTATAACATCCTGTATCCTATAATCCCTACTTTATAATATTATCTAAAACATTCAACCTAAGATGAGCAACAATATAAACAAATAGAGGATATGGAGGGCAAGAGTATGTTTGTGTGCTGTTTACGACACCTAGTACTTATCGAGAGGTACTGCCACAGTAGACGATTACCGGGCGGTATCGTTCAAGCCGTTGTTCAAGACGCTTCGTACTAATAAATTCACGACGCATCGTACTTACAATTCACGACGCCATTCACGGTGATTCGTACTAAAATTGGCGACAAAAGGTGACTTGTACTAAAATTTGCGGCTCTATTTCCGGCTGCTCGAACCATTCGATCGGAGGTGGTACGTCATATCCTAGATGTAACCTGACATCAATCGGCGGTAGGCGAAATCTTTGTACGTGATGGTACTCTATCCAACGGTGAAAATCTCGGGGTGGTAATCCTGGCCGTGACGAGCGGCGACAGTTGTTATGCCCCATTAATGACTGATACAGGTGTGACTGTAAATACGTTCCTGGTCATTACAAAACTAACTAAAAGAAACTGACAGCATGTAATACATGTGTGTTTAGGTGACGGTAAGATGGAAAGTAGGAACAAGCACTACCCGTTTTTACAAGAGTCCTTGACAGCGTGGGAAGGATGAAATGATATTGCCCGTGTTTATGAGGGTCCTCGATAATGTCGCTCAATAATGGTAGGATATTAGGAAAGGAACCGACACTGCCTGTACTTATAAGGGTCTTTGTCATTGTCGGTAGAATGACACAACATTGCCCGTACTTAAAAGGGTCATTGACAACGTTAGCCACTAGCGGCGAAACATCTTATATACACAAGCCTTGCCTCATCTACAATGCTAGATAAGGAAGGCGCAGTCCTGCAGGTGACCCCGGCTATCCGTTAGGACTAATTATTAACTTTCTTGATATTGACAATGGGTCAATCTGCCAAGATGCACGACTTTCATATTCGTATAAGGGCTTTCTGAATTCGATACGCTAGATCGTTTAGTCGAGTTACTACATTGTACGGACCTTCCCATGACTTTTGAAGCTTTGGTAAGCGTCCTTTGGTTTTTTCTTTGGACTATACACCAACCCTGAATTAACCAGTATTGGCTGTGAAGCCATAGCGGGTTTTCATTCTGTCACTTTCTATTTGTAATTTTTAACGAACTTCTTCGTGTAAGACCTGAAGCTGATTACTAAATTGGTTGGTGTAACCTTCCCAAGTTGCTACAAAATCGGGTAGGCGTCCAATAAGCAAATCGACTGGAGGACGTAATTCTTTTCCAAAAATTTTGCTGTCAGGTGTTTTTCCAGTAGTTTTGTGAATAACTGAACGATAGGCTAGTAAAAATGGCTGAATGTTTTTATCCCAGTTATTTTGTTGATCATTTATTTGTATTCTGATGTAGGTCTCCAGCGTTCTGTTAAATCTCTCAACCGTTCCATCTGACTGTGGATATAGAGCTGTTGTTCTGATCTTTTGGATTTTTAGAAGCTTGAAAAGGTTTATAAAAACGTCAGATTAAAAGTTTCTGCCTTGATCAGAGTGGAACTCTCCTGGCACTCCATATCTACAAATTCACTGTTCAAACAATGTTTAAGAAAAGGTGGTAGCTTCTTGATTTTTACTAATGGGAAATGGTGTTGCTACGTCTATAGCATTTCATTAAAAAGGTACTCCTACATTGTACTACTTTATTTTACCATTGCTGCGTGTCCTTGGTCCTTTGCTGGTAGCAGAGTCGGTACATTGTTTGTACCAATCTTTTACATCTGCGTGGCTTCCCAGCCCATATAACCTCTTTCGATCTTTTGCAAGAATTTTCATAATCTTTAAGTGTCCGCCATCTACATCATTATGTAAAGCTTGCAGTACTTCTGGAATCTTTTTGGTGGTTAATATAGTCCGGTATTTGTAGTGTTTCTCATTAGAGCTCTCCTAAACTCTTTTTAATAGACCTTCGTGCATAATCAAGGAACTTATTATTCTTTAATTTAATGATAATGTTAAGATCTGGGTCTTCTTGCTGTTCTTTGGAGATGATTTTGGGATCCCAATCCAAAGAGCATTGTAGTTGTGTCTTTCGACAATAGAAATCGTCAGGATTTTCTCTCTCTTCGTGTCTGTTACGGTGCTTGCATTCTTCTGAACATGGTCTTCTTGACAAAGCGTCTGCATTTTTGTAGTTCAAGCCTTTTCTATGTTCAAGTTTAAAATTGTACTCCTGCAAATGTTGTAACCATCGTGCTATTTAACTCTCAGAATTTTTAAATTGTAAAAGCCAGTTTAGTGATGCTTGGCCTGTTCGAAAGAGAAATTTTTGGCTATATAGATATTTATAAAAGTGTTCCAATGTATTTGTAATTGCAGGTAGTTCTTTTTTGGTTACACAATAATTTCGCTCAGCTTTGCAGAGTACTTTGTTAAAATAAGCAATCACTTTCTCCTGGTCATTTTGCATAAAATTCCACCTATTGAGGAGTTACTAGCATCAGTATCCACAACAAACATCTGATCAGGTTTAGAATATGACAGTATTGGAAAAGTACAAAGTGCTTCCTTTAATTCATTAAAAGCAGTTTCGCAGTTTGCGGATCAATCATAGTTGTTGCTATTTTCAGTCAGTCGATATAAAGGTCTTGCAATATCGACGAATTCTTTTTTCAATCTTCTATAATAAATACAGAGACCCAAAAAAATTCTTAGTTCATGCTTATTTTTCGGTACTGGCCAATCCTGAATGGCTTCTGTCTTCTCTGGATCGGTTCGTACTGCAGCTTCTGTAATTATATGCCCCAAGTATTTCACTTCCTTCTGAAAAATTTTATATTTCTTGGGACTGAGCTTTAATTGTGCGCTTATCAGTTTTTTAAGTACATCTTCTATATTTTAAGATGATCGTTAGATGTTTTCCTCAGGATTATGATGTCACCTAGGTAGACTAGGCATGCCTGCCTACCAATAGCCACTTGTTAAGTAGAATGTGAAAAACCATGTTGACCCCGTTAAAGTATCTAGAGTATTATCAATACGAGGTAAAGAAAAAGTGTCTTTTTTTGGGACGTCATTAAACCGTCTAAAGTCAACACAGAATCAAGTTGAGCCATCTTTCTTCTTAACAAATACAACTGGGAATGTCCATGGACTTTGGGAAGGTTCTATAACACCTTGATTCTGCATCTCTTTAAGCATCTTGTCCACCAGGTCACTTTTTACTAACGGTACTCTCATTTCTAAGTCGCTATCAGATAGAAAAGAAACAACCTGATTTCTTCTTAAAAGTTCTTCAAATCTAGTCTCCTGAATTTGATTCAATAGAAATGTTGATGTACTAACTATGTCTTGAAGTTCCTTGGGTAAACTAGCAGCTAATTTTTCGGGTTGTAACGGGATGCCGGTAACTATAATGTCGACAAGTTGAGGATAATCGTTCAATCAGTTCTTGAAAAATATATTGCTTCTTGTATTCTGGATCAATGTTTTTGCAGGAAGAATTCCTCTTGAATACAGCGAACAATCTTGAATTAGTTCCACGAAAACTATTTCATCTTCTTCGGAATCATCAAACTGTACTTGTACTGTACATTCTGATCTTGGTGATAACATTGCATCTTCAAGAAGTACAACTTTCCGGATCGACATTTTACTATTTTTCGGTAGATTCATAACAATTTCTTCACTTCTAATTCGCAATACTTGTTGAGGAAGATCAAGAACAAATTTCTGGTGTTCCATGACATTTAGATCTAGTATTATTTCGTCCAAAATATCAACAGAAATAACTACATGTTTGAAAGTGGTGCCTCCCGGGGTTATCTCGGCTTCATGTATGTCTTTCATAGGTACTACTTCACCACTGGCGGTTTGCAGGTCATATTGCTTGTTTCATATCATCTTAGCTTATTGTTAGTGTCATCAATTCTTGTTTTATATCATCTTGGCTTGTCTTTAATTCTTATTTCATATCTTCTTGGCTTGTTTTCATGTCTTGTATCATCAGTATCTGAGTTAAATTAGTTAGAAGTTGCTGTTCACTTTTCTGCTTTCTGTTTTCTAGTTTCTACCGGCATAAAATTTCAATATATTTTTTTTATTCTTCAACAATCTTCTAGATTTTATCTCACTTTTGACACCAATTTGTTCCGGACGGCCTATCTTTATACACACATTGTTTTCTTTTTATACCTTTTATTGTTACATTTTGGCAAACAATTCAAATTACTTCAATTAACTCTCAAATTAAACTGTCCAAGAAAGCCGATCTGGACTCTCTATATACCCTTTTTCCGGATCCCAGAAGATTGCGCATCTTTCTAGAAGGATTTTCATACTACATGGTGTAATAGATGTGATGTAGTAGATCTTCTGTCATAGGCTTTCTATATATATATAAATATAAGGACACAGAATTGTCTAAAAAGTACCAAACGTTCTTTCATAGACGTCTCATGGCAAAATTAATTAAATAAATCACGAAATCGTAGAGAATAACCTTAATCCCTACAAACTACAAACACAAACTAATACTATGAAATGTGTAACGCTGTAAAGTCCGTTACAATAACATTATTGTTCAAATAATGGTTTGGCCGGTATAGATTGGTAAATTAATTTCTTCTCTTCTCTTCTTTAAGTTTGACCTTGATGTCCTTGTTAGCTTTGATTTTTATGAGGCTGAGGTTCATCATAGGTGGCTTGTATATTATTGATGGTTGTCAATTAAATGTGCTTAGATTCAGTATAGGTAAATTGACTTTAGAAAAACGTAATCGGTTAGTTAGAACGTTTTTTTCTCTTCAACTATTTATTTAGATGAGACTTGAATACAAAATAAGTTTGGTCGTGATTTACTATTATGAACTCATCCTTATCGGAAAAAAATAGAAGTGAGATAAGAATTTTCTTCTTTATTTCCGACCATGTAGGTTTGATTGAAAGTTTTTTTTCTTAAATTGTTTATATCGATGACACTTGATTGCGAAAAAGTTTACGCACACTTTAATAACAGGAACCTAAAGTAGAAAAAAGTAGGGGTGAGCTTAGAATTTCATTTTTTATTTCCGATTCCGAGTTTGGCCCAGATTTAATAACAGGTACCCAATCTTAGTGCGGGTTGGAGGCAGTTTGGGGGTAGTTTTATCTTCTTTATAAGGTGTTTGTATTGAATCTGATGCAAATATCTCTTCCATATTTCTCGCAATTTATAAGAAGTAGATTTTTTAAAAATTTTTATTATTATTTTTTAGCTTCTTTGCCTAGAAGGGGTTGTTTTTTTCCCATGAGAAAGTGAACGTTAATAAAAATGAACCATAAATATATGATGATAGCTGTTCTATAATCAGTTTAAATTATGACTCTTAAACACAATTTTGTCAGAAATTTTATTTCCATTTTTCTTGTATGGAGGTAATTTTACCCTATCTAAGCGTAAATTTAATATTTTATTTGTCATTGATATTTTTTTTGGTATCCTACATGACCTAAGCTTTAAAATGAGATAAGATAAACTTGTTTATCTTCTTTTATTGTCGAGATATAATATTTTTAATGCCAATACAAATTTCTCTAAATTGAAACGGAAGCTCATCTTGAAACTGTTCTTATCTTAAACTTTCAACTAGCACACATTTTCGTTTCAAATACGAGTGCCACGAAATAGATTAATTTTACGGTTACTCCCTACGGTACAAAAAAATTAGTTGACCACAGATTATTAAGCGTATCGATTTAACACTGCTGTTGTTTGTAAATATGGGAACCGGATATTAACAAATTATTAAAACGGTGTGATTCTTAACCATCTTATTATTTTTTATTAATATTTTAGTCGTCAATTTTTATGTAATTTTATAACTCATAAAAGACAATTTTATGGTGTTTTAATTTTTAATACGATATTTTAATATTAGATACAACCATTTTGAAGAAGCGGGCCTTGATTTTTTTCTTGCAGAGGAGGTTGTGGTCTAAGAAGAGTTGGGCATCTAAAGATTAGACTGAGAGTTTATATCTCTTTTTTGAAATATTTTATTAAATTTCGAAAGTAATGCCAACGAAGCCACGGACATAGCAGATAGCAACTTAACAAATTATATTCCATGTAAGATACATGATATAGAAATATAATATTGTTTAAAACGTTTATACCTTACAGTCTTCTAGTATGTTTGCTGCTTGTTAAGTTAGATCTAGTTTTTTGACTTTATTAAAATGTTTTATAAATATTTTTCTTACCCATATTAGTCTTAAAACCACTGGTGCAAAATTTATTGAATTAAAAATAAAGTCCGTTAACATAATATACTGTGTTGAATCATTTAACTCTTTTACATACCTAAAAGAAAATATTACATTTATAAAAGCAAAAACCAAATAAGATAAAGCTTGAATAAAATTATGCAAAAATTTTTTATTATGGTTTCTGCAAAAAATATTCTGATTACATAATATGAAAGGAAGTTCTCCTGTTGGGTTAAGAGCTCCTAATATCAATAACTTTTAAAGATTTTGCAATGACTAAAATATTTAATAGTACTGTGTATTCTGTCAAATATATACCAGGAATTAATTAATATAATACAAAATATTACCATAATTATCCAAATTTATTTTGCCGCCTTTATAATAAACCCTATTTAATACTATTCAGTTATGCCACAGACGAATCTAGTTGTCAAAAAGCTTATTATATACGCTTTTCGGTATGCTTCAATGAACTTGAAACTTCTTCCATAAGGTGGTTATTTGAATTTCGTTAATTCAAGTTACGTAGATTTATATCATTATGTTGCTCGATCGATGACAGTCGTTGATTTTTTCATTTAAAAATCGTATAGCAGCATTGTTATTTAGGAGAAAGCATTACGGTAGTACAAAATTAAAAAATTGTTCTCTCCGGAAAGAGAGAAAGTGAGAAAGAGAGACCTTTTTTGATTATATTACCAACGTATCTCGCACATGGTCTAAAACTTCAAACATCACCCTACTAATTCTAATTCTTTATTCACGGCTAAAACATCTACCAACCTGCGATGTAAGTATATTTAAGCTTATAAAATTACATTGAAAGAGTGTCGTTCACACTATTTCATTTAAAGCAGTATATAATTTCACATCTCTCGATATGACTAAAACTGGTTTTCGTTGTATTGTTTTCCTTTAATGCTGATGCAGTTGTTTGTAAAAAATATAGGAGTGGTAGCAGGAAGAATATATACATAAAAGGTGACATTTGGATGATAATAGAATCAACATAGCATATCTGGCAAATAGAATATAAAACCACATGGAAGGTAGCATAGTAGCTATTGAATTATTTAGCGTATGGAACAGAAACGTTAAAACTTCTAATGTAAGATAAGGAAAATGATACTGAACATATTATTAACCACAGCATTAATTCACGGATACTAAGGAACCCAAAAAACTATTTTGAAGCTGATCTGGATCAGCAAACCGAAGAAAGAAATAGCCAACCACCTTCAACTACTTCAGAACTTCCTAAAAATATTAGCAGTGACAGTCTTAAATACTGAAGTAAAATATACTTTCCATGACCTCCTCAAATAATGGCTAAATT
The DNA here is from genome assembly GCA_034092305.1 of Diaprepes abbreviatus. Lineage (NCBI taxonomy): Eukaryota > Metazoa > Arthropoda > Insecta > Coleoptera > Curculionidae > Diaprepes > Diaprepes abbreviatus. Next base: position 115,834 of record JASJET010000097.1, read on the forward strand.
AATGTCACGGTTCAATTTTGAAATACTGTCGTTATGGGCAACACAATATCATTTTCCTTAAGTATTTCTCACGGATTCTTTGAAGACAAGCATTTTATTAAATACAGTTTAGATTAATTTTATTTGCCATAAGTTTGTCCTACTTTGGTATTTCACCACACTGTACTTAGGTATTTTCTTATCAATATCAAATTTACTGCTACCTTTTTCTTTGTATTGAGATAGATCTTGTTTTTTCCCTATCGTTTATATTTACATTTGAAGTATTGATTGTATGTATATTGAGTTGCAGAAATCAGGAAATTTCTATTGATGTATTAATTTATATTTCTTGAATTTAAAAATAACTACTGCGATACTCATTAGATCTATTATTCTTGTTTTGAGTGGAAAATGCTAATGATTAACGAACTAGCTTAACTAACAAACGCATTTCAGCCGACTGTTGTTGCCCAGTGTCTTTCTTTTTGAGCTGTTATTTGTTTCACACGTGGTAATTCAATGCGCCTAACGGAAGTCGATTAGAGCTGCAGACTTTCATCTTAACTTTTAGTTGCCAAATTTTTGGGATTCTGACATGGAAAGTCGAAGATTATCCTGGTAATTTTGTTGAGTTTTGGTGTGCCGTATCTTTTACCAGGTTGGCGGTAAGGTTTTTTATTATCGGGATAAACCTGGAGACCCGGATTTTGGGCAGTCGGCACGGGTCAACGAAGGAATCAGTCTCACTTCAGAAAATCTGGGTCGACCCTCGAGGTCGAAAAAGACTCATATCTACCCTCGGGGTAGTAGAATACTCATATCCACCCTCTGGGTCGAAGAACAGTTCAGATCCACCTTCTGAGCACAAGGAAGCCTAGAACCATTCTTAGGGACATCAACAAGTGCATCCTTCAGAACCTCTTTTTCAGTAGATAAAGAGTAGAATTAGTATTAAACCTTTCTTGAATTTTCATTTGACCCGCAACTTCTTGTTGATTTTTTTTACTTTGAATATTTTGTGCCGTGATTTGAGAGCTGAGTTGAACGCTGGGCCCAAGCAATAACGTGAGGGGGAGGTTTCTGAGTTTACCCAACCAAAATTCAGTGGCGCCTTTTAAAAATATTCACCCCTACTCTACGGAATGGGGGCTAGCTTAGAATTTTCCTTGCTAGTGCCGTTTCTAGCCTTCAATTCTGCTTTGCTCGCTCGAGTTAATCCTCACTAGCGCCTTTGTAATAAATACTAGTGTATCATTGAAAGCTTTTCTTGGCTCGAATATTGTCGTTAAGCGTTTGCATGGTCTTTGGTTTGTTGGCATAAACTTTACTTTTCAAAACTTCCCACAAAAAAAATTCGGCGGAGTCTGGGTGGTCAGTTAATATCCCTTTTTTTGACACCACACGTTCCGGGAGTTTTCGATGCAAATAGTTCATCATTGTGCCCGCAGTGTTGCACCGTCTTATGTGAATCAGAAGTTTTTCAGATCTTTTATACGCATTTATGTTAACACAAAATACACTAACAACCACCGATATCGATCGTCATTAACTATGTCATTAATTTTGAATTGTAATGGCACGATGATGGTTTTTTAAGCACACACAGACACAATCACTTTCTTATCGTGTAATGGTGTTCCGTGAATTATGTGAAATTAGCCTCGTCGGTCATGGAAGTCGCTCCTAAATGTCTGGCTCAGCTTCAACAATTTAAATGACTCTATTCGCGCCTTCTTTCGGTTTATGTCGACACATGGTTGAAATTGTACTGAACTAACATTTACGAAACGTGATTGATGACGCCGATCAATTAATAATTTTCGAAGTTATTCAATATATGTATATAAACATATATATATATATATATATATATATATATATATATATATATATATATATATATATAGGTCATTCAAGAAGTTCCGCAATCTTTTTTACGTATGAAAACAACAGTTTAGGAAAAAATGTTTTATTTACTTTTCAACCTAATCCGTTCCTCGTTTTATATAAATTTTGCTGCGCTCGTATAGCCGCTGGAACGAATTGGAAAACTCCTGTTCTGGAATAGCTTTCAGAGCCGAGGTCACATTCTTCTGAATTGCCTCAACGTCTTCAAAACGTTCTCCCTTTATCGTCATTTTCAATTTAGGAAATAAAAAAGTCCGGAGCCAGATTTGGCGAAGAGGGCGGGTGATAAATCATGGAGACCGACTTTCCGTACTGAAAACACCATAATTCGTTGCCAAGTTACACTTTTATTTAAAAAATTTTCATGTACGTCTGCTCATTGAACCAATTCGCTTGAAGTTTCCACACGGCGCTCTTTCAGCTCTTCCATTAAAAAGGGCCGAACCAACTTCGCACGCATTTCTTTTCCGAGAACATCGTATATATATATATATATATATATATATATATATATATATATATATATATATATATATATATATATACGATGATATATATATATATATATATATATATATATATATATATATATATATATATATATATATATATATAATAAAATAAATTCTCGGCTATGTGGACAAAGACCGTTGATAAATATTATTTTCATGCTAAAAAGTGCGGAGATCTCCAAAGAACATGGAAAAATTTTGGGTCCGAAAAATGACGACAGCACTATTTCGTCCTAGTATGGGGCTCGTTAGGTCACTGCACTCGGTAAAAACCATTATCTTGTATCTGTGTCCCATAAACAGACTTCATGGTTGAAAAATAGTTAATAAGACACAGTGACATCTCGATAGCTCACTCAGTAACATAAAAATAATACAAATCCACAATTTTTGTATAAAACGGCCATGTGGTGGTGCGACGGTAAATTAAAAATGAAATATATCAAAACTCGATACACGAACTTGCTACTCTAAGGATAGAGGTCGCATTATTCGATATCGGCAACCAAACTAACTATGAATTCCATAGTTCAAGTTCAGTATCGCACCAACGATCTCCCTAAGAGCGCCTTTGTGTATGTTTTAAGCCAACAAATATAAAATTAAAAAGAGAAGTTATCGTCCGTGTAATTTTAAAATATGTCCGCATAGCCGAGAATTTATTTTATTCTAATATTTATAATAATAATTTTTCCAAAACCGAAATGGTAGACATGATTTATATTTTGAGTGCCAGAGAGAAGGTTGCCAGATAGAAAAGCATCTGAAAGGTTAGTGGAGCATTTTTAAAGTAGAGAAAGTATGTCCTGTAACAAGGAAAGAAATAGCTCTTCCCTTGGTACAATACACGACGATATTTCAGGTAGAAACATATGCATTCTTATAATGTGCCGATGAGATAAAAAGGATAGCTTACAAAGGAAAGTATATCTACATTTATTCCCATAGTCAAACAGCCCTTAAAGCCCTCAAGGATCAAAACGGATCATCTAAATTGGTTTTGAATTGTTAGAGTGAACTTACAACTGTGAAAAGAACAACAGAATTATGCTACAGTGGGTACCAGGATACGTGGTCTTATATGGAAATTGAAAATCTGATGAGCTAGCGAGGGATGGCTCATCATCTCAATATATTGGTCTGGAATAGGCTTTGGGTGAACCACGGTGTGTGGCACCAGAAGCTATCAAGCAATGAATCAAAAAGGTGTACAAGAACCATTGGACAGCCTGACAGGGATTGAATTACAGAAGGCTTTTTATCATGAACCTGGACCTGAAATTAATAAGAAAACTAGTCCAAATGAGTAGGAGCCCACTAAGAGCAATTACAGGTATAATGACTGGAAACATGGCCGTCAAAGACCATCTGAACAAAACGAACTTGTACAATGGATACCTGAGCTATAGGCTATGTGGTCCAGCTAAAAAAAAAGGACATTATATGTGGCTGTGAATCACTCGTAGACAACAAACCTTCGGGTCAACAAACTTAGAACCGAGTGAAATAAACATTCACTCCTTAGCGAACTTGTACAAACTGGTTCAGGAGGCTAGAGTCTAGGGTGGGTACAATAGGCCTATGCTGGCCGAAGTGTATCCGAGTTTGGGACGGATCCAAGAGAAGAATAAAATTGTCGACTATTACAAAAATTAATTATATGTCCTATTAGCTATTGCTGAAGATTAGCAAATCGGCCAACTACCCCTTGTCAAACAAAATACACTCATACAACCTTCAGTTATTACAAGAACTTACTGACGAACATCACAAGAGAAGAATAAGTTTTTGTGACAGAGTTTGAAATAAAATATCAGAGCAATAGAGCTTTTCAAATTATGTATTATTTGTGATGGGCAATATTTCAAGAATATAATAAAATTAGCAGGTAAAATTTTCATTACTATTTTACTTCCAATCTTCATTTTATAATAACCTATTTTATAATAACCTACTCACAAAATAGATGGTTCCTAAATGAAATTCGAGAATGCATGTGGTTTCTTCGTGATGGAGCTCGCGTCCCTTTCACAAAATCGGTTAGTAGTTTTGAAATAAATTGTACAATCAGTCATGAATTGGAAAAGAAGAACCAGTTTTATTGCCACCTAGATTACCTGATATAAAGAAAATATATATTGGTATTTGGGGATTCCAGGAAGATCAGGTATATAACATACCTCCAAATACAAAAAACCATATGAAAATTAGAGGAAGAAATTGTTTTCAAAATATAACTGCAAAAATGTATAGAAACTTATGTTGATAATTTGAAAAACTTATTGATATTTGTTTAGAAAATCATTTAAGGTGATAGGAGGAAGATAAGGAAAACTTTGACCAGCGACGTGGGTGTTTCATGACATGTGGTATGCCATTGATCGATTTGTCTTAAAGTAGGTTCTTATATTAACTAAGAAAAGAAACTCCCAGCTGTTGTCTTCTTAAATTATATTTTACTCTAAAACAAACTGCAAAAGGTGGTTTTTTTCAGTGTGAAATTTTAAAATTTAAAATAAAAATTTTTTTTCTAATTATTGAATGTGGTTATACTAAAAAACTCAAATTTTATTGTTCTATGTCTCGGTTTAGCACGAACAATAAAACTTTTTAAAACAGAGTTTATTTCAAGAGACTTAATAAAAAATATAGGGACTCTAAATATCTGGGGAGTGAGCTAGATAAATATAGGGTGTTCGATTCGAAAAACCATTGTATATAAGTTTAGAATTTTGTTAAATTTGCATGTTTCTAAACAGCACCTTGTGTAAAATATAAATTATTTTATGAATTTGGAACTTTTTTTTATCTCTATCTGTGATAGTTAAAGGTGTTTTTGTTCCCATTGATGTTAACTGAAAAATATCACTAATTTTTTACTACCTTGTTTTTCTTGCTCATTAATTTAACAACGCGGCAAAAAATGGATAAAAGAATTTAAGAATTACATGGAAAATTTTGTGGGAAACTTAAATATGTAATATATATGGGTATATATATATATATATATATATATATATATATATATATAGTCCCACTTAAAAATATTTTTTTGTTTTCCTTCTATTGCATATCACTTTATATATTTATTTCGTAAAAAAGATTACTTCCGGAACTTATATATGTATATATATATATATATATATATATATATATATATATATATATATAGATATATATATATATATATATATATATATATATATATATATATATATGAATGAAGTAAAATACGAACAGTAAATGTAAACTTCTCTCTATCTTATCCTTTCTGTGTTAAAGGTTGCACAGTTAGAATAAATTGTTATAAAACGTAATTCATCCTATTCCACCACCATCGACATGATGGCCTCTACCTGTACTACCAAACCGAGAAGAAAGTCAAAATTTACCCTCCCCGCCACAGTGATACGGCAGAGATACATATTTCGTCTCTACTAGACTCATCAGGGTACCGACATGCACCTGGCTATGCAAAGGACAGATCGGAAGGAAGCATGCAAACACTGAACGCGGCTTCGCCGATCTCCCGCCGGATGGCGTATATATGTTTATACGGCTTTCACGGTTTCCTCCGTGTGAGATACAATAGCAGTGGATATATCCACATTATGCCGTTGTAGTGCTGAAATCACATTCAGCAAACGTACAAATATATGCAGCTCCGTGTATAGAATGAAGTAAAATACGAACGGTAAATGCAAACTTCTCTCCATCTTATCCTTTCTGTGTTAAAGGTTGCACAGTTAAAATAAATTGTTATAAAACGCAACTCATCCTAGGATTCTAACTGTGCAACCTTTAACACAGAAAGGATAAGATGGAGAGAAGTTTGCATTTACTGTTCGTATTTTACTTCATTCTGTACACGGAGCTGCATATATTTGTACGTGTGCTGAATGTGATTTCAGCACTACAACGGCATAATGTGGATATATCCACTGCTATTGCATCTCACACGGAGGAATCCGTGAAAGCCGTATAAACATATATACGCCATCCGGCGGGAGGTCGGCGAAGCCGCGTTCAGTGTTTGCATGCTTCCTTCCGATCTGTCCTTTGCACAGCCAGGTACATGTCGGTACCCTGATGAGTCTAGTAGAGACGAAACATATACCTCTGCCGTATCACTGTGGCGGGGAGGGTAAATTTTGACTTTCTTCTCGGTTTGGTGGTACAGGTAGGCCATCATCTCGATGGTGGTGGAATAGGATGAATTGCGTTTTATAACAATTTATTCTAACTGTGCAACCTTTAACACAGAAAGGATAAGATGGAGAGAAGTTTGCATTTACTGTTCGTATTTTACTTTATTCTATACACGGAGCTGCATATATTTGTACGTTTGCTGAATGTGATTTCAGCACTACAACGGCATAATGTGGATATATCCACTGCTATTGCATCTCACACGGAGGAATCCGTGAAAGCCGTATAAACATATATATATATATATATATATATATACGAGAGCCTAACCTCTCGAAAGTTCAAAGACTTGCCTGTGTGTGTCTAACCGGGACAATGAAAACCTGTCCAACGGCCGTCATGGAAGTAATCCTAAACCTCACACGTCTACATGCATGGCGAAGAGGACGATTAACAAGATGATGAGAGATGAGGTCATAAAACGAAGGCCCAATCTCTCATCCAGAAATCAAGAAATCTGGAACAAACCCCAAGATGAAATGAAAAAGAAATTCAACTTAAGATAAAAAAGAGAATTCAGATTCTGCCAAGAGGAGACTTGGATATTGTAAACTCTTTTTCATTAGAAATATTTTATCGAAATGAGAGGGAACAAAAATCGTATCGAGAGAGGCATAATAGTGAGAATCCAGCCTAAATGGGCAAGGCTTCAAAAAATTTAGTTAGTAATTTAATAGTGCTTTTAAATCAATTCTGTCTATTCGAGTGTTTAAGTTATTAATTTTATTAATTATATTATGTTATGTTTCTTTTCAGATTATCCCTTTGATGTTCATTAATAAAAATAACATACCAAGAAAAATTATTTAATTTGTCAATAAGCTTGGCATCTAAATCTCTTTGCGGTACATTTTTTTATCATTATTCTCCAATTTGGTGAGGTTCGTTTTCATTATCTGTCTTAAGATTGATTTCTTAAAAGAGTTTGGTACACTGTCGGCAAGTTAAAAAGAACTTTCTCAAAATAAGCAAAATCCAGCTTTGAAGTCATAAAAAGAAAAAGTTGATAATGGTTCCAGAAAACCGAAACATTTGAATTAAAACTTTATAATATAATGTAAAAAGTTGCTCTAACAAAGTTTTCGGTCGTGTAAAAATTTTAAAATGTATGAAAATTTGAGCAGATATTACGAAGGTACTACATTTCGATTTGTCTGAAGCATCTCGTTTTATGCTTTAACCTCATTGTAGTACACCCTTCGTGGATATATTTTCGGGAAAAATATTATTAAAATCGCACGAAAATATCTTGCAGTATTCAAAAACTTTTATACCAAGAAATGTAAAAACCTTTTCTTTTTCAAGATGATTAAGTTTACACACTTTTAGGATGTCGGCATACTCTGAAAGGTTAAACATTTCATAAATAAACCATAAACAAAAAGTGCACGCAAGAAAATATTTATTACATATGATAGACAGAACAAAAATAAAATTTGCATTGATATTCTAATTCAATACGGTTTAAGCATTGCTACTTATTCATTGATATTTATCTGATATAAGGAAGTGTTAATTCAGTATTAACGCTGTTGAATGAGGCTGTTCCATTAGGGAAGGAGATACAAATATACCGTATGTTTCTCATTAGTACTCATAGTCAAAAATCTCCAAAGTATAAAAATCGTTGTTTTTGATGAATCAAAAATCATTTTCTAACGAACACAGTCCCACAAAAATAAAAAATTTTGTTTTAAATATAATTATCTTTTTACTTACCTCATGATAAATACATGTTTTTTAATAATTTTTTTTAACTGGATATAATAGTGCTCGATTGGTTGCTTCTCATTTTTACTGTCAAGGCGTCCTATGGAAATACGTAAAATTTTTAACTCAGAAGCAGTAAATATCATGAGTGTAAAGAATATCATGTGACTGGCAACCAATAAACACCCATTTACAAGACAACAAAGTAGACTTATTATAAATACTATCACTGCATGGTTCCGCTCCTTAAAAGGGAACCACATTGGTAACGCCAAAGGTTTTTCTAGAAATTCGTTTTGATCTTTCTGTATTGATGATTCATTTAAATATATAATCAAATTAGCCAGGATATACATAACTGTGCCTACAATACCATATAAAGTTAACCATATATTAATTTTCATGGCAAACTTAGCACTCTTATTGTAGGACAGTACTATTTCTTCATCAAGAGACAAGCGCATTTGTTCTTCTTCCTTTATTATTTCTTGAAATAGTTTCGAAACATTATTTTTCTGATATATAAATAATTTTATCAAAATCGGTATGTATGTTATTACTATAGCGCTACTTTCAGCCATAATCTCACTATCACCATCAATTGATATTAACCGAAAAAACTTTATCAGAGTTAAAATATTAAAAGTTATACAAATTCCTAAAAAGCCGAAACGTAACCATAAGTATCCTATCTTTAAAAATATATGTTCCGTTCTTTTAATATTCCATGTACCAGATATTATCATATATAATTTTATATATTTAATATGCATGGTGAAATCTAATAAGTACAAAATAGCTCTAAATAGTTTTAAAACTGTATTTTAGTAGACGCTTCTGCTTTAGCTCGAAAACACACACGTTTGTTAACAAATTTTTGTTATTTGAAGTGGTATCGGCCAAAATATGATGACTATTTACGCGATTTTACTTTTATTTAAATGCTTCCATAAAAATACAATTCATTAATTTTTCATAGACTCTAGTATATAATTATTACATAAATTTATTTAGTTCTAGTTATCTTTTTTTTTTAGAAATTAATATTAAACTTTTTATTCGAATGCCATAATATACTGCTTCGCTTCATAACTTTTCATCAAATATTAATTTTATCTAGTTTAATAGTACCATAATCTTTTAAAACATAATGTAGTTAAACATACTTTCGGCAATTCATTTCTAGTTTTTCTTCTTAGTGGCTATAGAATAACGAAACTGATGCTTCTACAGAAGAAGTACGTTTGCACGAACGGCGAATGACATATAGCTTTGTAGCTTGAAGTCTTCTCTTTCTAATGTGATGCCTACTGTGTCTGTAACAAATCAGTCTCGCCATTGCCTTCAATTATATAAGAGCAGTCTTTTTGTCTTGTTGAAAAAATGACAAGTGTAATAAGAGACCCACGAATTGTTATGAAATTTCAGACGTAACTTGGAAAAACCACTACTAAAATTTCTAAAATTTATATTTCAATAAAAAATGTGTATGGCAATTGACGTTAATTATTTGCACGAGTTTTTAAGTGATTTAAGTAACTCCAAGATTGCCGAGAAGACGTTGAAGATGGATTAATAATCGAGTCGCCCTTCCATGTCAAAAACATGAAAATATTAAAAAACTCGGCAATCTGATTTGATTTGACCATCGGTTACATATATGTGCGAAAATGGTGCCTAAACTTCTAACAATCCAACAAAAAGAACCTCGAGAAAATGTTTGTATTGAAACTATCAATGCCATAAAAAATTATCCAGACTTATTGGAAATAATGATAACATGTAACAAATCTTGGTTTTTTAATCACAATCCTAAAACTAAGCTCCAATCCATACACTGAAAGAGCCCAACTTCACCGAAAGTTAAAACAGCCCAAACGAGCAAATTAAAATTGAAAGCGGTGATGATTATTGTTCTCGATATTCATGGAATTGTACCTTCATGGGGTATTTGAAGGTGGCATATTTGATAAACATTATTACCTTGACGTTCTTGCTCAACTCCGTGAAAAAAATTACCCGAATTCTGGAAGAACAAGTGATAGGTTCTCCATCGAGACAATGCACCGGCTCATTGTGTATTGTCTGTCAAGATGTTTCTAGCCAAGTACAATATCCCAGTGTTAAACCAATTACCTTATTCGCCGGACCTTGCACCATGTGGCTTTTATCTGTTCCCCATGGTCGCAGCTGCATTAAATAGAACAAGATTTCAGTTCGTTGAAGTTGTGAAAGGAAAAGTGGCACTATTTATGAAGGAACTCACAGAAGAAGAAAATGTTTATAGTAATTTTTTTAGCTATATCCGTATATGCCTTCTGGCTAAAAATCTTCGTAGAAATACCTAGTTTTTAGTAGAATCCTGAGCAAAACGCGGCTGCTAAGAAAAATCAGTGACATTAAAATATAGTTCTTGAGGCTTTAAAACATATTTCAGCTCATAGAAATTTTTTGATAGGGCCTTATTTATAGATAATTTTCAGGATCCTCAGCCAGAAACACACACATTTCAACATCGTATGGTAGTCTAAAATTTTTCCAAATAGCGACAGTTCTCTTCACTCTCGCCACATATTATATAACAAAACATCAAGTATATTTTGACCCAACCCATTATAACACACTGTTACTTCTGGTGAATTACCCATTCAGCCACAAATTTGCTTACGTACAAGACAAAATTTCAATTTGAAATACTCATGAACACCAGTAGCAGATCAAAAGCTCTATTTTTGGAGTGGAGGAGATAGTGGTCTATTAATAGCCATAAACTCAAGCTTCCTAAACCTCATATTCATCGAGGCAACCAAGACAGCAGACAATCGAGCAGAGTGGAACATTTCAAAGGGTCACAAATTCAAGCTGCCAAACCCTCAAATGTTCCAATTGAACAGGTCCTAAATATAATTAAAACCCAAAGAAACCAAATAAAAAATATACAGATATTCCAATAAATAAATGTTTAAAAGCGATCAAACTAACTTCAAACTTTACTTAATTAATATATCAAGGAAAGCAAATTTGAGGGATAACAACCGCTTCGCTTATTTTCAAAGTTATAGTTCAATTGGTCTTGTGAGAACTTAAAGAAAAAATGTAATTCAAAATTTAGGTATTCAACTGCCTTTCTTCTTAGGATATGTACAAGATCCGCCACGTACTTTTATCCACCCTACGCAAAAATCAGGAGAGTTTCAAAGTTTTATATTTGAGTCAGGAATAATCGTCAGACAGTTTTCAAAAAAACATTTTAAATCTCTTTCATAGCACTTTCAGCTAATGTAAAGTGCGAGTAAAATTTTTCATTTTTTAAAAGTTTTTTTTTAAGAATAAAAAGATTTTCTTGGTTTTACTAAAAACAATGTAATTTCGTGGGAAATACCCGTAGGAAAAAATCATTTTTTTAATAGCTTATACATATGTGCTCATACATATGAACTATTAAAAAACCTGTTTTTTTTTTTCATAAAAGAGACCGTAACTCCGTAAAAAAAGTCACACCATGGCCCTAAGTTGTCCCAATTCTATTATCAGATACATACAGAGCCATGTTATTACGGTATTGAAAAATTTAAAAATAACAAAAAAAGATCAGAAGAGTGGAAATAATTCCGGAACAATCTAAGATAATTCTATGTGTGAAAATAAATACTTTTCTATTTAAAATTTTTTATAGCTCTCTTATATCGGTCATTGAAAAAAAAAAGTAATTTTTTTTCGTTAAAAAGGTCGCACTTAGAACAAAATTTAAAAAAGCATTTTAAAGTTCTCGAACAAACCATAAAACTTTTTATTTAGAATTTTTCTAAAAAACCAACCATCTTTTTATTCTCAAATAAAACCTTTAAAAAATGAAAAATTTAACTTTCACTGTATATTACCTGAAAGTACTTGGAAAGAATTTTAAAATGCTTTTTTGAAAATAGTCGGACGATTATTCCTTACTGAAATATAAAACTTTGAAACTCTAATGGTGTTGGCGTGGGCCAAAGTATGTGGCGAACACTGTAAATTATTTGTTACTGCAGCTCCTAAACACAAAACTAACTTCATTGTAAGCGCATATAATAGTTAGCACAAAAAAAATATTACCATGGAAATAGAAAATAACTTAAAAAAATTTTTTAGACATTTTCCTGTATCACTAAAAAAACACAAAGCATACGGAATGATATACGAAAAAAATGAATAATTACTGGACTCTCTGACAAGGCAATCAAAGTTATTGACGAACTATACAGAAACAACGCTATATATAAGGCCAAAAATATCCTATTAAAATCAGCCACCCTCAAAAACTAATTAATATTCTTTTTAACTTAAGAGTACACAAATTAAATAACAGCATATAATAAATAAATGACACCACAAATATATTTTTTTCTACACCATAAAGTTAAGGATTATCTAAAAATATAAAAACATATTTTCCACCTATATATATCTCGGTATATCATAATGATCATAGTCTGTTAAAAAACAATTTAGCTCTCTTTAAACCGCAACACTAAAAAATCGAGAAACACAGGGAATTTATTAAATTCCATATAAAGATTACTACAAAATTTAAATAGGCGAAACAACACAATTTCTACAAAATTGCCTAAATCGCCATCGATACGACAAAAAAAAATAAAACAGCACTTTCCTGAAAAAAGTGGAATTAGATCAACCAAAACAGGAAATTTTGGAAGTGATAAACAATATAAACCCAATAAATTAAAAATTTAACATCAAAAATCCTAGCGAAATCTACGACAATTTAATAAATTAATTATCTATAATAATTATATTCCAAGATACTATGTCAAGCCACATAAGAAAATAGTTATTGTGTATAACTACTTTTTGAATTATTTCTTTGAAATCCCAGGAATCTTTGGCTTTTGTATTGTTTTTGTTCACACTATTTCCAAGAACTTTCAGAATTGTGAGAGTTTACTCACAGGGAAGGTACTTGAAGTGTCTGGCTCTGATTTTAATGAAACCTCAATATGTCGTAAAGGTTACAAAAGTAAGAGATACGTATTTTTTTTATCTGCTGAGATTAATTTTAACGAGGTGCCGCCCTTAAAATTCACCCGGAAAAACAGTATTTTTGAAATATCTCAGGTTTTACACGAGATATCTTTAGAAAACAAAATGAAAATTACTTGTTTTTCAAAATGATGTTACACAATGTTTTTTCATCACCAAGGATAACATCCCTTATTTTTTATAAGGGTAAACTATTTATTCGGGCACGTAATTTGATTCAAAAAATTACAAAATTTAATAAAATTGTTTAAAAATATTTTTTTCACGAGTATCGTAAGTAACTTTAGTTGACGAGTTTATGTTTTCTAAAAATAACTGGTAAAAGAGGGTGAGCCAACCCCAAATACATTTTCTTAAATCTCAAGTTTTAATCGAGATATTTACAAAACAAAATGGAAATCACTTGTTATTTCAAATTATGTTAAACTAAGGTATTTTCATCCCTAAGAATATTATTCCATATTTTTTATAAGGATAAACCCGCTATTAGTGCAGATAATTTAATTCTAAAGATTACGAAATTTAATGAAAGTGTTTTTTTGTATTTTTTTTTCATGAACACCATAATTAACTTAAGTTGACGAGTTTCATGGTTTCTAAAAATAACTGGTAAAAGAGGGTGAGCCAACCCCAAATACATTTTCTTAAATTTCAATTTTTAATCGAGATCTTTACAAAACAAAATGGAAATCACTTGTTATTTCAAATTATGTAAAACTAAGGTATTTTCATCCCTAAGAATATTATTCCATATTTTTTATAAGGATAAACCCTCTATTAGTGCAGATAATTTAATTCTAAAGATTACGAAATTTAATGAAACTGTTTTTTTGTATTTTTTTTTCATGAATACCATAATTAACTTAAGTTAACTTGTTTTAGGATTCCAAAAAATGAAGTAATAAAAGAGGGAGTTACCTCAAAATACATTTTTTTCAAATCTAAATTTCTAATTCAGGTATATTTACAAAACAAAGTGGAAATTACTTGTTAGTTGAAGTGAGACTTCACCATGTGGCATGTGTTTCGGGGCTTCCGAAAATAAACCAGTAAAAGAGAGTGAGTCACCCTCAAATACGTTTTTTTTTTCAATATCTCCAGTTCTAATTAAGATATGTCTACAAAACAAAATTAAAATTATTTGTTATTCGAAATGATGTTAAACTATGGTATTTTTTCTACCAAGAATATTATTCCTTATTTTTTTTAAGTAAACCATAACTTCATATATTTATTATTATTCTATACACATATTATTATTCTGAAAATCGGCAAATTTTAATATAAATGAACGTTACAGGAATAGAAATCACTATTTGTCATAAATTATAATAACACTATGCAACAAATTTTAGTTTATTTGTTGTATTTTGTATGAAAAGTCCATTTTTTGTTAATTTTGGGGTATCAAGCACAAAAATGGCAATGAAATTAAAAACTTAGTAGTAATTTTAATAACAACACAAATATACCACGTGCATTCTTGCGGTTACATTGTTAACATATAGGGAGACATGACATTACGTATCTCTAAAACTTGAATTAATATTAAAAAGATAAGTTTATTTTCGGTTTTAGCACACCAGAAATGGAAGATTTAGGTGATTTTATTTTAGATACATTTTGGCTGTTGTTCAGTGTAATTTATAGACATGAATGCTTAACCAATGAAATAAGTTTATAATTTTTTATTAATTAAAAGAGAAAATTTCAGAAGGCTCTGTAACGTTTATATCTACTGAAAATACTATAGTTTAACTTCACTTTAAATAAAAAGTAATATCCAATTGGTTTCGTAAAGTTATCTCAAACAGAACTTGAGGTTTAAAAAAGAGTACTTGGAGGTGTTTCACCCTCTTTTACTAGTTTACTTTTAGAAACCCTAAAACACGACAACATAAGGGACTTATGATATTCGTGAAAAAAATATTTTTAAACAGTTCCAATAAATTTCGTAATTTTTACAGTTAAATTACATATGTAAATATGTGGTTTAACCTAATAAAAAATAAGGGATGATATCATTGGGAGAGAAAATACCATAGTTTAATATAATTTTAAATAACAAATAATTTTCATTTTGTTTTGTTGAATTATTTTAATTAGAATATGAGATATTAAAAAAAGTATTTGGGGGTGACTCACCATCTTTTTCTAGTTTATTTTTGGAAATCCCGAAAGATATCAACTTCAGTTAATTACGGTATTCTTGAAAAAAAAATGGTTAAACAATTTCATTAAATTTCGTAACTTTTAGAATTAAATTACGTGCGCGAGTAGATGGTTTACCTTTATAAAAAGTAAGGGATGATATTCATGGGAATGAAAATGTCTTAGTTCAACATCATTTCAAATAACAGGTAATTTCCATTTTGTTTTGTAAAAATATCTCAGTTAGAACTTGAGATTTAAAAAATATATATATTTTGGGTGGCACACTTTCTTTTACTAGTTGGAAACCCCAAAACACGTCAACTTACGTTACTTATGGTATTCGTGAAAAAAATATTTTCAAACAATTATATTAAATTTCGTAATTTTTTTAATTAAATTATGTGATCAAATAGATGGTTTACTCTTATACAAAACAAGGGCTGATATCCTTGGAGGCGAAACAACATTAGATTAACATAATTTCAAACAACAAGTTATTTTCATTTTGTTTTGTAAAGATATCTCACTTAGATCCTGAGATATTTCAAAAATACTGTTTTTAGCGGTAAACTTGAAGAACGGTTTTCATCCCGTTAAAATTAATCTCCGCAGAAAAAAAAATATTTGTCTCTTATTTTTGTTACCTCTTTCTCTCTCTCTCTCTCTCTCTCTCTCTCTCTCTCTATATATATATATATATATATATATATATATATATATATATATAAATATATATATATATATATATATATATATATATATATATATATATATATATATATAAATATATATATATATATATATATATATATATATATAAATATATATATATATATATATATATATATATATATATATATATATATATATATATATATAATTTTCTTCTCCGTTAAACGTTTGTCAAGCCTATACGGAACATTTGAAAACTCTACAAGTTTTTATCTTGATAAGGTAGAGACGTATTAAATAAAGAATAAGAGGTAATATAGTTTCAAAATGAAGTATGATTCTATTTTGAATAAATCAGGACTTAAAGAATACTCTGGATTACTATGATAATACTGATGCCACTGTGAAACGGTAGCAAATCAAGCCCGAAAAGAAGTTAATAAAATGAGTGATCTTATTCTTCAAAACAGATAACTATCAATGAATATTTGATTAGAGATTGATCATATCATACTGTCGAAATATTTAGATATGAGTAGGTTAACTGGAAGTACCTGCTAGAGAGACAACTCTTTGAGACCCAATCCGAAAAACATACAAATATGCCCTTTTCATCTCTAGTCTTGAGAAATCCTAATTTAAATGTAGCTTGGAAAATGAATATCTAGAACACACAGACCACTCAAAGTAGCTCGGTGTAATCCTGAATATAATGTTTGCTTTCAGAGTCCAGTGCCAAAACTGAAAGCATATATTATATAATCATTAACAATCTCTGTATTAGTCAGTGGGAGGTTAATCAAAATCTTCTAATTATTTCTGCCAGAGGTTTATGTTTTTCAGTAGGGCTAGGTTTGGAACAAATGTGTATGCACAAAAAGGGTTGATGTTACATTAAATGAGACGTAAATGATCCTTACAGATTCCATAGAGCACCTTAAGAGTTTTCTAAAGAAACTGGAGTTTCCGTACCAAAATCTAGGTATGCCGCACATGAGATTAGCAGGAATAGTTTCCTTCGACGACAGACATGTTATATTTGGAACTCATAACTTTTCTTATAACAGAGTTAAATTTTTTGCTTCGGACCAGTGAAGAGCTTCCAGAACGGTATTCTTTGAAGGACCAAGACTTGCTCTCGTGGCGATTTCTTAACCGCATCCGAACTGGGGCAGCCGCTGCAGGTATAGAGAGAAGCAAATAATAAATCACCTCTTCAGGTGCACCATTATTTTATATTTAATATTTAATAAACCAAGACAATTACCTCAACATTCAAGGTCTTCTTCAGATGGTAAACAATAAGTTATTGTTTACCATCTGAAAAAGGCACTGTGCGCCGAAACAATTGTAATGATTTTTTAAATATTAAAAATAAAAATAGTGGAAATTTATAATCATTAGTTACAATGAATTTCCATCAATTATCATCTACATCTATTAACTTATATATTCACTTTTTATTCTAAATAAGTCAAGGGTGAAGCATAGGGATTAACCCTAATATGATAAATCATTTCCGATATGAAACACGAAAGATGGTAAACATAAAAATTAAGTATTTGTTAAAGTAATTTTATATTGTTTTACAATCCTTTTGATAAGAGGCTTCCAATGAGTTTCAATAATTTGATAACATTATTCAATAAAGTTATGTCCAGCCAAGCAATGCACAGAAAACAACTGTCTATAAAAATTTCCAATTTTGACATGAAGGGTCGTCTTTCAATATTTTTGTTCTATTACAAAAAATTGATTTGCGTTTTGTGGGGAAATTTAACAATACCTTAATTGCTGCGTAAATACTAATGGTTAAAACTAAATTTTGAACAACCCATAATTTTGTCTTATTCTGTAAATTTTTAAAAATTACTTTAATATTTTATTATTTTTTAATTAATTCCACTTAATACTTTTAGTTCTTGCTACCTTAACAGTTTTTTTTTTCAATTTTGTTTATCGATTTGGAGGATCATAAATTTAAAATAAATGTTATTGTATTTCAAACTACAAAATGTTTAGTTATTTTTTATGACATAATTATTTTGCTCTAGTTAAATTATTGTTTTTCATAAATAAATTGAAAGTTAAATATAAGTTTCATTTTTGTGACTGTTATTGCGAAATAAAAAAATGGGAAAAAGGGGTTCTTTTATTATGTATGAAAATATATTATTAAATCATGACATGATGTACAAGAAAGCTTCTCGGCCCCTTCTGTCTATATTTTGGGGATAATCACAAAAATTGCAGAATGAATTTTGATAAGATATTCACTTTTGGTTACATAATTTCTCGAGTGAAGCGACGGACATTACAATGGTCTTAAATAAATTCGGAGACGAAACAGTGGTCCGGTTGCTTCCTTGGTTTACGGTGACAAAACTGTCAAGATGATTGTAGATATTAAAAAATTCTACAGTTAAATCAGTTAGAGTACAACTATGTTCATGTGGTAAAAATTATCTACAATAATTGCATTAATATTGGAACGAAGAAGTAAATAGAGCTGCGTCTTATAGAAATATTATATCGATTAGCCATCATTTTTAATCATGTTTCTTAATGGGATTCTGGACCTTTATTCGAACATATTCTATAGGTGTATATAAATTGGTAAAATAGGATTTAAGTTTTAGCTGTATTTGAAACATTGAAAGTGTTGATAGTTAGTAAATAAAAAACTAAAAGTTACTAGTGAAAGAGGTTTATTATTTGGAGTTAGTGAGTAAAAATTAAAAGACAGAAAATCGTAGCAATTGGTGTCTAAAATGAGGAATATCACCGGATTTCCCGAACATTTTATTTATAAACTTTGAAGGTATAGAGAAAAACGGACTCCACTGAATTTATTATCCAGTAAGAAGATAACATTAACTTACGATAAAGTTCTCAAACGTTCTATTTTGAAACCCAAAAAGATAGTGATTTCTCCGTCGAATTTATCGTCAAGAAAGAAACTTTCAACCTAATTTCCGACAAAATTTTAGAGCATTCTTTTCGGAAACTAGAAATCATAGTAGAAACTGACTTCACCATCGTATTTATGAACAAGAAAGAAAGTTATAACTGAATTTTCGATGAAATTCTAAAACATTTTATTTGAAAACGAGAGGAGCTAGCGAGAATTAGAGTTTAGAATATTCGACAATATTCTAGAATTTTCCATTGTAAATACTAGAAAGCAAACAGCGAAATGGAGCAAATAAATAGAACATTGTTTGATTTTAGGGAACGTATAAAATATCGTCACATTAAAGACAAACAAGAAGAAGAATAACGTCTCCAAAAGGATAACAGTGTCTTCTCAAAGAAAAAGAAGAAGAAGGAAGTTGTTGTTACGAAAGGCAAATCCTTAAACAAACCCGTTTATTTCTCTCTATGATCATAGATATTAATAAAATTAAGATTCAATTACTGATAATATTGAAGTCCAAAGGTCTGCCTGTGATTGCCAGCTGTTTATTTTTTTTTTCGGATTCCTGATTTCTGTTTTCAGGTTTTGTCTAGGTAACGACAAAAAGCGCCAAGCAGACAAAAAAACTCAAATCAAACAATACTAAAGGTAATACCGGACAAACTAAAGAGCACTTCCAATCCCAATCCAACAATGAGCTGCAAAATCAACGGGTTGGAAGTCTTCAGTCTTCTTTTGTCCATTCTAACAGAAAAAAGTTAAAATAAGGGCAAAAATGGTTCAATTTTATAGGTAAGACCCAAGCTTGTGCGACACGCAAAGGAAATTTCACTGGAGTACTCACTTTACAGAAATCGCAGTACGAAATTGACCAGGAGCGACTCGGAACAATATGCACGGGCTGAAACTGATTCGGTAACTAATTAGTCAATAGCATTTGTGGCTCTGAATCAGATAGGAATTCACTGTTTTTTATTTTTAAATTAAGAAATATACATTTCATGCCAGCCATTATCAACATGGTATCAATTGCCCGTCCAAACTTCCTCCAAAAAATTACAAAACGGTAACCACAATCCAACACGCTACTGCCCAAAAAAAAATGAGAAATTGCCTATGCGTCACTCGAAATGAATCAATAGATAGTACTAAATAACCTAAACAAAAAATACCAACAAAACCTGTAAAATTATTTAAAACAAAAAATCAGGGAAAACTGGTATAAGAATGGATAAATGTAAAAAATTCACTTCAATAGCCGGCAAGAAAATGATATCTAAGGAAAAAGAAGATAAATACAAATTCCTTACTTAAATATAAACAACCTAGTGTAGTGTCGTAGAGTCAATGACCCATATAAAGCTATATAATTTACGCTGTATTCCTTATAGGCAAATTACAGAATGATAAAGAAAATAATCAGGTTGGGAAGAAAATTTGCAAGGAAGTAAAACTGAGATAGCTCGAAATGTAGTAAAACTCAAAAAAGCAATTAATAGTATACTGTAATACGACGGATATATGAGAAATGCGCAATGGAATAATGTTGTGTTGCCCAAAATATGAATATTTGGTAAACTAAGATAATAATAACTTAATTAACCATAGTAAACTTTAGATAAAATTTTAGCCGTGACAACTCCCACTCTCCGTCAGAAGGTAATTTTCTTAAAAACCAACTGACAATGATAAATTCAGCAGGTAACACTGAATAGTTAGAATGAAATTATATGGTGAACTATTTATTATTAAGTAACGTTAAGGATAACAAAACGTAGATTGTTTTCTACACGCCAAGTTGGGAACTTCTCAGCATGTTATTTTAGTCTCTTGAACATGTTAATAATCTATTTGTTCTTGGTCGCAGAGAGAGAAAAATTGCTTTTGTTGTTAGAATCAATGAGGTCAACGGGCGTTGGAACTGAACGAGATAGAAAATCGGCAACAACATTTTCTTTATCAGCACGATGCACAAGGGTAAATTGTATAGTTGAAGGTGCAGTACCCATCGCGCTAAGCGCCCTTGAAGATCTTTAAGCCTATATAACCACAGTAAAGAATGATGATCAGTGATAACTATGAAATAAAGTCCTTCCAAGTAATGTCTTAATTTCTCTACACAAATAACTGTAGACATTTCTTTCCTGTTACAGTGAGCTTCATTTCCTCTTTAGCGAGTGAACAAGGCAGGAAGCATATCACTTTCTCTCCGTCGTCGAAAGTTTGAGTCAAAACAGCGCAATAAGCACTAGTATCCGCTTGCAAAATGAAGAAAGAACTCCTTGATCGATATAAAATCTTTATCATATTCAAAACCAAAAAACATTCTTCTTAGAAAGGTTGGTGAGTGGAGCTAATGTGGATAAGAAATTAGGTATAAATCGGCGGTACCATGAGGCTGTACCTACAAATCGGCATATTTTCTGAACATTGCGAGGAGGAGGTATATTCACGATAGCTTCTACCTTTTATGGATCTGGCCGAAGTCCTTATTCCTCAATTACGTAGCCCAAATATCTCAGCTCTGACCTGCAAAACTTGCATTTATCTATAGAAACAACCAAGCCTACTTCAACCAGTCTATCAAGAACGAAGTTGAAAAATCGTAGATGTTCATCAAAATCCTAGGAAATAAGAATGTCGTCCAGGTAAACCATCACTGAAGGTTCGAGATCAATGACGAGAACGGTGTCCACTATACGTTGGCAAGCAGCTGGGGCGTTTGACAAGCCAAATGGCATTCGGCGAAACTGGTATAGTCCTCTTCCTGGTACGGTGAATGCAGTGTATTTACGTGAGGACTCGCTTAAGGGAATGGTCCAGAAGGCAAATTTGACGCCAATGAAACTAAAATATTTAGAATTTCTGAGACACGATCTAAAATAGGGAAGATGTACGGAATGGGATAAGCGTTCTTCTTCCTGACCTCATTAACTTTTCTAAAATCCACGCAAAATTTAAAGCTGTCGTCCTTTTTACGCACTAGGAATACTGGGTTAGACCAAGCATTCTTTGAAGTTTCAATGGCTCCATCTTCCAGCATTTTCTTTAGCTCTTCATCAATAATTCTTTGCTTAAATTGAGACACGGGGTAGTATCTTTACTTGATTAGCCTAGTTCCTAATTTAACTTTGTTCACGTGCTCAGCTACTTCACAACATCCAAAGCCAGAACCCATTTTATCCGGTTTTTCTTTAATTAAGCTATGCAGTGCCTTGCGTTGTTCATTAGTAAGCGTGGAATCACCCTGAATGCTTTCCTAATACGTAGGACTTGATTTAGCTGTAAAATGCCAAACTCTTGCTTCAAATCTGGAACAATCTCCATTATTGTCCATTAAACAACGTGTAACATGAGCGTGTGAGTAAGTTCAAGGAGTAGAAGAACGTCAATGATACAAGTGTTATTCATCAAGTTAAAGGGTACATGCATATGGTTTACAGAAATGCAACTCTGTCCGTTGGCCACTTTACAGTTTGTTGATGTCTTTATTACCATTATGCCCAATGGCTATAGCATTTCATATCCAGATAATCCAACGATGGTGCGAGTAGCGCTGGAATCTAATAATCCTTGAATGGGTACACCTAAAATTAAATGGCCTATAACGTATTCTAATAGTATTTTTGCGGAAAAACGTAAGTCGTCGGTCGTTTTAAAAGGTAAACTGGAAGATATTTCACGACCTTTTATAGATTCACGTTTCCCGACTTTAAACACTTTGGGCAAGATCTAACATTGGGCGTGCCACAACGATAGCAGTAAGTTCTTTTAGGGCTCGGAGTGTCTCTGTTAAGGTGGCCGTTTTCCGACAATTCCAATAAACTGACTTCACTGACAATAGGTTTCTTAGGAAGAACTTCCAATTCAGCAACAAAAGCAAAATCACGTTCCACAAAAGTTCAATGTTTCCTTCATGGTGAGACGTAATATTCCGATGTGTATCTCTTGGTCTCTAACTTCGGACAAGCCTCTTTCAACTCTTCCAATGAATTAATGGTCGGAAGTTGAGTAGTGTAGAACCGTGCTAAATTTCTTGAAATAATTTCCAACTTAATGTCCTTAGTTACTGAGCCATAACGACCAAACAAGGCCTGCATACTTGACATATAATATACAATACTTTCTGAAGTGTCTTGGGTACGATCTAAAATCTCCTTGAATAGTCGAGAGCGATAATCTGGAGATTCAAAGTGGGTGACAATAGTTGAGATAAACTGTTCCAGTCGTGTACCCTGGTACGATTAGCACGATACCAATTTAAAGCTATTCCAGCAAAAAGGTCTATTGCTGAGTCAAACAGTTCTCTATCGATAAAGTTACGTGCAAATTTTAGCTCTCAAACTCATTCCAGAAGATTATGAATAGATAAAGTTTTCTGTTCACCGGTCCCCACTTGTGAATACGTTGGGTCTACACTGAAGTGTACTGTACACGAAATGCATAAAAGGTTAAGCGAACTTTATCTTCAGTAGAAGATGCCTCTGATTCGGAAGCTTCAAGATGCTCCACCAATGAACTCAAATTAAGAGTTTGTTTACATATCGACTCCAAGTTATCCAAAGCTGGAGTTTTTTTTTTTCCATTTGAATCAATGGATGTAGGGACGCTCTCATGGTATTCACTATATTTGATTCGTCTGTAGGTATGCCGCGAACTGTCATAAACAAACATTTCCTTTTTAAGGTAACTAACTTTAAACTGATGATCCATCTTTATGTTAAGCGATAAAAAAAAACAATAAACCGAAAATATATAAAAGGGAAATAAGTAATTAATACTCAAAAGTAAGCAAAAGTTAACGAAAAGGTAAAGTAATATCTATAAAATTATACTTAAAGGTAAGCAAAGTTATCAAAAGATTAAAGATATTATCAGTAAATTAATGGTCTATGGTAAGAAAAAAAAAGGAATATCAATAAGTTAATACTTATAAGTAAGGAGAATTGTCGAAAGGTAAAAGGTAGTATCAATGAATTAATAATCTAAAGTAAGTAAAATTATCAAAAAGGTACTATGGGTAAAAATAACAAACCAGATATCAGTCAAATTAATTTCAAAGACAGAATTATCAAAAGGTAATATCAGTAGAAATAATTAACAAATAATCAGTCAAATAAATTTCAAAAACTAGATTATCAAAAGGTAATATCAGTAAAAATAATAAACAAGATCTGAGTCAAATAAATTTACACAAGTAACAAAGTCAGTAAACGTAAAAAAATGCCTCAGTTAAATAGATAACAACTCAAATTACCCGATGCTACTATGCTTCTTGCTTTATTGATCAACGATGGCCCACCATATAAGGCGCTAATTTGCTACACTGTACTACAAGATAGAGTTAATCACTAAATAATAGTTGAAGCAGCATCAGCGAGCAAAAATGCCAAGTCAACCCCTATGCCGGAGAGTAGAAGTGGAAAATTAAGGGACCACTTTATCAGAGTCAGATTGAATGCAGAAACCTTCCAAGATGTTGTTTGGAACTAGCTTTTAACTTTCCTCTTTGAAATTGGTCACCAAAGCCAAAGAAATATCAAACGCAAGTAGCATGTGGGTCGAATAAACCTCGAAGTAGATCGTATAGTAAAATCTTTAATTAAAAGCTTAACTTACCTTAGGCTAGAAGAAACAAAATACTAGTTATAAAAATTAGATCCTAAAACAATCTTGTTTTTTTTTCTCTCTATGATCATAGATGTTTATAAAATTACTGATATTATGCGAGTTCAATAGTTTGTCTGTGATCGCAAGCTGTTTATATTTTTGCTCGACTACGGTGTAGGCTGTGACATACTACAAGACAGCAGTTATAAGTTTTAGCCTGTAGGATGGATGCCTGTGGGGTGAATGCTTGTAGGGTAGACCCCGGTTTCCTGGGGCCTAGACTGATTCCTGGTTAAAAACGTGCTCAAGACTGACAAAAAATCGCCAGGTTTTATCTCGGTAACAACAAAAAACGCCAAGCAGACAAAAAATTCAAATCAAACAATACTAAAGATAATACCTGACAAACTAAAGAGCGCTTCCAACCCAAATCCAACAATAAGCTGCAAAATCAGCGGAATTAGAGTTTTCAGTCTTCTTTTGTCGATTCTAACAGGAAAAATGAAAACAGAAATTTCACATGGTTAAAATCCCAAATAAACTTAACAAAAAATGTGTACAAACCCTATGAAATCATTTAAAATAAAAAACTTAGAAAAACTGCTATAAGAATGGATAAATGTAACAATTTCACTTGAATAACCGACAAGAAAGTAATATGCAACAAAAAAATTAAATAAAAATCCCTCATTAATAATATAAACAACCTAGTGATGACCTAAGAGTCAAGCTATATAATTTAGGCTGTACTTCTTATAGACAAATTGTAGAATAATAAAGAAAATAATTGAGTTGGGAAGAAAATTTGCAAGGAAGTTAAATTAAGCAATATAGCAAAACCCAAAAATGCAAGGAATAGTATGCTGTTATACGAAGGATATATAAGAAATGCGTAATGAAAATTATGTTGTGTTGCGAAAAACCTGAATATTTGATAAAATTTGTTAAAATTAACCAAATTAACCATAATAAACTTAAGATGAATTATTTACCGTGACAACATGTTAATAATACAAATTCTTAAGAAAAAGGCGCTTATGCAGAATTTAATAAAGTTGTATCTTGGCAGAACAAACTCTTTTAAGAATCCTAAAAAACGTGGTTATGTGAATGTGCGGAGAATTGAGGTCTGTATACTGCGATCTGGTAGAACTATTGTACTCTCTACTGTTGTCAGGTCGTAAGAGCGGCCTTATCGGCTAGAGCAGATCCTCCAATCCTATTTCCCTCAGGAAGCATAGGATGTTGGACGGCCTGAAGGCGGGCAGCTTTCCTTCTTCGATTTGGTGTGTTCCTAAGAAATGGACCCTAGGGTTTTTTAGAGTACTGCACTCTGAAAGTATAGTTTCGTCCTCCTCCTCACAGAATCTGCACTCTTCTCCTTCTAGCAGTCTGAGTTTTTTGAGGTGTTCTTTCAGGTGGCAATGCTCCGTCAGGTGGTTAGAAGAGGCAAGAGAGGGAGAGGAGTACCAGTTTTATTTAGTTTCGATATCCAAGCAAATATTAATATTCTATTTCATGTAAGAGGCAATTTTGTTCGAACAAAAAATAGCTACTTGCTCAGAAAAGCAATTTCTTAATGGGTTTTAAGGCAGTTTGTTTTTCTTATTTATGAATATTGACTTTTTTTTTTAATTCTCTTAGTATTTGATAGCTTTCGCTGGTAAATTGCTTTAATCTTTCTTTTGATATTTGTAAGGGCTAATTTTAAGAGTAGCTTTTGCTGCGTATTTTAAAATTTACTATATTTTGGTACGCATTAGCTCTCTGGATGTATCTCGATGGTCCTAATTTATTGAAGAATCAATTTATCTTATATATTTTAGAAAGTTTCTGACACCACTCTAGGTTTAAAATTGGTAGAAATAGACCAATATAGCATCGTGATATGTTTGACTTCAATGTTGATTTTTTATGTTCGATTACAATGTTTAGATACTTAAGACTTGGGAAATAAAGTTAAAATTTAAGAGATTATCGGCAAGAAGCCGGATTTGTTCAAGATCACCATCAGATTAACAGTAAAACTTATATTTTTTTTGTATCTCAATGATAACAACCCTTAAATTTTGTAGATTAAGTAAGATTTTTTTTGTAAGGCTTTGCTCAATTTTCCGGAATTATATCCCATGATCACGGAATATACAGGGTTAGCGTTGTGTTTTAGCGCCAGTACATAATAGAGTTTGTTAGGAGTCAAATTTCATTTGACTCTTAGTTTTTATAGTATATCATATATTTTATTAATATTTATTAATATTGGTTTAAATTAAGTTACCTCGGTCTACGTCTGTGTTCTTTCTTTTTGAATTACGGCTATTACAAAATAGAGCGGACCACTGTAATTTAGGACCACAAAATTGGCGCTAGCATGTCGATGGCCTCATTCAAATATATAGTTGTATTCTTTAAGAGTTTTGATTTGAAAATAAAACAAATAGCTCGAGTAGTTCATCTTGTTTGGTATACTTATAATTCAAAATCTTCCACGACTCCAGACACATCCGCAGGAATTGTGCTTTCAATTTGTCTCATTTGTATATTAATAAACTTTAGAAAATGAGAATATATTTATAAAAGTAGCAGACTAGCTAATGGCGTTTTCTAGTAATTATTTAGCGACTGAGCAAAGATATTTTTGTTAAAGGTATTTCGCATATAGATAGATGGTATATTTCTAAACACATAAATAAAAGACAGAAATACTTTCCTAAATACATAAATTTTAATTATTTTCTTAACATTATCAATATAGTACATAAATTTTCATATTCATATATTTAATACTGACACTTAAATTTGTACCTCGTTTTTTTTTTGCTTTAAATTTAAAAATGTTTAAAAAAACATTTTAGTGTATTCCTGATCTACTTGTTGAACAATATAACAACAAATATAAACAAAATGAAAATAACCATGGTTTAACTTTAAAACCGATCTAAATTGACAGTAGAAAAGTGACAAATGCAACAACAAGTCAAGTAAGTTTTGAATCTTAAAAACACAAGGAATAAAAAATCATTTTTTTGAATTTTTAAATCAGCAAAAATGGAAAATTTTTTTAATTTTCGGGAGACAACCTTTCCTATTACCGATTTTAAGGCTTATTCTGCAGGGTTTTATCCTTAATATGCCTATGTTAGCATCTATTTGTTGACATATATGATACAAACTATCACAAAATCATAAGTAAAACAAAACTGGCCGTGAAAACTAGATCGGGTCTTAAAATTTCTTTATGAAGCTGGCTGATGTTTAAAACAAACTATAATAACCCTATAAACTGATATGAACAAATTAGACTACTATTTTCAATTTATCTATTTCCCAATTACATATCTTAGAATTAAATTCCTAAATTTGGTAATTAATTGGTAATAATTAGAATACATATATTAACCACATATAGTAACACTGAATTAAAACAAAATGAGGTAACTGAAAATCGTATATACAAAAGTTGTAAACTACTATAGTTAGTGATGATGTTATGTAATGTTATTATTTTTGATTACTTTTTTCTAATTTGAAAAAATTCTAAATTAAAAAATATATTTGAATATATATGGTTTTCAACGTAAGTCTTAATACTGGTGACTTAAAAATATATAACTAAAATTTTTAAATCTATGTTATTTTTATATAACTAACAACACTTGTTGTCTATATACTGCTTGCATATCCTTAAGGCATAAAAATTAATCTTTTTTTAGTATTTCTTTGCGGAAAAGAATTTTCAATTTTGTTTTCGTCATTTAACGCACCAATTAAATTTAAATTTTTAATTGAAACTTCGAAAAATTCTGCGGTAAATTTTTTTACTTTATATTCAGAAAGTTGCTGCGATGGCTTCACATAATTTTTGCTGACAAAGTGAACAAAAAACATATCAAAATTCGATAAACGAACTTGCTACTCTAAAGATAGAGATCGCATTATTCAGCATCAGCAACCAAACTAACTATGAATTCCGCAGTTCAAGTTCAGTATAGCACCAACGATCTCCCTAAGAGAGCTGTTGTTTATGTTTTAAGCCAACTAATATAAAAATAAAAAGAGAAGTTAATGTGGATGTAATTTTTAAATAATTTAAAATAAAATTTGTTCTCATGGCCGAGAATTTCTTGTTTTATTTTAAAATTATACTGACGTTAACTTTTCTTTTTATTTTTATATTTGTTGGCTTAAAACATACACGATAGCTCTCTGAGGGAGATCGTTGGTGCGATACTGAACTTGAACTGTTGAATTCATAGTGAGTTTAGTTGCCGATGCCGAATAATACGACCTCTATCCTTAGATAAGCAAGTTCATGTATAGAGTTTTGATATATTTCTTTTTTAATATACCGTCACGCCACCACATGGCAGTTTTATACAATATTTGTTGATTTGTGTTATTGTTACGTTATTCAGTGAACCATCGAGATGTCGCCACTGTGTCTTATTTACTATGTTTAAACTGTGAGATTTGTTCATAAGACACAGATACGAGATGATGGTTTGTACCGAATGCAATGGTCTGACGAGTCCCAAACTAGGACGAAACAGTGCTGTCATAATTTTTCGACTCGAAGTTTTTCCATGTTCTTTGGAGATCTCCGCACTTTTTAGCATAAAAGTAATATTTATCAACGGTCTTTGTCCGCACAGCCGAGAATTTCTTATTATATATATATATATATATATATATATATATATATATATATATATATATATATATATGTATAAAATTCCTAAAGCCTTTGTTATGACTTGTACTGCAATCATACGGTCAGTCATAAAGTATTCAATAGTTCCGAAATTTCAAAATTTTTAATATATTAACCAACATAAATATTCAGATCATACAGGGAATTGAATTTGGTGCTTTAGTTAACCGAAGCGAATTTCTTATTCTCGCTTCTTTAAAGAGATGGTATAAATCAAAAAATTAAAGAATTATGACTTGAATGTATACAAGCAGTTGATAAATAATCTTTAAAAATATAGCACATTTTTAAAAATGTAGGTAACTAATATATATATATATATATATATATATATATATATATATATATATATATATATATATATGTTTATGCTGCTTTCACGGATTCCCCGTGTGAGATGCAATAGCAGTGGATATATCCACATTATGCCGTTGTAGTGCTGAAATCACATTCAGCAAACATACAACTATACGCAGCTCCGTACTTGAATGAAGTAACATGCGAACAGTAAATGCAAACTTCCCTCCATCATATCCTTTCTGTGTTAGAGGTTGCACAGTTAGAATAAATTGTAATAAAACGCAATTTATCCAATTCCGCCACCATTGAGATGATGGCCCACCTGTACCACCATACCGAGAAGAAAGTCAAAACTTACCCTCCCCGCCACACGGGGGAATCCGTGAAAGCAGCATAAACATATATACGCCATCCGGCGGGAAGTCGGCGAAGCCGCGTTCAGTATTTGCATGTTTCCTTCCGATCTGTCCTTTGCACAGCCAGGTACATGTCGGTACCCTGATGAGTCTAGTAGAGATGAAACATGTACCTCTGCCGTATCACTGTGGCGGGGAGGGTAAGTTTTGACTTTCTTCTCGGTATGGTGGTACAGGTGGGCCATCATCTCAATGGTGGCGGAATGGGATAAATTGCGTTTTATTACAATTTATTCTAACTGTGCAACCTCTAACACAGAAAGGATATGATGGAGGGAAGTTTGCATTTACTGTTCGCATGTTACTTCATATATATATATATATATATATATATATATATATATATATATATATATATATATATATATATATATATATATATATATATATATATGTTGTTTTGTATTTCCGTCAGCTTTTCTTTCAATGGCAGGGACATATTTCTCAGTTCAATAATCAGCTATATCTTGGTTTCATTTTCCATTTTTTTTTTGTAATTTATCATAACTGCAGTAAAAGAGTATGCTGCCCGCAGTAGCTGAAATTAAGAAAAAATATATGTATATATATTTTAAATTTCTTAACACATGACTTAAAATTTTTGGTAAAATTATTTCAAACATAAACAGAAAAATATTTTGTTTATTATTGTAAGAAGGCACTTTCCAAACCAGCATTGTTACATGGTAAAATTTTTGGCCTATGTTCTTTAGTACTTTGAAGTTTAAACCTAAATGGTGGTGTTTCTAATTTTCAAAAACCATATTGCACCAACACTCGTGTAGAATAATTTTCAACTATTAAAAAAATTAATTCTTTTCAATAAAATATAAATTTTTTATTCTTGTTTAGAAAAAAGTCCAGGAGACTCAATTTATATGATTGAAGTCCGCAATTATAAAAAATTTGCAAATATAATAGTATGTAGAAGTGTATTATTTTGAAGGTCATAGACAATCATTGTCTTTATATTTTGTTAAATATCACGACCTTTCGGCTAGTAGTTATCTCTACGCGTTCGTCCGTAAAAAAGGGGTTATCTTGTGCTTAGCTGGTCAACTTCAAGCCAGTGCTGTAAAAGTAAGTTTTCCTAAACTCAGCGTTTTGATTTATTTTAATGTCTTCCATTACATTTTTTACCGTGATCCGAGGGATGAACCTGTACTCCACCACTTAGCGATTTAATAGTGTTTATAAAATTTTTATAGCTTACAGATGCTAAAAATTTCTAAGTAAAATTTCAAGTTTCAACAAGTTCTTTGCTCAACAGGGTGCATGTATAAATAGATAATTGCGGTGTATCAGTATAAAAATACGCGATACAAGCAAAAACAAGAGACAAAGTATTTTCAGAAATAAGGTGTATTATCAACTTAAATTCAAAAGAACTTGAGATATACTTAGGGTGACTGTATTGTTTCTTAATAAATCTAAAATTCCGTGGAAGAATTTCATGAGAACAAGGGCGAAAGTGTAGTTGACCTCCTATAAATGTTACAAACCAATAGAACATTGAAAAATTACATGATTTTATTTTGAAAGTCAACGATTGACAATGAGAAACTTAGATAAATGCATTTGTATTATACTGTGTATGATATATTAACTAAATACGAAAAATTTATCCGTAAACTAAGTATCATTCTTGGATGTTAAAAATGTTCGAAAAGCAAACATATAATGATTGCAAAGATCCTTTTACTAAGTTTAGAGGAAACAGATAACATCTTCTTGACAGATTTGTAATGATGAATGAAAGAAACATCGATGAAAAATTCAATATGTAAAAGTCTACTGGAAAATATATGGACTCCTTTTGGTACACAATGGAAAGTTTTCGAAATGTGCAATCCTTGATGAGGAAAACTAGCACATTTTGTATTGTCATGGCTATTATTACAGAAGCAGATTTTGAATAATCTGAACACCAATCTAATTCATGTATATATATATATATATATATATATATATATATATATATATATATATATATATATATATATATATATATATATATATATATATATATATATATATTATAACATTATGGCGCAACACGATTTAAGTTTCCTTTCAAATAAAACATTGACTAGTGTAACTCCGGTAGTTTCATGAACTGCGGATGGATCTATAGGGCCTCAAGAAGATTAGCAAATGTTTGTTCCAATCTTTTTGATGCCTGCCCCAAATTTTTGAGAGATGTTCTTCAATGATCTTATTAAATCGTTTAACCATGCCATCTGGCTGAGGATGTAAAGCTGTTGTCCTGGTTTTATCGATGCTAAGTAGCTCGCAGAGCTTTTAAAAAGGTTTAGATTCAAAATTATATCCTTGGACAAAACGTAGCTTTAAAGGAATTCCGAATGTACTCAACACATTGCTGACTAAGACTTCAGTTACTGCGGAGGCCCCGTGGTTAGGAATGACGAATACCTCAGATTATCTACTAGAGTAGTCAATAGCAAACAAGATATATTTGCTGCCTTTATCTGTTTCCGGAGAAGGTCTAGCTATATCAATAGTTATCTGTCCAAAAGACTTTAAAACTTTATACTCCTTCATTTTTTCCTTAGATCTTGTGCTTGGACTTTGGCTGGCTGCACATTTAGAGTACTGTCTATACCATGATTTTTTGTCTTGGCAATATGAAATCCAGTAAAACCTTTCTCGAAGTTTTTTTTAGAGACTCGTTAACTCCTAAATGAGAACTAGACTTTCCTTTGTGAATTTCTTCTAAAACTACTGAAATTTCTTTTTGGATACTACTCAGTTCTGATTTCCTTGAAATCGGCACATTCTAAGGATCTCTTTAGCTCTCCTTATCCGAGATGTCTTCTCAACTAATACACTTTTCATATTTTTCTTTAAGTTGAGGAAATTGCGTTAGACGAGTTTTTAACGTCAAAAGTGACTCTCTGAATGGGAAATCCGTCTCTTTTTTATATTTTGGCCCAATGCTTGCATTTTTTCTTACGTGGTCTTCTTCACAAGAAATCTGCGTTATTACATACTTTAGTTTTTCTGGTCTATGTTTAATTGTACGTGTTCATAAAATGTTTTTCCCATAACCATGACAGTATCAAGGTAGATTAGACTTGTTTTCCATGTAAAATTCCGCAGTAATGTTATGACCAGCGCCAGTGAAAAAAAAAAAATCTTTTCCTTACCTTTATCTTGGATGCCTACTTGCCTATATCCACTTTTTAGGTCCAGTGTGGAAAATTATTGTGATCAAGTCAACATTATCGAATTGCCGTCATTAATAGGAAGCTAATAGATATCTTTCATGGTGACGACGTTAAGTTTCCTGTAATCAACCATAAAAGCAGTAGTTCTATCCTTTTTAGCTACGAATACAACAGAAGCCGATGAAGGATTGGATGGTTCTTCTATAACTTCCTCTTTTTCTCTATAAGTAACTCCACTTCCTGGCGTTTGATCATGGGTGGTCTCCTAGATGGCTGGCATATTGGTTGTGCACTATTAGTATTCATTTCATGATGAATGATGTTCGCTCTACAGGTGTTATCATATTTTGCTTCAAAAATATTATTATGTGTTCTTATAAACTTCTGGATTTCTTCAAGTTCTTGTGGCGAAAGATATATTATTGATCTGTGACTGTTCCTTAGCTCTGTAGCATCTTTGATGTAGCTTTGTTGGTTTGTTCACATTTACCACCCATTTTACGGGCTTGCATAATGCTACTTCGTCTCCTTTATTAATTTTGCATAGTTAGGAAGAAAGTTGACTACTCCTATTGGTATAATGTCATCTAATGCCTCAGCTACCAGGTATTTACATGGTTTATTGGAGTGTCGAAAACTTTAACGTGCCTTCCTGAACTCTTCTCCTTGTCCAGTCTTTCGTAAATGATCTTTTCTGTGCTCCCGTTTATTCTAGTTGTATGTTCGGTAACCACTCTGATTGTTTTGGTATTATAGTTCTTTGACAGAATAAATTCTGCGATGCCAAACTTTAGGGCGTTAAGCTTATTATCGAGGGAAAATCTATGTCAATGAATCTGGTCCGTACCTAGAATAAGCTTATATACTTTGTGGGCAATTAATACCAAATGGATTAATTTTAGTTTTCCATGTTGAAGTTCTACTTGCATTGTCGTAGCATTGATATTTCCTTCAATAATAAACTTGTTGGCGATCCTTTCTAGGTTACGCATAGAAAGAATTCTGGAGGCTTTCTTAATAATGGTCAACACCTGCCCCAAAGGCTGACTAACTGGAATTTCTCTAGTTTTCTTCTGTGCGATCTCTGGATGGTAAACGATACCTTCGTTCATATGTACTATCTGGTTTATTCTGTATCGTGAAGAATTACTTCTTCTGTTTGGTTTCTTAAGGATTTCAGGAAACATTTTCCTATTGTGTGATTCGATGAATCGTTATGTTCCTCTATGGCAATGGGCCTTATTTTTGTCTTTGATACATTATAGGCCATTTATATTTCCAAAGCTTTGTTCAACGTTTTAGTACAATAATAATAAACTTGCTTTTATGGAACATAGGTTGTATATCTTGATCTTTGATTCTATCAATGGAATACTGGATCGTAAGCTCTTCTCGGAAATCTTCGGTAGCTCCAGGGAAAGCTAGATGAACAGCGTATTTTATATGTGTTTTTATCTGTTTATTGCAAACTTTCTCCATTTCTATGATCTCTCGACTTGAGTCGTGACTGATATAATTGGTCCCGATATTGATCTGCAAATCTTCTTTTCTATGCAGCACTAGGGATTTCATAGTCTTTTTGTTGGGTTTCGGGAAAGATCTACAATAATTCCAGTACTGGCTCACGAAGCGTAATTACTAATGCAGTAGCCATTTCTTCGCAGTTACAGTTATTTGAATTAGCGGCAGCATTCAATTGGTTTTAGTACATCAACCAAAATGTTTTACTGTCACAATTTATAGGTTTGGCCGGCGGTTTTTACTTTATTAAAAGAGTCATGATTCTTTATTTTATTGACTTCGGTCTGAAGATTCTTCACTTTAGATTCTACACTATCTACTTTTTGTCTTATAATTTATTCAGTACTATTTACTTCTTGTCGTACTTTTGCTTCTATCCCATCTAGGATTGCTTTCACTTCTGCTCGTGCTTGTCCTAAATCTTATACATAATTTATTCGGTACTATTTACTCCTTGGTATACTTTTGATTATATTCCGTCTTCTCTGTCTGTCACTTTTTGTCGCAATTCTCCTATGCCTTGTCGCGCTTCGTCTATCACTTTTGCTTTGGTCCCAGTATAGTTTGATCAAATTGTCGCTATTTCTCTACAATTATCTCTTGTATCCCGTTGTAAAAATTGTCTTAATCTTTTTGGTAGCGTTCTTGCTCCTTTTGTTTCTCTTTAACGCTCTTCTTTTTATTTTTGATGAAGTGCTTCTTCTTCGTATTTTTTTTCAGCCGATTTTATTCTTCTTTTTGCCAGTGTACTTTATCTTCTTGTTTGTCTTCGAGACAAGGTTATTCTTCTTGATACTTTTCTTTTGTGAAGTTATTCTTCTTTTTGCTTACCTTTTAGGCGAAGTGCTTCTTCCTTTATTTGTTTCAGGCGACATTGTTTTTCCGTTTGGTAACGTTTTTCTTATTGTACTTGAAAGAACTGTCTGAGATTAGTTAGGCAAATTTGTTTGTTTTTAAAGACATTATTTATCAAGTTTTAGGGATAGTTGTTCATTTTAAGATTTCTTTGCTTCTCGGTCAGTTTTCGATATTCAGGATTCGATAATGTAATGTAGCGAGGGCAGTAATAATGTCTTTTGTGAGATTAAAATATGAATATTAGGAAAACCATGTTTTTTTTAGTGTACAACTGTGTTTTCAACGTATTGGTAATGTGGTGTAAGGTTAGGTCAAGAAAACTGATTTTATTTTATTTCGGTTTTTCTATTGTGAATTATGGTTAGGCTAGAAGAAGTTAAATTTTTTTAATACTAGATTTGGGATACTACTGTGATACAGTCGCCAACGTACCCATGGAAAAAGATGTTGCAACACGAGTTCTGCTATAACACTGAAAAGGGAAGCTGTCATTGCGCATCCTTCAGTTGGTTTATGAAATGTTTATTTGTGCATGAAGTATGTAGAGTTTAGGGTTAGATCAAGTTCACCTTAGAATTCTTTTGCGAGTATATGGGTAAATAATTTATTTGGTTCCAATTTTGCTATGATTTTTTGCCAAGTTAATTGGTATGTTTGTATCTTAGGAAACAGTGTCTAAGGATATAAATTCATGGATGGTTATGTTTTTATTTTGTTCTTGAAGTCAATCGAATGTTTTACATACTAGTTATTTTGTTGATAATAATTTGTAAACTCTTTTTGAAATATTATGTGAACACCTTTTTTGTTCAACTTTGGGAATCCTTATATAGGCAGTGGGAGAGCATTTTAATTAGTCCATAAATACATTTTGTTTTCCCAATAAGGTTATTATTTCATTGTTATTTTTTTGATAAATGCTAGTTAGGTCATTTTTCAATTCTTTTTAGGTGTGCCGCAAGGAAATCATCTTTTAATCATACTCAACAAAATTGATAACAACAATTTCATTAGATTTATCAGGTATTAGAGTTTTTAAATTGTTATTTTTTTTTAAGAAGGATTTTTACACTGATTTTTTGATTCATTGTTTGTAATGTTATGAAAGTTATTTTGTTGTTTGTGGCGATTGTAGCATCGGGACGATTTTCACATCGAAGTTCAGCACTAACTGTATATGATAGTTACATTGAAACCACTACACCTTGAATAGTCAAGGAATTTCTTGTTGTATTTCCAAAGGTGCTGGTTCAATTGCTTTTCGCTGGGAGTAAATAAAAGTCACTGATTGAACTTTAATATATATTGTAAATACCCTTTAACAAATCCACCATCTAAAAAACTTTACATTCTAATTCTGGAAATGCTCATTTGATGAGGGAAAAGAATGCTATGCTTCTTTTACTCGTGTTCTTAAATAGGATGATGTAGGTTAATCTGTCGTGACAAGAAATAAGTCTACTTTCATTTAAATAATGAAATAAATAACTATGAAGACAAGAGATTAATTAAGTTAACCGACAGGTTAGAGTTGGAATTGACTCCGTAAAACAGAAGAGATGAGATTAGGTATGGAAAATTATAAGCTCAACGAACAAGGCATTGGAATCCGACAGAGTCGAGAGAAATGCACGACTTATGCTCGACGAGAAATTGGGTATATTTTTCACCCGTATTAAAGGGTTGACAACGAATTGACTATCGCCCACGGTAGGAGATGAACAATTTTAATTGGATGGTGAATAAAGATGGCTGCATCTTTCGTCATCTTGACCAATAATCAATCAGCGGTGCTAAAGATATTATAAAGAGTATAAGGTTGCTTTGACTAAGCCAACCGACAAAGGAGACGGTTGCATTTATAGATTTTATAACTTTTATTGTTTACAATGCGGTGAACTGAAAATAGTTACAAATATGAGAAAAATAAAATGTTTGTTTGAATTTCGAATAGCCATCGTGCAACAAGTAGATCTAATTTGGTCATTAGCTTCATTTGTGAACTCTGTAGGTACGGCTTCTATATTACTTATAATTTCCGGAATTAGTGAGTTCTTTGTATTTCAATAAATATTGCAAAATTAGTTCCTAAACTAAAAATTTTTGCTACTTCACCTGGGATATGTACATCTCTCATATTATGGATCTAACGTGAAATATTGGTTGTTATGTTAAGATTGATACTTCTTTTTATTAGGGTATCAATTTTTTTTTTCATTTTGCCTGCCGGTAAAGTTTCTCAGTAGGTTTGGTGACTTTAGATTTTTCAAAAATTTAATGGTTGTGATTTTTCTTTCCGAATTTTATGTTTTTAGTTGTGTCGATGGTTAGGAGATTTCAAATACTAGAAATAAAATTTTTAACACATAGTTCATAAAACGTTGCTCATGATCTTTATAATCATAGTAAATATGTTTAGTTTTCAATTTTAGAAAAGGGAGGGTGAGTTCTTTAACTTTGCATCTCAAGAGGAAAATTCTTCAGTCCTCCTGTCTAAATAGATTTTGAGTTGTTATTTGATTTGACTACTTTATATATATATATATATATATATATATATATATATATATATATATATATATATATATATATATATATATATATATATGTAAAAGAGATAATTTTTCGTCCGTGTAATTTTAAAATAAAATAAGAAATTCTCCACGAATTCCATTCTGGTCTTCTCTTCATACTAGTTTCGACTACCTAATGGTCTCATCAGTTGCGCTATAACGAACTGAGAGCAAAATGCTTAGAAAACCATTGTCTACTTAAATTTCCCATATTTTAAAATAACGGCAGGATATTACCCGCAGAACTTGATGCCGGACTGTTACCTTAAACAGTACAAATGAGCATCTGAATATACCCCGGAGAGGTACGAAAGTGGGTAATATTCAGATGAATCATTCTCGTCTATGTTTAAGGAAACAGTTTCCGGCATCAAGTTCCTGCGGGTAATATTCTGCTGATATTTTATAATATGGGAATTTAAGTAGACAGTGGTTTTCTGCAATTTTTAACTAGGTTCATTACAGCTCCACTGATGAGACCATTAGGTGGTCGAAACTAGTATGGAGAGAGGGCCATGTGGAATTTACAGAGAATATACTGTCTGTCCTCTTTTTTAACGGTGATAAAGAAAATAATAAACTTTGCCAAATACATAGACTGTGAAATTGTTCATTTTTGATAATTTCATACCGCTCCGGAGTATATTCAGATGCTCGTTTGTACTGTTTAAGATAACAGTCCGGCATCAACTTCTGTGGGTAATATCCTGCCGATATTTTACAATATGGGATATTTAAGTAGACAGTTGTTTTCTGTACATTTTGCTCTCGGTTCGTTATAGCGCAACTGATGAGACCATTAGGTGGTCGAAACTAGTATGGAGAGAGGACCAGAGTAGAATTCGCAGGGAATATACTGTCTGCCCCTTTTTTAATAGTGGTAGGGAGAATAAAATTATTTTCCAAACACATAGACCGTGAAATTGTTTATTTTCAATAATTTCGTACCGCTCTGAGGTATATTCAGATGCTCGTTTGTACTGTTTAAGATAACAGTCCGGTATCAAATTCTGCGGGTAATATCCTGCCGATATTTTACAATATTGGGAATTTAAGTATACATTTGTTTTCTGTGCATTTTTCTCTTGATTCGTTACAGATCCGCTGATGAGACCATTAGGTGGTGGAAATTAGTATGGAGAGAGAACCAGAGACCGTGAAATTGTTTAGTTTTAATAATTTTGTACCGCTCCAGAGTCTATTCAGATGCTCTTTTGTACTGTTTAAGATAACAGTCCGGTATCAAGTTCTGCGGGTAAAATCCTGCCGATATTTTACAATATGAGGAATTAAAGTAGACAGTTTTTTTTCTATGCATTTTGCTCTCAGTTCATTACAGCTCCACTGATGAGACCCTTAGGTGGTCGAAACTAGTAGGGAGAGAGAACCAGAGTAAAATTCTCAGAGAATATACTCTCTGTCCCCTTTAATAATGGTGGTAAGGAGAATAAAATACCCTTTCCAAATACCAAATACACAGACCGTGAATTTTGGTGCATTATTTTTGATTGGAGTGTTATGTTTTCATTCGGTTTCCAGCAAAATGTTAGAAATACCTAGAAGAAAGTTCCATCGAACTATTTTCAAGGTTTCAAAAATGGTGGTTAGCGAGCTTTATCTGTTTTATTAGCAGTTCTTTTCTGCATATTATCTCGTTTCCACTTTAAGCGCTTTTCGTGCATTCATGAAACATTATTAGGATTGCTCAGTCTAGAGACCAATTAAATGAACAAAGAATGAAACAATTTATTTTTACTAAAAACTAAACAATTTTAAAAAAATTGCACCAAAAATTAAAAAGTTAATTATAAACTGCACAAATACACTCTTAACTAAACTAAAAAGAAAAGGGAGCATAGAATAAAAGCTATCTCAACAATACGAAAATCATATAGAAATAAAGGTGATTAAAATACCAATTCACTTAGAATTAATTTAAAAATAATCCCTTCAAGGGGTTTAGTAAATGAGCAAATCTACTCTTAATAAATGGATTGCGATTCAAAGTAATTAATAAGTTATTTTTTACTTTTTAGTGCACTTCTTTGCAGTTTGTTTAGTTTTTTTTGTAAATATAAATTATTAATCAATAACTTTTTAATTTCATACCTTTAACACCGTTTCTTGAGTCATGGGTCCAAATGGGCCATTCAGCAAAGTTAAAGGATTTTGTGTTTGTTGAATTATAATAGGAATAATTTTTCTGACATTTTGATCTTCATCGTACCATTTAGCTTCGTAAAGTGCGTCTCCAATAGCGAGGCTCTGAAATAATTTTAAAATAATCATAATCCATAAGAAATTAGTAGTAAGTCGGAGATAACATGCTTTTTAAAAAACATTTTTTTGGCTTGCTCTAAAAGTAGCTTTATGTATATATTACATATGTTCTTTTAGATTAACTATAAGAATCTTTGTGGAGAAAATTAATTATTTTTTAGTAAAAGAGTAGAGAGTAATATCTACGAGCGCTCAGGCCTGCGTCCTTTTGATAAAGCTAAAATTTTTTATTAAACATGTGAAATTTAGTCAAAAACTTTTGCTTACTTGCTCTCTCTCTCTCTATACATATATATATATATATATATATATATATATATATATATATATATATATGTATATATATATATATATATATATATATATATATATATATATATATATATATATATATATATATATGTAAACTGCCGTTAAAGCTGAGCCCATACATTTATGAATTTGTATGTAATTTTGCGTCCAGTGTAATTCTGAAACAGTATACGGACGCAGAATTACAACCTATTGAAATATCTACCAAACGTTTCTAGGACACTTCATTAACCTTATATCAAATTTTTGATTGGACGCCTAAATTGTGCTATTGTGAAAAATTTAGGTATATTCTACTTTAAGGAAACGGTGCATGGTGGCGCTTAAGTAGCGTATGTATATTCTTTCTCCTGTATATTATTTTAACCATAGCGATTTTTCTGCGTCTGTTCAATCCGGCAACTATGTTAGTGTTTAGTTTGGTGCTGTGCTAAAGGACAGTAAACGTATTTTATTTGCTTTTTCGGTATTTCAGTTTGAATTTTGTCTCTCCTCCGTAATTCTTCTATAATTTGAAATTTAGGCAAGGTCTTTTAGGTATTAGATTTTTGCTCTAATTCTGTTAGAATAAATTGAATTTTGTTTTATATGGAATTCATTAATTTCTAAACAAATTATTTTCAAGTTCAGGAAGGGAAAATTTCGGATGTGTTCCCTGTAAGTTTTTCTTGGGTTATTATAGACAAAGGTTGCTTTGGAGATATGTAAAGACTTATCCTGAAAATAAAGGACAGGGAACAAAATTTGTCCTTTTATCCGACTCGCAGGATGTTTTAACAAAGAACTTTCCTGTTGACTTGCAACTGAGAAAAGCAGTTTTTCCGAGGATAATGGCAGTAAAATATATTTGGTAGCTAAAAAAGATCTTTTGATTTGCAAATTTGGTGCAAAATCATAGAGAAAACCACTTGATACATGTTTGCTCTCGAAAATGCGAAATTGAATTATTTGTTGCAGCCACTAAGGCTGTGTCAAAATTCGATGGAGTAACTGAAGTATTTGAATCACCTACCTATGGTATGAACATTCAAACATGTCTAAAACAATGCTGCAATATTTGATGTACTTTATAGTAAAAATATCACAATTCCATTGTATCCACAGCAGAGATGGAAGCAAATTAAATTAAAAATTTTAAACAACTGTTAGAAGATTCTTGGAAATTTGAGGGATCTACAGTAGCTGCTTCTGATTTAAGTACAAAAAAAAGGACAAATATACAATTTTACCTTTAGCAATAGATCATAAATGTTTTAGAGAATATCTTTTACAAAAAGCCGATGAAATTTTGAAGCTACTTAAATAAAATGAAAAAAATGTAAATGCATACAAGTTACCTATGGAGACAATAGTTTGCCAAGTTCTATTGCTAAATCGAAAAAGAGTGAGAGAAATGCAACGAATGCTTCTCCATGCTTACGAGAATGCTGCTGTTCATCAGAGTTATGAAAAATTTAATGATGCAATGACACCAACAGAAAAAATTGTACTAACCAAATTTAAACGTGTAGTGATACTCGGCAAACGGAGACGTGGTGTGCCTGTAATATTCAATACAGATTTACAATAGCACATTAAGGTTTTAATAGATTTAAACCCCAACTTGTCAAAAACCCGAACATTTACTTATTTCCAAAACCAAATACAACCAGATCCCTTACAGGTTATCAAATTGTGAAGACGCATACAAAATTAGGTGAGTTAAAAAATATAATAAGAAAACATTTGGCCACATTAACACAAATTTTCAATATATCACCGAATGACATAAAACAATTGGCAACTTTCATGGGTTATACAAGTAATGTACATAAGCAGAATTATCGTCTACCACACGACGTATATCAGACGTAAAGATTTCAAAACTCCTTATGCTAATCGGGAAAGGGGAAGCTGGTGAATTTAAAGGAAAAGCGTTGGACAAAATAGAAGTTAACCTGGAAGATAACATTCTTGCAGAAAATGACAGTAATAGTGAAAATGAAGAATTAGGAAACCAAGAAGAAGCACTAGTAGAAGATGTTATCTAACAACAAAAATCAGTTATATCCAAAAATATTAGTTCTAAGTAGTTAAAAAAGTCAAGAATTTTAATCTCATGGACCGATGAACAAAAGAAGCTAACGTTACATTTTTTCAAATCCACTATTCAAAATAAAATCCCACCTAAGAAGCGAGAATGTGAACGACTAAACCGAAAATACAGTGGAAATTTTGAAAATAAAACTTGGCCTCAAATAAAAGTTTTTGTTCAGAACATCTACAGAAGTAAATAATTCTTTACCC
Organism: Diaprepes abbreviatus; assembly: GCA_034092305.1. NCBI lineage: Eukaryota > Metazoa > Arthropoda > Insecta > Coleoptera > Curculionidae > Diaprepes > Diaprepes abbreviatus. The sequence goes on from JASJET010000097.1 coordinate 158,990, forward strand.
TTTTTTTTGTACCATTATATATTTTCCAATAGAACCAGAATAAATTCCTCTGTGTATCATATTTAATAAATAGTTTAATAAATATTATTTTCATATATTTTTTGCGTTATCTATGACAATCCTTAAAATTTTTCCAATTAACACCCTTAAAGTTTTATTGTTATAACCAAAAATTAGTTTTTGATAAAAAAAAATTGAATAAAATAGTTATTTTACATCAAACAAATATTTTTTATTTAATGTCTAGTTTCGGTCTGTTCCCTAAATTCTTATCACGTGCCTCAAGTTAAGAATGGCTAAACAAATTTCCGTAAAATATTAAGTGTATTTCGACACTCATAAACATTCCAGTTATTGGCAATTGTTAAATAAAACAGAGATATAGTTTTTGTCTAATATAAATAAATTGCATTGTTTTGCAATAGACCATATAAATTTCCTTTATGTGTAAGTTTGAGAATTGAATAAATAAATTTGGCAACATGCTGGACGCCGAAAAATATTTTAAATATACAAAAATACCCACTAAGGACGCAGAAATAATACTTAGGAAAGTAAATATTCAAGTGGACGCAGTAATTACAGAATGAGTTATGGGCGCAGCTACAGCTGTAGAATGAAGTCGAAAAAAACATCTTAATTATTGAAGTATATTAAAAAAAAATTTATAATGTTGTTTTTACGATCAAATATAAGTTTATAAAACAATAATAAACTAATATACTTTATTGTTTTTGGTGGATGCCCAAAGCATGAAAAATGAAAAGACGCAGAAATGATAGCGATTTACACACATATATATATATATATATATATATATATATATATATATATATATATATATATATATATATATATATATATATATATATATATATATATATATATATATATATATATATATATATATATATATAATGTTACAAACTTTATAGCGTTGTACATTTCCTAGTATTAGTTTATGTTTGTAGTTTGTAGGGTTTTAGGTATATTTTCTAATGCAATGAATGAACTTTGTAGCGTTTTATATTTCATAGTATTAGTTTGTATTCGTAGTTTGTAGGGTTTTAGGTATATTTTCTAATGTAACGAACTTTGTAGCATTTTATATTTCATAGTATTAGTTTGAGTTTGCAGTTCACAGGGTTTTAGTATATTTTCTACGAGTTTATAATTTATTTAAGTAATTTTACCTTTGTTAATTTCCTCAGGAGACGACTATGAAAGAAGGTCTGGAACTTTTTAGAGAATTCTATTTCCTTATTTTTAACATGGAACGCCTATGACAGAAGGTTTAGAAATCGCCGAATTATTTCTTTTTCTTATTTTGATTACCCCATGTAGTATGGAAATCCTTCTAGAGAATTAGGGAATCTTCCGGTATCGACCAAAAGGGTATATAAAGAGTCCAGATCAACTTTCGCAGTCAGAATATTCTGAGAGTTCGTCGACGCAACTTGAAATAATTTGACAAGTGTCAAAAGTAAGGTTGACAATAAAAAGTAATCAAAATAATACAGTGTGTGTAGTTTGTTTGAAGACCGGCCGTCCGGAACAAATATATATATATATATATATATATATATATATATATATATATATATATATATATATATATATATATATATATATATATATATATTTATGCGGCTTTCACGGATCTCTCCGTGTGAGATGCAATAGCAGTGGATATATCCACATTATGCCGTTGTAGTGCTGAAATCACATTCAGCAAACGTACAACTATATGCAGCTCCGTGCATGAATGAAGTAAAATGCGAACAGTAAATGCAAACTTCGTTCCAACCATATCCTTTCCGTGTTAGAGGTTGCACAGTTTGAAAAAATTGCTAAGGAACACAATTTATCCTATTCCACCACCATCGAGATGATGGCCTACCTGTACCACTCTACCGAGAAGAAAGTCAAATCTTACCCTTCCCGTCACAGTGACACGGCAGAGGTACATGTTTCGTCTCTACTAGACTCATCAGGGTACCGACATGCACCTGGTTGTGCAAAGGACAGATCGGTAGGAAGCATGCAAATACTGAACGCGGCTTCGCCGACCTCCCGCCGGATGGCGTATATATATTTATGCGGCTTTCACGGATCTCTCCGTGTGAGATGCAATAGCAGTGGATATATCCACATTATGCCGTTGTAGTGCTGAAATCACATTCAGCAAACGTACAACTATATGCAGCTCCGTGCATGAATGAAGTAAAATGCGAACAGTAAATGCAAACTTCGTTCCAACCATATCCTTTCCGTGTTAGAGGTTGCACAGTTTGAAAAAATTGCTAAGGAACACAATTTATCCTATTCCACCACCATCGAGATGATGGCCTACCTGTACCACTCTACCGAGAAGAAAGTCAAAACTTACCCTTCCCGTCACAGTGATACGGCAGAGGTACATGTTTCGTCTCTACTAGACTCATCAGGGTACCGACATGCACCTGGTTGTGCAAAGGACAGATCGGTAGGAAGCATGCAAATACTGAACGCGGCTTCGCCGACCTCCCGCCGGATGGCGTATATATATTTATGCGGCTTTCACGGATCTCTCCGTGTGAGATGCAATAGCAGTGGATATATCCACATTATGCCGTTGTACTTCATTCATGCACGGAGCTGCATATAGTTGTACGTTTGCTGAATGTGATTTCAGCACTACAACGGCATAATGTGGATATATCCACTGCTATTGCATCTCACACGGAGAGATCCGTGAAAGCCGCATAAATATATATACGCCATCCGGCGGGAGGTCGGCGAAGCCGCGTTCAGTATTTGCATGCTTCCTACCGATCTGTCCTTTGCACAACCAGGTGCATGTCGGTACCCTGATGAGTCTAGTAGAGACGAAACATGTACCTCTGCCGTATCACTGTGACGGGAAGGGTAAGTTTTGACTTTCTTCTCGGTAGAGTGGTACAGGTAGGCCATCATCTCGATGGTGGTGGAATAGGATAAATTGTGTTCCTTAGCAATTTTTTCAAACTGTGCAACCTCTAACACGGAAAGGATATGGTTGGAACGAAGTTTGCATTTACTGTTCGCATTTTACTTCATATATATATATATATATATATATATATATATATATATATATATATATATATATATATGTATATATATATATATATATATATACATATATATATATATATATATATATATATATATATATATATATATATATATATATATATATATATAAATTCAACTGCAAAATTGTGAGAATCCTAGGGAGAAAATTATATTGTAAATATCTGAAATATTGCTCATACAAAACATTCAAGCATTCTTAATCCTAACAGTAATTGGTGAACAGTCGAAGAGAACCGGTATAATTTTAATTGGTTCAAAGGTGATCAGTCACCAAGTTTTGGCAGTGAATTACTTCAAACTGTATCAGGTATTTGACTTTCACTCAAATTATTTTCATGTATTGATAGCTATTAGCAACCTAATTCTTAATTGGTTTAATTATTGATACTGAGAAATGAAACAGATGGTGGTGATGATAATTTCAATATTCAGTTAGAATACTGACTTAATGATCAAACAGAAAGCTTATACGACGATGACAACGAAGATTAATTGTCGATAATATAATAATTAATAAATAATAAATAATATTTTTATACTAATGATTTCCATGCTTCATGTATCACGAAACGTTAAAAGAAAGAAATATTAATAAATTATTATTTCACTGAATTCATAGCCAATGAAAAATATAAACTTTCATAAGTATACACAGTAAAAAAACTTAAATTCAAATTTAAAATTTTTATCGTTTTCGCCTGTAAATGATATTCAATAATATTATAAATCGGTTAAAACTCATAGTTTGGTCGCCAAGAATTTTAATACAGTTTGGTGTTACTTTTAATACACATCTATGTAATTTTTGGTAACACGAGATTTAAGTTAAAACCGCATAATTTTTTCGTGTATATTTTTATTACATCTACATTTAAAACTGAAATTTAATAAACCATTGAATTTTTTTACTTCTAATTAGCCAAATTTTTTACAATAAAATAAATTGTATAATTAGGCATTGAAATATTAGTGAATGGTTATTAAAAAATTTCTATTAAGACAAAAAAACAAATTATATTTCATGAAGCTGTTTAGTAATGCCTGCAAAATGCCTTCGCGTTTATACTCACAACTGATCTTTTATCGTGTTTGGGAGGATGTTTCACCTTTCGAATAGGTTTGGCCGCTCACAAAAGATCTTGAAATGGTCACCCAAATGATACATGTAAAAGTGAAGTTAGCTACTATAACGTAGTTGTCCCAATTTCTTCTCGGACTTTAAAGCGTCTTTCGGAAGTAGGGCCGATGAAAATGATCTGGTAAAGCACTATCAGAATGTTAGAGTTCTAGCAAATTTGACGTCATTGGATCTTTTTAAATTATATATGTGGGATTTTACCAAATCTAATTTACTTTTGCAGAAAGTAGATTCCTCTATAAAAACACAATTTGAAATCGAATATAGTAATAAGAAATTTCCGAAATGTTAAAATTTATTTACATTTGTTGAGAAAAATTGCGGAGCATTTAAAAATGTTCAGCTACTTCCAAAAGTAAACCTTAATCATAATGACGTTAAAAAAGATAAATGTAGGCGAAATAATAATCTTAATTAGGTGGTTCATGTTCGACATTCCTTTGCGAAAGATAAACGCCTTTGTTTTAACTGCTAATCATTTAATAATTTTTGTGATAAGGGTCACAGTTCTCTTGTAAAGTGTGTAAGCGACACCACACTTTTCTACATTTTCCTACCCAACAAATTACTTACCATGCTTCAAAGGTTTCACTTAGTGAAAATATATCTTGATATATTGGTGATCATGTACCTTCTTCTAATGCTAATGTACCTTTTACCAGTGAAATTGGAAGCAACGTGAAAATGCTTTCTAATACATTACGTTCGTCAAGACAGGTAGTGTTTGTTAGTGCGGTGGTGTCAATTCTTGACCAGAATTGCCAACTAGTGAAATGTAAAATTTTATTGGACTCTGCTAGCCAAGCAATTTTTATCACTGAATTGTGTATGACAAAAATGGGTTTTGACTTCTCAGATCTTCCACCTCAATTCAGGTTAGTTCAGGTAAATTTAAATTAGGACGACCTGTCTCGCATACATTATGGTGGACAGAGCCGCCTTCGCTTCGACTGGATAAATCATGTTGACCTTTAAATCGTTGATGAATTAGCTGTTGAAAAAACGAAAATTGTGTATCTAACTTCGTGTACAGAAAGTGTTTTTGATATTCTTTTGTCTAAATAGTCCTCTTTGACAAAAATTTTAAGAATTGTTTCGTGTTGTGTTCGTTTCATCAATAACTCAAGAACCCCCAAATAATCTCGTCAAATCGGCATATTGCTTTCTGGTGAAACTTAGGCTTTGGGAAACGAAAAGTGTAATCTTTCGCTTCTGATATTTTGTAAATTGCAATTAAATTTGCGGTGTTCCACACCTCTTGCACCCTTCTTAGATGAAGCCAGAGAGAGGGTGGGCAGACGTTTAAAAAATGCTAATATAGCATATGATGATGTTACATATCCGATGCTTCTGCCAAAAAATCATCCTATTATTTGTTTAATCATACAGCATTTTGAAACTGAAAATTTACACCTTGGTCCTCGTGCCTTCCAATATTGTTACATACGACTAGAAGAAAACTTATTGATATGTCCTCGTATTCCTATGTGACGAGTTATCTTTTTTATAATTTAATAGAAAATTTCATTTTCAGGAATATAAATAGGGATAGGATAAGCGTAATGAAGTTAGTTGTATAGTGGCATTTGAATAGTGAAGATTAAGAAGTAATAATAAGATTGAGTTTTAACTGTATTGATAAGGTTAATAAAAGTACTGAAAGTCTTAGTGAAATGGGTTGTGTTTTAATTCTGCGAACCCAGTGAGCGATTTTAAAGAGACAAAATCGTGACAATTGGTGTAAGAAGTAAAGATTATCACTGAGTTTCCTGAAAATTGTATTAAGAATTAGAGGAGATAGAGGAAAACGGATCTCAACCTTGCATTTGTTATCAAGAGATAGCGAAACACGGACTTTACTATCCTATTTGTCATTAAGAAAGAAGTTTAAAACCGAATTTTCAACCTAGTTCTAGAAAATTCTGTTTAGAAACTCAAAGAGATAGCGAAAAACGGACTTAGTCATAGGATTTGTTATTAAGAAACAAGCCTAAAACCAAATTTTCGACGACATTCTAGATAATTCTATGGTAAATACCAGACAGCAAACATCCGAAATAAAGCAAATAAATAAAGTACTGGCTGATTTTATGGAAAGTATTAAACAACGTCACCTTAAAGATAAACAAGAAGATGAAGGCACCAAAAAGAGGAGCAAGATGAAGAAGATCGCCACCAGAAATAAAAGCAAGAAGAAGGTCGTCGTCAAAAAGAAAAACAAGATCGTCTAAAAAAAAAAGCAGGAAGAAGAGGACCGTCGCCTAAAAGGAGAACAATGTCGTTTAAAAGAAAAACAGGAAGAAGAAGCGCGTGGCCATAAAGAAAAACAGGGAAATGTAGCGCGTGGCCATAAAAAAATCAAGAAGAAAAATCACGTCGCCAAAAAGAAGAATAACGTCGTCTAAAATAAAAGTAGGAAGAAAAGGGCAGTTGCCTACAAGAAAAAAAAAAGAAGAAAAATCACGTCGCTAAAAAGAAGAAGAACGTCGCCTAAAAGAACAATATCGTCTAAAAGAAAAACAGGAAGAAGAAGAACGTCGTGTTAAAAGTGAAGACAAACTCTATAAATGAATACGAAAAGTCATTGTAAAAGAACAAAAAAAATTCCATGAAACTGTACAAGGGCAAACGGAAAAGTTTAAGAAAGAGATAGACGAAGTGCGACAAGAAGTGAAAGAAATTGTAGACGATATAGAAGTATGATGTTTTAATTCTGCGAACCCAGTAAGCGATTTTAAGAAGACAATATCGTAACAATATCTTATCACTCAAAGATTTTGAATTTTCTCAGCTCGTCGAGCCATTCGTCATGTGCTATCAAAGTGCTATCATTGTTTTCGTGTTAAACCTTCTTTATTGATACCATTTATTGGTGATTTAGCTGCAGCTCGAGTTTCCCAAGGTAAAAGCATCTTCCCATTGGAGTGTGGATTTTGCCAGTCCTCTATCTATTTTCTTGAGCAAGTGTCGAGGTGTTCGTAGTCAAAAGGCGTATATATGTGTATTTGTACCAAAATAGTACATCTCGAACTTGTTTCTGATTTGACATCGGAAGCTTTTCTCGCTCTCTTTCGAAGATTTACGCGAGACGTAATACATATAATACGATCTACAGTTATCGTGGAAGAAATTTTGTCGGCGCTTATAATTTGCTATTATCGTATTGTAAGGGGTCGTCTGAGAAATTAGGAGTTGAATGGCGATTTAATTATCCTGCCTCTCCTCATTGGGGTGGAATTTGGGAAAGTGAGGTGAAATCGCTTAAAACCAACTTAGTTTATGTTGTGGGCTATCAGAAATCTACTGTCGAAGAATTAACAACACTTTTATGGCAAGTTTAAGCATTGCTTATTACTCCGCTCTTATGTAGTCTCAGTCCAGATCCCAATGATTTTACTAGTTGAATTCCTGGTAATTTCTTGACCACGGAACCATGGTAATCATCTCCAGATAAAAACCTGATCGATATTAACCCAAATCGTCTTAATCGCTGACAACTACTTCAACAGCTACACCAACATTTTTGGAAAAGGTGACATATTGAATATCTTCATACTCTACAACTGAGAGCGAAGTAGAATCTTTTTCAGACCACTCCCGCAGTCAAAACATTAGTTGTTGTGAAGGATGCGTATATATTACTTTTGCGATGGTTACTTGGACGTATTGTAAGGATTTATGCAAGTCCTGATCATGTTGCTCGAGTGGCTCATATTCGCACCACTAATGGGCTAATGGATCGTTTATTAGTCGAATTGTGTCTGCTACCAAACCAATAGCTGAAAATCATTACACAAAATGTTTTTTCAACATTGTTTAATTAATAAGTGTTACGAGTTTCACTTTTCTGTTTTGGGGTTTATAGGATATTTGTTAAAGAGGAAAAAAAATATTTTTGGTGGGCAGAATATTTGGTATTAAAGTGTATAATGTTTCGATTCCATGCCATAATTAGAATTTAGTTACTGTCATTTTTACTATTCATAATTGGCATTTGTGCATTTGACTCTAAATGCGCGTAGCTGTGAACAGAGAGACAGCGTGAGACTGTGAACGTGTGAAACAAGCGGTGTTTTACACAGCTTTTAGTAACGTGCATCTTGTGATCTCAACGGCTTAGAACCATTATTAACGCGTGTTATCGTTAACTAGAATCACTGAGGAAATACCGGGCGGTAGCAGCTAAAACCTATCTAACTACAAAACACTTTGATTGAGTTGAGTGAGAAGACTTTTTGCGGCGTCTCCCTTTTTACAGGGTACGAGAACGGATGCGTACGGCAGCTCAATATGTCGGAGGCTAGGTTCGTATCTCTTTTAGAGATAGTTGTGCTCTGCTTTGATTACCCAATAGGCGCCACCTGTTTTACATTATCTGTGTTACTTACCTAGTGATTAAACAGGAAAACACTTAGGTATGAGGAATGATTTGAAATTATTGACGGTTGGTGTATAGCTCCACAATGAAACGACTTAATTAAAACAAAATAACAATTCCATTTTATTCCCAAAAAAAATTATTATGTACATAAATTAGAATGGTGCTTACAATGTTTTTGTACTCTCTTGATAACTATGGTTGTTGCCTCGTTTTTAAAAGGTTATATAAAATTTGGCCGCAAATGTTCTAGAACCTTTAATTGCCAATAACGTAAGTTTTATAGAGTTATCAAAAAGTTCTTACATGTTATTATATCACATTAAAATATATTCATGTTGTTTTGTTTATATTAAAAAAAAATGATTTATAGCTCCAATTCTTTAACTTAAAGTTTTCTCCTACCTGGTCTCTGCTATGGTACCTCTCACTTTTAGCGCTGTTGCTAGGAGTCCTGTTGTGTTGTGGATGAATAGGGGCTTCACAGGGCCACTTGCAACTCACCAACCAAATGCAGGGTAAGTTTAAAACAGTCGTGGTCACACGGACAGGAAAACTAGGACCGGAACCATCAAAAAGCCATGACAGCAATATCAAGATGAAAAGAGTGAGATGAAGCCCAAAGATAAAAAAGAACTGGCTTCAAATGGCCCTAAAATAAAATGTTGTTATTACCACATGTTCGTAAAGATAAGGGGCAAAATTTTACCTCATTTGTTAGTGGACTTTTAAAAAAAAAAAACACTTGACCGTCTGCCCTTTCAAAGCTACTGGCAGGATTGGTCTGCTGCCTTCAACGGTTCAACAGTAAAAGGGAACGAAAATAAAAATCTCTCTTGCAACCAGACGTGAGAAATCTTAGTGATATTTGTATTAACTCTTGCCAACCTTATTCTCAACCTGGAACATTCTAACCTAGTTCCGAACTTACACTGACCACCAGGTAATACATCAAATATTGGCAAGCCATGGAAAATTATCAAAGAGACAGTTATGATCAAACAGTCCAAAGTTACTAATCATGATTAAAACAAAGTTCAAAAAAAATTGCCACAAATTCGATACTGCATACTCAACCTTAAATGATCGATCTCGACATGCCGTGCTCGTGTCAATGAATCGGGAATACATCCTCACATTACCGACTATAACCTTATACTTTTAATACTGAAATGAAATGTAAATAAATGAGAGTTTATTAAAAATAAAATATTTTACGACTTTTAAACTCAAACCAAATAATGTGGTATATAAACTACAGCAATTTACGAACTGTGTTAAGAAAAAAGAGTGATAAGTTACAAGACCAAAAGAGTTGTGAACCAAAAAAAAAATTCCATGTTTACTATTTTAAAATACGGGATAAATAATTAAATTTACTCAGGTAAAAATATACAAATTATATCATATTACTAAAAACATGTAGCATTGATGCTAACTGGTAAATTTAAATGCTACAGGCTGTTGGAAATAAATTTTCTGCCAAATCTTCCAACCACAAAACACTTTTTGAGTTAAGTGAGAGAGCTATTGAAGAATAACTCTTTTATTGGTCCAACGATATTGTTGACCAACCCTAGTGGTCGCCAGGTGATCGGTGTGAGAGCGCTAGCTACTACTTCTGAGTAACAATCAATACTAATCGATTTGACAACCGGGGTGAGAAACTGAACCGCGGCTCAACATGAATAATTTTGATTGGTCAGAGTTTCGTTGGCTAGATTATAAAGGCACCGGCAAAACGTTATTAATTTGATTCTGGAAATACAACCTTCTTTTTATTTAGCAAATAATATTTTATTATTTGTTTGCAATTTAGAAATATATTTTGAATATGAATTGAATATATACGTAGATAAAGAATCACACATGCATTTTTAGTTAAATAAAGGATAATTTTTTTTTTTGAAGAAATGAGAGAAAATAAACTGCTCACTTTATAAATATAAATGTTTGAGATCGATTTCGAAACGCACGTACGTTAGAGGGATCTGCATCTATAGAAGTGATAATTGCAATAAAAAAGGTGTATAGAAAAAATACAAATTCAATAAATAAATCTTTTAAAGTTTCGTATCCGATTTTAACCGAATTTGATGTTTCAAAATTTGTTTTTTATTGTAATACAAACCTGGTCTTTAACATCAGTAGCCAACCATCCTACAATGTAGACTTGTATAACAATAACTATCAGGTTCAATATAGGAAGTATAATATCGTTTAATCTATTTGCCTAAAACAGAGAAAAAAATTAATGTAAATATTTCTTTGGACAATAAATGAGGTCTTAAATTGTCCCGCTAGTTTTCAAGATTTGACATTTTATAGAATTTTTTATTATAGCGTCGATTATTTTAATCAGTCTTGTTAAGTTAAAATTTTGTGGGTAACAATTTTTATGGTTTAATATAATTGGTAATTAAAATTATGTTGAAATCTTTTTCAACACATTTTCTGCCATCTAATTATGGCAAAATTGGTATTTTTTATGTAAAAGTGAAGGTAATCGATTACTATATCTAAAAATTCTTAAATTACTATTTTTTAGCTATTTATTTTTCACTTTTCTATAGTTCTTATGACATGATTATACAAAACTATACAGTAATGCCGGACCTATTTAATAGGTGAAAATGAAGAGCGTAGTGTAAGTCATAAATTACGTAACTCGAGGTATGTAAACTAGTAGATATCTATTGAACTTCCATTGTTTTTATTTTTTTTTGTTGGATATCACGACGTTTCGGCTAATAGTTATCATAAGCCATTTTCAGGTAAAACTAAATAAGTTCCTAAAATACACAGGTATTCATACTAAAAGCAAATGCAGTGGAGTGTGACTGAGATGGGTGCAGTAATGCATGCTACGCCAAAGTCCTATTTATGCTTCATTAAGTTTTAGTTTAAAATTGTTAAGAAGTGGTTTCCACACTTGTCTTATATCTAAAAATTGTTTACTAAAGCTATTCGTGTTCTGATATATAACCCCGGCTTCTTTGTTTTTCCGTTTTCTCCAGTGTTATTCTCAGTGTTGCTTTAAACCATTTTATGTGGCGTCCATGAGTTCAGGCATGATTAGCAGACATGATGATAACCTTCTTTCCACGATATTTTTTTTCTTTGCTGAACTGAATACATTTTCTAAGGACATATGCTGGAAAATGCTTGGTGACTTACCCCAGCGTTCGAAGTATCTAGTACCAGGTCCCTACATTCTTTTTCTTTTATCTCGAGGTATGTCCCAGATTTGTTGATTCGTGGGTAAGAGTTATGCCTTCGATTTATAATTGCATCTCCCGCAATACGCTCCACAAGTATATGTAGAGGTTTAAGGTTTAGGATTACTTCCAGGGCGGCGGTTGGGCAGGTTTTCACTACTCCAGTTATACATGCACAGGCTGAACTTTTGACTTTCGAAAAGTTGGCTCTTCTATAGACCAGACTGATTCTTTTACTCCAAATCACTGTCCCATGTGTGATGATAGGGTTTGCGCCCCAGCTTTTCCCCGCAAAGTTTCTACAGGCCATCAAGGCTTTTATATTTTGTTGTTACTTCTTTTTCGTTTATTATTAAGGCTAGGCCAAGACTTTTAACGTCTGACTTTTACTCAATAACATTCCCATCAGTTATGATGGTTTTCAGATTGAGGTTTCATTTCCTTGTGAGGGCTATTGGTGGGGTTGACATTTAGTTCCATCATCTGGCACCATTCCTCAGTGTGTTCAAGCCTTTCTTGACTATGTCACAGAAGGTATTCTCAAATTTATCCGTCGCGATTACGACCACGTCATCGGCATAGTCTTGAAAATATATGCCGAGGTCAGTCAGATTACAAAGAAATCGAGTTACGATTAAAATCGAAATAAGAAGGTACTTTTCTTGAGGGAATTTTTAGGTAGCATAGAGGGCGTTAGTGGCCTGTCCTATCTCGGTCTCTACTATTCTAGTGGAGAGAAGTCGCGCCATCCATTTGGTCGTTGTTCTGTCCTCTCCCTGTCATCAAGGGCTTTTTTGACTGCCTCGGGTGGTATTGTCAAGAGCCCATTCCATATCAATAAAGGCACATCTTACGGTTTCCTTACTGTTCAGTGTATCTTGAATCTCATCTGAAAATTATGTAAGTGTACCAGACCTACCCCTTTAATACGTATGTTGATGAAGATGCAGTGGTGCCTGTTCAAGGATTTTCGTTCTGATATAATTATCTATTCTCTCTTTCATCGTTTTTAAAATAAATGATGGGTCTTAGGGATTTAGGGTGTTTAGGGTCTTTTTTTTTCCCGCTTTCAGAATGAAAATGATTCTAGTCCTTCTCCATATTTCTGATATGTAGCTCAATTCCAGGCTACCGGCGCTGATGCGTACTATGTGTGGTAAAATCTCTTTCTGCCCTCGTTGGAGCAGGGCCGGGATTATTCTATTGGCTCCTGGGGTTTTTGAATGATCAGGTGTTTATTGCCCATTTCAGATGACCCCTACTACATATGTATCTGGCACCTGCTATATCTTTTCTGGTAGGCTTTTAGTGATGTTCTATTACATCATTTACGATAATAGGCTTGCACCCCGGAAAATGAGTGGTGAGTAAGATTATTGATTTTCCTTTCCGCTCTCCGTGAAGTTGTCGTCTGGCTTTCTGAGTGTCATTGCTGTGTCGAACCTAACCTTGACTTCATGTAGTCTAGCTGAGGCAGGTGTAGTTTGATTGTTTTTACAAAATTTCTTGAAGCTGTTTCGTTTAACTTAGCGCCACTAAAATTTTTCTCGCTTCGGATTATAGCTCTAACAGCTTGATGCATAAACTCCTACTATTGTCCCATTTACTGCCGTCAGGTCATTTTTCAGCTCCAGATGATGCTAAGCGCATTGCATGGTCTCAATGTGTTAAGTTTACTTTTAGATTGGTGCTGAATTTTTCCCAGTCTGTTTTCCTAGGATTTCTTCTGAGAACTGGCTTAGGAGAATCAGTCTCTAATTTCAGTACCATTATTCTGTGATCTGAAAGAGAAAGTTCATTCATTACGCTCCGGTTTTTCACCTGATCTGTTAAGCCTGATGTACATAGTGTAATATCTATTATTTCTTCCCTTGTTAGAAATGTAAGGGTATTTCCTACATTGTTTATTGTAAGATAATATTTGAAGATGTATTCTAAAGGTTGCTCGCCTTATTGGTTGGTGTCATTGCTGCCCCACATAGCGTTATGTGTATTGACATCACACCTCAATAGTAGTTGGAGTTTCTTTTCCTGGCAGTATTCTACGATCTTTGCATTTCTGGCGGCGATACAGACCTGTTTTCTGCGAAGAAGCATGAGGCTCTGATTATGTCGCTTCTTTCTCTTCAATTCAAAGTATGCTCGGACAGGAACGAGATCTCTGATCAAGAATTCTTAGAGACAAGAATAATTAATATTTTTTCTTACCATAATACATATTCTGGGTGTATCATTACTGACATGATATACTATCTTGGCATCTTTGCATTGAAATTCTTTTACCTGATTTCTGTTGACTCAGGGTTCTTGGATTAATGCAATCCCCAGCTGGTTTTTAATAAACATCCTAGCGATAACCGCTGAGGCACAATTAATATGATGGACGTTCACTTGGACGATGCTGATGCCTGCCTTTTTCTACTTTTATGTGAAGATTTCGGCCATCCTATGAGGGTGTTATCCCTCCATCCTCTTGTCCTTTGGTTTCTTTAACTTCCGATGGTAATTTGTCGAATGATAAAACTCCGAGATAAAGGTTGGGGATGTGGAGACTCCCCATGCTCTCCTCGTTATCTTTTAGAAGGAGTCACTTCCTCTATTTTCTACTCATCCTTCTGGTCCTTTTTGAGACCGTGCACGAGCATTTTCCCAAACCGATAGTAGAGTATGGCCATTGTCCTAAATTTCCTGACAGGATAAGTCGTCGATTTAGAATTTGGAATTTACCTTCATCTTTTAGGTTAATAACCTTCCACTGTTGTGTTCTTATCCCATTATTTTGAGCTTATATTAGCTATAGAAGCTCTTCTACAGTTGTTCCTTGACCTCTGGGCATAAAAATTGTCACTCTGTGAGCTTTTGGAATGTCATCTTTCTCGCACAAAATATTGGTGTCCTTCTAAAATGGAATTTTCTAAGCCGTTTTTTTTGTTAGAGATCCTATTGTTTAAACGTTTTCTTCAGTTTTCGCATTTTTACACTGGACTTTTTAAATGAACCAATTATGTAAGTAACTTTGAAAGTTCCTTCACAAAATTTAAAATTTGCTACTTCAAAATTTTGGTGTTTAGTGGACATGACAACACGTTATACTGAATCCTTGTTGTTGCCTGTTGGAAACATTTTAGAATACAACAATACTTTTATTCCTTTCTACTATTTTTTAAGCTAATGCTTTCTAAAATTTTGTTGTTTATTTTAAACTAAATTTGTTTTTAATTTAACAAACGTAAAATATCTCTTCATGATTTCCTGTATAATATGCAATATTACAAAGTGAATTTTACGAATAATGACACTCTAAGTGAGAAATTGCAACATAGTGTATTTTTTTATTGCGATGTTAAAAAAATTCAAAATTTTTAATAAAATGTCCACAAAATTATAATTGAAAAATTACTATGGTATGTTTTTACAACGTATTATATTGCTAAGAAGTGTGGTAGGTTATGTTTTATAGAGCTTAGATTGAGGGTTTACGTCTCTTCAAAAAAAAGAATCTTAAATCCAGAAATTAATGCCAGAGAAATCGTGGTCAGAAATTGGTACTGTATAAAATTGTATTCCTTGTATAGTATTCGTACATATTGTGGTAATGTAACATTGCTAACATTGCTTTAACAGTTTATAGATGTTCTGGAATCTAATAGTATATTTAATTCTATTTAAATAATTTAAGTAAATAATAGTATTCAAGGCAGACTTTTAAAATGTTTTGTAAGTGTTTTACTTACCGATGTTAGTCCTAAAATCACTGGCGCAAAATTTATTGTATTAAATAGAAAGTCCGTTAATATGATGTACTTTGTTGCATCGTTTAACTCATTTACGAACCTAAAAGAAAGTGTTTTTTTTTATAAAATAAAGAACTAAATAAAAAAAAAGCATGATTAAAATATACATAAATGTTTGTTATGGTTTCTGCAAGAAAAGTTATTACTATACAGTATAAAAGAAAGTTCTCTAGCCGCGCTAACTGTTTTTAATCCTGAAAATTTTTACTGTAACTGAAACAATTTCTACAGCTCTATATCCTGTCAAATACATACCAAATTGTTTAATAAAGTACAAAATATTTGTTTAGTCATCCAAATTTATTTTGTCGTCTTTAAAATAGACCTCATTTAGTGGGATACACTTATGCCAACGACTAACCAGGTCGTGAAAAAAATTTCAGAGGTGTGGCTTTCAGCTACTTCTGTAATGTATAGCTTAAATGAACTCATAACGTCTTTTTTGATGCGGTTATTTGAAACATTTATTATAGACCGCAAATCCGATTTCCTTTGAATTAAAACGATTAATAAATAGATATGCACTACCAATCAGCCGATAGGTGGTGCAACGCAATCCACTAGCGGAAACGCGTAGTTCAGCAGTTAAATCAGCGCGTTTCTCTCCGACGAGTCGATTCTTCATCTATTTATTCATTTGATCACATTGTAGTTCAAAGTTTTGACTTCTACTGAATAAATATTTTCGAAAGCAATTACGCAGATACACGCAAATTGATTCAACGCACTTTTGACAAATTCAGCTAGCGAAGCTACTTTTTCTTAACGACAAATTCTTTGGCTCTGGGGGGGGGGGGGTTATCTTTCAGTGTTTTTCTCTTTCATGTTTCAATTTTGGTATCGAAAGATTTACATCTAAACTATGCTTCAGTAATCATTTTATATTAATACCTTTATGTAAGTCTATTTGATTACTACAATGTAACCTGCCTAAAATGGACACCACAAGACCAAATGGAGGGTCACTTGTAGTTATATCTAACTGTAAAATATTACGCTCTTTCCATTCCCGACCTTTAAATTAGAGAGTTCGACACTTAACCTTTAAATAAACTTGAAGGTCAAGATAAGGTCAAACATAAGATCATCTTGACATTCACTGTTTAATTTCCTGAAACAAATTTTTCTCCATCACTCTTTGTTGTCGAGCTATTGTCCTTCAAGGTCATTTGAAGGTCAACTTCAGAATTTTAAATGAAACCCCCAATTTCAATTCCGAGAATAAAAAGAGCAGGAAATTTTACCATCGAATATGACCTTAACCTCAAGGTGAAGGGCAAATATCAAAGTTATTCAAGGTCGAAACCAAAAGATCGCAGTATTTCGTTAAATATTTCATACAAAAGTGGATGGCACGGGGTGGTAGTAACCTTGAAAATAATCTTTACCTTACAGTCAAAGTCATTTGAAACTCAATTTCAAAATCTGAAAAAGAAACCCCCAATTTGACCTCCAAAAATGGAAAGACAGATCCATTTCACAGTAATTTTAGCATCAGAAATGACCTTGACCTCAAGTCTAATATCAAGGTCATTTTTAAGTCAAACGAAGATCTTTAACGTTATTATTTTATAAAATGTTCCAAACTAAAGTCGTAAGATTCCACAGTTGCTAAAATATTCCTTAATCTCGATCTTCTGAGCTATTTAAAAAAATTAAATCGTTCAGAATTATTAGCAAAAACTGTACTTCATACAAATATCTGGATGATTAACCACTTTTAGCACTATCCAGGAATACCGACGTGGACGTAGTAGTTTTTGTTCTTTTCGGGGTGCTGGTTTTCGTTAAGTCCCCTCGCCTCTCACCATCAGGGTGCTTGTTTTCGGTGAGTCTCCTCGCCTCTAACCTTTGAATGCTTGTTTCCGGTGAATTCCCTCGTCTCTTACCATTGGGGTACTTGTTTTTTGAGTCCTCTCGTCCCTCATCATTTTGTATATTCATGTTAAAGGTTTCATAAGAATTTATTTCAATACGTGCTCAAAATGATTATCTTCAACTTCATTATATTTATTGACCAGCACTTCAAAAGATTGCACACAACTGCAAAGCATTTCAGGTGTTATTTTGGTACAAGCATCAGTTGTTCGTTGTTTCATGTTTTCACGAGTTGTTGGCACGTCTTTATAAACTTCGCTCTTCAAATAACCCCATAAACAAAAATCTAGTAACGTAAGTTCTGGCGATTGTGTGAACCAATTTACTTCACCTCGTCTACCAATTTACTGTCCTTTGAATTCGCAATCCAACACTTGACGAGATAATTGCAAATAATACGCTGGACATCCATCGTGTTGAAACAAGATTTGTTGCCTTACATATAAGGGTATGTTTTCAAGCAAAAGTGGAAGTTGATTTTCTAAAATATCAAGTTTTTTGCGTCGTTTAAATTACCTTTTTAAAATTTTGAATTTGAACTCTAAATGACCTTGAATGTCAAGGTCAAAGTTATTTCCAAGATCGTTGTCACTTAGTTCCCTTGCCACCCAACCACTTTTGTATGAAACATTTCACGAAATACTGCGGTCTTTTTGCTTTGACCTTGGAATGATCTTGATATGTGACTTTCACTTTAGGTGCAAGGTTACATCCGATGGTAAAATTAATCACCATTTTAATTTCCGGGGTCGAAATTGGTGAGTTCCACTTGAAATTCTGAAGTTGATCTTGAAATGAGCGTGAAGGGCAAGGTCAAGGGCACTACTAATTAGCCCCCCTATAATTTTTGTTTAAGACATTTTTCGAAGAAACGTGATCTCATCGAAATAGTCTATTGGTTCAAGACAAATGCCGTACCCTGTATATATACAGGTGTGGAAAATCCAAATCGGAACCTGGACGTTTTTTAAGTGAGACAAAGAAAATACGATATTATTAATTACATCAGAATGAGACAGAATATAAGCATCGCAAGCATTGACATACGTGCTTAAATTTAATAAATTACCAGTTTAGCCCTAAGGTGAGGGGCAATAAAATGCTGGCGTGGTGAGAGTGGGCGGCAGCATACGCCACGCCGCTGCAAAACAAATGTTCCAAGTTATTTTCTTTTTTATCTATGCTGTCGGAGCGTAAGTATCGAATATTGGTATTTCTGTGTTTTGAGCCAAATTTTTTTATTTAAAATTGTAGTTTATTCCACGGAACAAAAAGTGCAAATTATTAAGTGGTACTATTCTGGTAAAAGTATGGATGAGATAATCGGCAGATTCGCATTTACTTACGAAAATCATCCTATTCCTTCAAAATCTACAATTCCAGAAATTATTAAAAAATTTGATACAGCCAGTTGTCTAAAAATTTGTAAAAAATGCACTGATAACAATAAGGAGCAACCGGCTCCTCAAATTACTGAAGAACAAACAAATCGGGGGACTGACGTATGTAGTTTAGCGGAAATTAATTTTCCTTGCAATAGTACCGCAATTGTCGAAGAACTTGATATGAACGCTCGAACAGTTCGGGATATTTTAAAGCGGAACAAATATCGCTGTTACAAATTGCGAACAACTCAAGACCAGGAAAAACGTATGGTGTTTTGTGGGGATATGATGGAAAGAACTAATAGGGACGACAGATTCATCAGCAACATTTTGTTTACGGATGAATTTTCATTCTCCTTGCACGGCCGTCACAATCCTTCTAATGCCGTAGGATACTCTAGAGAGAATCAATACCTCAGTATTCCTCAGATAACACACACAAGCCCGGTTACAAAATTAATAAAGAACCACAAAATAATATTTATATGCCATTAATGCCGGCAGGACGTCAGTTTATCGACAACATTACTCTTCGTATCTTGGACGATAGCGGCGATCTAATCAATTTTCAAGGCGAGAAAATAATCGTGAAATTGGAACTGAAGAAATTTTCATAAAAATGGGTTTTTGCTTCAATCATCAATTGTGTATGCTGTAGACTAAGATGGGGGAACCGTCGAAACATAATGAAAGTAAAAGAAGAGTTAACGTCAAGGTTAGTCGTCGTCCAGACGTTAGATCACAAACGTCTTAACAGTTATCTGCCGAAGACTATAAATTTTTAAAATCAATCGGTCTTAAAGTGCGAAAATGATTTCCACCACCAGCGATAAAATAGAGGTTTTCTCCTAACCTATCTTGGACAATTCCATTATTAGTCTAGAAGAGCATACGTATAAACCATACAGATCTCCATCATTCGACAATTCGGATGAAGTCCGTATCCCCATTAATTTTCAAGATATTATACTGGATATCGCCGAAAGTTACATATATATCGAAGGAAAATTTAAACCCACAGACGCAACGAAAAGATGTATTTTATCAAATAATGCCCTCGCATTTTTGTTCGATGAAATTCGCTACGAGATGGGAAGTGAGCAGGTCCCCGTGGTTCGTAAACCTGGAGTTACGACGACATTAAAAACCATGGTTTCATTCGGAAGTTTGCAACACAGATCTCTCATGACGTGCAGATGGGGTCTCGATGAAGCAAACCAAGATATCGTAGACATAGCAAGTAACGTATTCTCCGGGAAATTACCCTTAAAATATCTTATGGGATTCGCCGAAGATTATGCAAAAGGTGTTTTCAACGTAAAACAAGAGCTTATTATGATTATAGCTCGCACTTTTACCAATTGCTACGTAGGCGAAGTAGAGGCAGAAATTAGTATCGACAAAATCGAATGGAAAATTCGTCACATCATTCCAAACGACAAGCAAAAATTGAAAATAATGTCTCGCATTAATAAAGGTGGAAACAATGCCAGTATTCAAATGGCATATCGTAAATGGGATCTGTACGAATTACCAGCTTTAAGTCAGACATCTTCCGACGTGTGGGCCTTGAGAACGAGTACGTCTGGAAAGACCGCGCTATATAATCGTCGGGTTTCAAGAAAGCAATAATTGCGACAAAAAAGAAAAAAACGCAACCCAGTTTACCCACGCCGACGTATGCGACATTAGACTGTATCTGAATTCAACCGTTTATCCCTACGAAAGATGAAATTTAGATTTCGCCAAGAAACTGTACGTAGCAGCCTATCACAATTACGAAAACTTCCAAAGCAGCTACTAGGGGCGCGAAATAAACGATCCAATGATAACTTTCGCGGAATATTTGAAAAACCCCGGTTTTATTATCAGTTGCAGTCATCAGCCAGAGGCGATTAACTCATCGAGTGTGGATGTGAAATTGGAGTTCCAAACGAGAAAGAATAAATTCCCCAAAGACACTAAAGTGTACGCATTAGTTATTCACGACTCATTTTTTAGTTATAATGTATTAAACGGTTCGGTGACCAATAAATCTATATTTTAATGTATCGATTATATGTAACACAAAATAATGTTAAAATATGATACTTGAATCAATAAATTTTTAATGAGTGTAGTAGTTTTATATTTATTTGAAACCTAACAAAAAAAAAACGGACGGTAAAGCCCGCTTCTTAAGAAAGGAGTACGGTAGATAATGGGGGTTTATTTAGTGGAAAAAAGAACTTAGATAACGCAAGAAAATTTTTTTAAGGCAAAATATGAAAACAAAGATTTAGAAAATTTGTAGGAAAGTAAAGGTTAGGAATTGGAAAAAAAGTTATGGGAAAAAATTATAGAGGAAATCGAGTACTATAAGCAAGCATTTTTCCCGATAGTAAAAACGTAAAAAAAAGAATTAAAAAAAATGGTGAATGCGCTCCAAAGTTGAAGATTTAGAGCAAAACAATATTAGGAAATTAGAAAGATTATTTCTTTCTACATATGGCAGAATAGATATTAGTTATAGTATGTAAGAATTCGTATATGAATCATATTTTAAAGGAAATTAAATGCCTATACTTGTGTTATGACATGATAATATGTATAAAAATTAGAGTAAAAAGTTGGACATTAGGGTATTTAAAGTAAGAATAATAAACATATTTCACTCTAAAAGACAGGAATCAAATAAACTAATAAACAGTAAATATTTTTAATAATGTGTGAAGTGTTATTGACTGGAGATAGTGAATAAAAAAGGAATTTTAAAACATAATAGTGAAATCCGCAAAGAAGAGAATCTTGAACAACCATTTTATAAATAGTGCGGGTAAAGATAATAATATTAAGAATATAGGTCAAATAATAATTATTTAGTGAAATATAGACACTATTTACCGAAAGTTCTTTATAATATTTTAGTTTTAACTTAAATTCCAACAACAATATTTATAAAAATTTGTTAAAAGTATTGCAAATCTGAAAGATTTGTATAAGAAAATGTAGATTATGAATTAATTTTAAAAAGAAACTAGAATAAAATAATACCTAATTGTAGGTAAAACATTGCTAAATATGATTATAATATTAATAAAAAAGAATTATCAATTTCAGCAAGTTAACAATTAAAATTTAAATATATATGTAAAATTTTTTTAGATGTAATCAAATTTTATTTATCAATTTTATGTGTTAAATAATAACCGAAAATAGGTAGTAGGAGGTAGCTCTATAAAAATGTCAAGAAAAGTCCAAAACTTACATATATATTCCCCCGTATGAGATGCAATAGTAGTGGATATATCCACATTATGCCGTTGTAGTGCTGAAATCACATTCAGAAAACGTACAACTATATGCAGCTCCGTATAGGAATAAAGTAAAATGCGAACAGTAAATGCAAACTTCTCTCCATCATATCCTTTCTGTGTTAGAGGTTGCACAGTTAGAATAAATTGATGTAGAACACAATTTATCCTATTCCACCACCATCGAGATGATGGCCTACCTGTACCACCATACCGAGAAGAAAGTCAAAACTTACCCTCCCCGCCACAGTGATACGGCAGAGGTACAGGTTTCATCTCTACTAGACTCATCAGGGTACCGACATGCACCTGGCTGTGCAAAGGACAGATCGGAAGGAAGCATGTAAATACTGAACGCGGCTTCGCCGACCTCCCGCCGGATGGCGTATATATGTTTATGCGGCTTTCACGGATTCCCCCGTGTGAGATGCAATAGTAGTGGATATATCCATATTATGCCGTTGTAGTGCTGAAATCGCATTCAGCAAACGTACAACTATATGCAGCTCTATATAGGAATAAAGTAAAATGCGAACGGTATTTGCATGCTTCCTTCCGATCTGTCCTTTGCACAGCCAGGTACATGTCGGTAACCTGATGAGTCTAGTAGAGACGAAACATGTACCTCTGCCGTATCACAGTGGCGGGGAGGGTAAGATTGGACTTTCTTCTCGGTATGGTGGTACAGGTAGGCCATCATCTCGATGGTGGTGGAGAAGTATAAACTGTGTTCTACATCAATTTATTCTAACTGTGCAACCTCTAACACAGAAAAGATATGATGGAAGTAGTGAACATAACCCGATTCTCTCAATCCCCCCACTCCTCGACCTTGACCTTGACCTTGCTTCACCCCTCTTTGGCCCCGCCCACATGTCCTTGTCATTGACCTTGAAAGTGCACGTGTGCTTTGGCCTTGGCCTTGTGTCCAAGGTTGTGTGTGCGACCTTGACCTTGACCTTGGTCGAGACGACCTTGACTTTGTTGAAGGTCATCTTGGGTGTGTGACCTTGAAGTAGTTATTTGTGCATTGTAATAGTGTGGGATGATCTTGAAATGATTTTGACCTTGCAAATTGTTCTAGAAATTGTGTGAGTCTACTTGCATTCATTCAGTGTGAAATGTCAGATACGGAACTATCTAAAGAAAAAATTATAGAGCAAGTCGGCAGAGTAATTTGTTTATATCAGAGTAATTTAAAAAGTTTGTGTGATTTTGAAGAGAAGGATCTACCATTTTTTCCTCTCGAATATTTAAAAACTTGCGTTGATACGCTGAGTTTACGGCAAATTTGGGATAAGCTGCCAGCACCATATCGGTGTGACAAGGAACTACAGTAAAGCTTACCCTGTTACATTCACTATGAACAAATATATCGTCATTATATAGATGGGCCACCACCAGCAATAAAAAAGTGTCGTGAATGTAAAAATGAGTGAATAATATGAATAGTGCTTTGCAAGAGACAGTAAAAAAATTGGGCGATGAGTTCACTGAAACGGCTAGTAATTATTTCAATGATGCAATGAAAAGTCGAGCAGAATGGGCGTCGCGCTATTGTGATTTGGCTTATGAATATGAAAAGGCTGCGAATGCATGTCGTAAATATTGCAGCAAAACAATAAATTTACAAGAATTTGTTCGTGAGATAAAAAAGTTGGGGTTTAGTGACTGTTTGGAAAAACTGATTAGGTTCATTGCAGATCCGGTTGTGTTAGATGAAATTAGAGTGTAGGACTTAAGTTTAACGTAGTAGTAGTTAATATGGAAAGTTTAGTGCGAGAAATGTACGAGGAATTTCTAATTTCTGCAGCCTGTTCGGAATTTTACGCATATGAAATGCAAGATTCGGAGGCTCAGGACTTTAGTGTATTTTTTAAGTATATGGACCATGCCGAAGTGTGTCTTTTAGCTAGTATATTTTGTAAGAATTTTCTAAGAAATAAAAACAAACAATTATTATTGAACAAATTAAGAAAATTAGGTTTAGGTGATAATGTTACACGCATAGAAGAATGGCAGAAAAAAATCAATGAATAAAGTACATAAAATGTAGTTATTTGTTTCATTATATTTTGTCCTTGAAGTTATCCTTATACCAATTTAAATGTGTGACGTCATTTGACCTTGAATACTCCTCCCACTATTTCTATCGTTAAGCTACCCCCACCATTGTTACAATTCGACCTTGAAACCCCGCTATAAAGGTTCGTGGGAAAAGAAGTGACTTCAAACAGTCGCAGATATCAGTGGCATAAACATCAAATATTGTGTTCGTGTAGTGTTCTGAAAGTGCTTTTATATTCACGGTAATTTTTGGATTTATATACCATTTTTTTCAATAATGAGTATTGCAAAAGAAACTCTAGATGAAATTAATGAAATGTTTAGCAAAGATTTCGAGGTTTTAGAGAGAAAAAAGGTTACCGAAATGATTGTAGGCAAAGTGTATAAAATTGTAAAGATGGTTTCAATGACTACACGATTTGGTAAAACTCTTTTAGTGGCTTTACACCATGACGGTGATAATAGCACATGTGAGACTTTTTTACCAAAACGTGTGGCCGAAACACTATCTGACGATATTGTAGATATTATGAGTAAAACTAAAGATAAATACACTCTAACTTATTTGGGGCAGGGCACTAGAGTTTTTGGAAACAATACTCGAACATTATTACGTTTTGGCTCATTGGAGTAAATTGTATGTAAATTGTTTGAAAAAAAAGGATGTAATTAAATTTAAAATATAGTTGCACATGTCAGAATACTTACGCGTGTTCATTATTTCTGTTAAAGATGTCTGCTGATGCGACGACGACGACGACGACCGCCAACGAATGTGTAGATAGATACATATTTTGGTTGGGGAGAGAATTAAGAAATAGGGCTCACGATATGTTAGATAGCGTAAATGATTGGTCGCATATTGATGTAACCAAAGATCAATATAAGAACGATATCAGGGATACAATCAATTTTATGGCTGGGGCACACTTGTGCGACAAATTTTTATATGGTTCCATAGACATGGATACATTTTGTGCTGAAATGGTTGAAGAAGAATTAAAAGAATACCTCGTCAATATTCCACATTTACCAGGTGAGCTTGCTGCAAAATATGAATTGGTTTCTGCAACAGCAACAGCCCAAGACGTTGACGATCGAAATAGTGTCGGATGGGATAGAATTTTGAGCAACGAAAACGAAGACATGGAAAATTAATTTTTTATAATTTTTGTATTTGTGCAATTAAATAACTGTAAATAAATATCTATTACAATCACAGTTTTATTTTATTTCTTTTATAAACATACCAACCCAGTAGATCATAGGCAGTGTTTCTTTTTCTCAGCTGAAATATTTAATATAAGTAGGGCAAATAAAAATAAAATAGTTTAGTAAAGATTGAAAATGAATCGAGGAAACAACACAATTGATAAATTTGGTCGTCAGAAATATAATGAAAAATATCATATATTATCTGGGCAACAAGGGATTGGTTTTAAACTTACAGCGGATGGGCAGTATGATATGGGTGGAAAAATCATAACCAACTTAGGCGAACCTAAAGATGATGACGATGCTGTGACAAAACACTTTGTTAATAGAAAGTTTTACAATTTTGCAGTTGTAATATGTGACATATTTAACAAGGATGTCCTCCCCATGATATACAAAAATAATAGTGAGCTTAAAACAAAAATTGAAGTTATGCAGAAAATACTCTATCATCAGCCTTTAAATGACTCATTAAGCGCACTGTCGTACGACTCGACTTCAAAAAAAATCTAAAAAAAGCAGGTTAAAAATAGGAGAACGCACTCCGAGTGGCATAGCCTTGAAGATAACGTCGTAGTCGTCGGTGAATTGGACCTTCCCTCCAAGAATATTGAAATGTTATTTATGTGTATGATGTTTTATTGTCATTGTTTTTAATAATGAAGATTGAAATAAAAAACTTTATTTTACAATATATTGTTTATTTATTTTACATTTTAAATAAAAAATATAGTCATACAATATGTTATTTAAACAATATTAGCTTTATCTATCCAAGAGTTGAAGTGGTTGGGAAATCCTAGCCATTTGACAAATAATTGTTCGATGTGATTTTTCTTGCATTGTCTAAGGACCTTTTCTACTAGATAAACGTCAGGACTGCTTGTTTTTTGTAGTTCTGATTCGTAAAAACACCCTCTTATAGGCTGACCTTCTAACGATTCCAACAAGTAAGTAGGTGGATTTGTAACGTTAACTTTTACAACTTTAAACAATTCGGTTGACCAAGAGGGCGTATATCCTTTCTCGAATAAGCTTTTGTACTTGCTAATACGCACAATGTCACCCATGGAAAACTTAAATTTTTTAGGTACAATTTTTAAATAATCATATGCTTTAATATGTGTTTTTTCTTGCACGTCTGCAGGTTTCATTCCAATGGTGCGATGTTTCGAATGGTTATAGGTTTTTGTTACTGCCGATAATATATGTATCCATTTGCAAGATCCTCTTGTCGAGAATTGTTTATATAAATTATTTTTTAAAGTCCTTATGACTCGCTCAACAATTGCAGCTTTCTTTGTGCTGTAAGTGGAATAATGATTTATATTATATTTTTTCATCAGGGCTTGAAAGTTTGTATTATAGAACTCCTTTCCTTGATCACTTTGCAGATTTGTTGGTGTATATGATGCCTCTTCAATGATGCTTTTCATCACATTAGTAACTTCTATACCAGTCTTGTTTTTTATGGCTTTGGTATAGACAAATTTCGAGTAACAATTTATACAGACCAAAATATAACGATAACCATCGTTTTCATCAGCATACTGTTGCATTTCAGCCAAATCAATTTGCCACAAATCTCTGTATCCTTTTATTATCGTGCGCCGTCTTACAAAATTTTTTCTAGCCGTTCTATGTAGTTCATTAACAATCTTGATTTTTTCTAAACTGGGCTCCATATTATTAGTAATACTAAAGGTTTCAGATCGAAGGAAGAACTGAATAATATCATTAAATATTGAGCTTAATATATTATATCTTCTTCTCGTAATTCCTCTATGATTGACATAATTTCATTTTCGTGTCCAGTGTGACCGGCCATTTTGGAACTCCACAACAAACGTAAACGATCCACCAACTCTTTAGCTTTGTTCCAGTAGACATATTGAAATTTTTTCGAAGATAATTTCTTTTTTGTGGGTAACTGTAGTTTTTCCGAGAGATTTTTTCTTGTAATAGTACCACCTAATTTTGTGCCCATTATCAGAGGTTTAATAATTCGTAAATATTTGTTCCATTTGGTCTCCCGTAAACCATCACTTTTTTTAAAATTGTTGTAGACAGCACTCGTTGATTCCAAAATTTCCTTGTACGTTGAAAGTACATTATCACTTAATTGTTGTTGTTCCTTGCCTACACTTGGGGGTGTTTTAAGAAATAACAAATCATAAAGTGCCGGTGATCCACCATATTCTGCAATATTTTTCCCTTTTTTGTATAAGACAATATTTCCATTTCGAAAACGCACCTCTAAATTACCAATAAAATTTTTGTTATCTGTTTTTGAACCAAAACGTACACCATATACAGTATCGTATAGAGATGGTTTCGAACGTAATCCTTTCAGGTGTGCGTTTAAAGTATCGGAAGTTGTGGTGTCAGCGGATGCGAGAGATGTATTAGTTGATGTCGAGGGTGTATCAAACACCGATTGGCTAATATCTTCTTTTGAAATGCGATGCTGCTGCTGCTGCTGCTGAATAGGTGTGGAGGTTTGAAAGGAATGTGTAGGTTGGGGAAAACCTGATATTTGAGTCGACTGCACTGATGTACTGAGAGTATGTGGCTTTGTAGCTGGATAATGTTGTTGCTGTTGTTGTTGTTGTTGTTGATGTTGTTGTTGCTGCTGCTGCTGACGTTGCTTAACCACATCAGATATAGTTGTCAACGGCTTAGAAATGGGTTCGTAAAACTTTTCCAATTCCACAACATTAAACTCTTTAGCCGCTTAAATTTGTTTAAATTTTTTTCTGA
This sequence comes from Diaprepes abbreviatus, assembly GCA_034092305.1. NCBI lineage: Eukaryota > Metazoa > Arthropoda > Insecta > Coleoptera > Curculionidae > Diaprepes > Diaprepes abbreviatus. Next base: position 187,233 of record JASJET010000097.1, read on the forward strand.
CGGCATTGGTAGCTTCCACTAGTTTACGTTTTAAGTCGATCGCGTTATTCATGATGTTAACAAAGGACGTTTCAACAATCAAATGAGCGTTTTCTCTTATTATTACAGTAATATATAGCTATCAAATCCTTTGCGGTATCTTCCCGATTTCACATCACTGTCTTTATCAATTACTAAAAATCCATACTTATTATCCCAACATTTTGAGCACATTTCTTGAAATTGAGTAAAAGTTAGATCCGGTGAAACGTGGTCGGAAAATATATGTTTCATATTCAACTCATCTTGTTTAAACATAATAATAAAATTGGCGTTGTCTCGCACAAGCTGTTTAGGCACTCGCGAATATGTTTGCGCTAGGTAAAAGGAGTCCATATTTTTATGACGTCCCATGCTAAAGTACGATCTTATAACATCTTGTTTTTCACATATAACATCATCAAAGATAAATATAGAGTTTGGTTTTGCATCGGACGGTTCCACAATATTACTGGAATCACTAAAGGCATAGTAGCCTAAACCTTTGATGGGCGCTAAAATTTTCCTTAAATACTCATATTTCGGTTGATACAGAGATTTCGAGTAAATATAGACATTTTCGAAACGTAGCCCAAGGGGGTGTGTAAGCAGCGAAATCATGACATTAGTTTTTCCACAATTGGATGGACCAATTAACAGGCCGCGAATAGAGGAAGGAATTAGAGGACCGTGTCTCTTCATTATCTTCTTTTCAAATCCAAGTCCGACTTTTTCATCGAGATCGTCAATAGGAAGTTTTTGTTTAAGATCGATAACGCGCATCTTAGGAAAATTTGATATTTTATAGGCAATTTTTCACAAAAACTGTCATTCAGATGCCGAGCGTCAAACGAAGTGGACGGTCTCACGTTTCCAACAAAACTGGATACGGTATTGTGAATTCGTTAATAAATAAATTACCATTCGAGGTACACATTCCTGGTTATCAATATTGCGGACCCGGAACAAAAGTAATAAAACGTGTAACAAGAGGTGATCCAGGCATTAATCCTTTGGATGCCGCATGCAAAAAACACGATTTAGCCTATTTACATAATAAAGACAACATAAGCGCGAGACATCGAGCGGATTACGAGCTCGAACAAAGTGCTTGGAATAGAGTAAAATCGAAAGATTCCAGTTTAGGTGAAAAAACAGCAGCTTGGTTAGTTACAAACATTATGAAAGGAAAACAACGTTTTGGTATGGGTGTACCATCATCATTATCAACAAAAAAAACATCTAGTAAAGGCACGCGTCATACAAAAAGGAAAGGTGTTAATAAAAATCGACATGTTCGGAAAGCCAGTTTCGGAACAGCTATTCGACAAGCAGTTCGAAGGGAATTATTAAAAGCCGGAAGTAAAAATGTGTTGGAAAAAAATGTCATGAATGCATCTAAAATAGCTCTGTCGGCAGCACGTAGATCGGTAAAAGCGGCAGGTGGCAAAAGGAAGGTTCGTACACCGAGAATAATACCGATTCCTAAAACTGGTGGAATATTACCATTAATACCAATTTTTGCTGGGTTATCAGCTTTGGGTTCATTAGCCGGTGGGGCAGCGGGAATTGTGCGCGCCATAAAAGCAGTAAAAAAAAGCAGCGAAGATAAAACCGGTGCCGGCCTGTATTTTAAATCGAAAGGAAATGGTTTGTTTCTAAAGCCATATCGTAAAGGTATGGGATTATTTTTAAATCGTAGATCAAAAAACTAATTGAATCCCTACCTCGAAGACCACTATCTAACATCGATATAGAAAAATATGCCAAAAAGAAAAGAATAGGACACTTTCGAGGCGTTTATATGAGGGATTTATTACCTAGACAAGGTCCTCGACGTTACGAAGCAGCAATAGTGAATTTGGATAGTACGCGTGGTGCAGGGACTCATTGGGTAGCTTATAGAAAAAATAATTCTAAAGTAACATATTATGGTACAGCTTCGGCGATTTACCCCCACCGATCGAATTGGTACGATATCTACAAACGGGATCGGAACCATCAAAAATTATTTACTATACATACGATCGTCGGCAGGATTTTGGAACAGTCTGGTGTGGACATTTGTGCTTAAAATTTCTTGTCGAATCATCAGCGTAAAAGATGTCATCATCATCATCGTCACCATTAACACCGCAAATGGATCGCAATAACTATACTAAAATGTTGCAATCACTGAAAGCATTTCATCTAGCCGGTGGATTAAGGAAAATGACCGTGAAACAGTTAGAAAACATGCCCAAGGAAGTAATGATTGCATTAGCCCCAAATGAAATTCCATTCGTTTGGGAAAAGTTGCCCGAGCACCTCAAAAGCGATATCGATATATTAAAATATCAGTGCGGTTGCAAACATTATTTCAGCAGCAGCAGCAATTTAAACGAGGTTACGGGTGATGAGGATCTTACAGCTAGAAAAATATTTTGTTGTTATTGCAAAATCAGCGATGTGCGCATAAAAGCAGAAAATAGCATAAAAACATCACTATCTAATGCGGTGAGAAAAGGTGTGAAGATGAATCTTTTTAAATGTTGCCGCTAAGAATAAAACCGAGATGTGTGATGTTTTAATGGTTAGTCATGTCTTATACGTTCACACTAACAGGACACTCGAGCGTCTTAAGCGCCGATTTTTATCCACCAGTCGAATTAAATAGAGAAAACAAATATGGTCTGGCATTGCTGTGATTTTACACATACAATTCAATTTTTAATGTGGACGAAAGCAACAATAAGTTTGCCTACATGAAGGAGGGTTACACCACCGAGCCGATACAATTGCAGATTCCACCTGGGGCCTATGAAATAGATGAGATAGGTAAAGCTATGTTGGAGGCTTTGAGGATTTCAACTGAAGAAAAGAACGATGGAATCTTTTACTTGGTCGCTAATAATAATCCGCTGAAATGTGAACTGAAATCTCAATATACTATAGATTTCCGGGGAGAGGCGAGTATCGGTAAAATGTTAGGATTTAATCATACAGTGTTAAAAAGAGACAAAAAGCACGAATCAACCGAGATGGTGGAAATAATGAAAGTACGCATCATACGCGTAGATTGTAATATAATTTCCGGAGCATATATGAATTCGGTGGAAGGTCATACCTTGTTCGAATTCGATATCGACGTGGAGCCCGGTTACAAAATCAGTAAAGAACCACAAAATAATATTTATATGCCGTTAATGCCGGCAGGACGTCAGTTTATCGACAACATTACTCTTCGCATCTTGGACGATAGCGGTGATCTAATCAATTTTCAAGGCGAGAAAATAATCGTGAAATTGGAACTGAAGAAACTTTCATAGAAATGGGTTTTTGCTTCAATCGTCAATTGTGTGTGCTGTCGACTAAGATGGGGGAACCGCCGAAACATAATAAAAGTAAAAGAAGAGTTAACGTCAAGGTTAGTCGTCGTCCAGACGTTAGATCACAAACATCTCAACAATTATCTGCCGAAGACTATAAATTTTTAAAATCAATCGGTCTTAAAGTGCGAAAATGATTTCCACCACCAGCGATAAAATAGAGGTTTTCTCCGAGCCCATCTTGGACAATTCCATTATTAGTCTAGAAGAGCATACGTATAAACCATACGGATCTCCATCATTCAACAATTCGGATGAAGTCCGTATCCCCATTAATTTTCAAGATATTATACTGGATATCGCCGAAAGTTACATATATATCGAAGGAAAATTTAAACCCATAGACGCAACGAAAAGATGTTTTTTATCAAATAATGCCCTCGCATTTTTGTTCGATGAAATTCGCTACGAGATGGGAGGTGAGCAGGTCGCCGTGGTTCGTAAACCTGGAGTTACGACGACATTAAAAACCATGGTTTCATTCGGAAGTTTGCAACAAAGATCTCTCATGACGTGCGGATGGGGTCTCGACGAAGCAAACCAAGATATCGTAGACACGGCAAGTAACGTATTCTCCGGGAAATTACCCTTAAAATATCTTATGGGATTCGCCGAAGATTACGCAAAAGGTGTTTTCAACGTAAAACAAGAGCTTATTATGATTATAGCTCGCACTTTTACCAATTGTTACGTCGGCGAAGTAGAGGCAGAAATTAGTATCGACAAAATCGAATGGAAAATTCGTCACATCATTCCAGACGACAAACAAAAATTGAAAATACTGTCTCGCATTAATAAAGGAGGAAACAATGCCAGTATTCAAATGGCATATCGTAAATGGGATCTGTACGAATTACCAGCTTTAAGGCAAACATCTTCCGACGTGTGGGCCTTGAGAACGAGTACAAGTCTGGAAAGACCGCGCTATATAATCGTCGGGTTTCAAGACAGCAATAATTGCGACAAGAAAGAAAAAAACGCAACCCAGTTTACCCACGCCGACGTATGCGACATTAGACTGTATCTGAATTCAACCGTTTATCCCTATGAAAGATGGAATTTAGATTTCGCCAAGAAACTGTACGCAGCAGCCTATTACAATTACGAAAACTTCCAGAGCAGCTACTACGGGCGCGAAATAAACGATCCGATGATAACGTTCGCGGAATATATGAAAAACCCCATTTTTATTATCAATTGCAGTCATCAACCAGAGGCGATTAACTCATCGACAGTGGATGTAAAATTGGAGTTCCAAACGAGAAAGAATAAATTCCCCAAAGACACTAAAGTGTACGCATTAGTTATTCACGACTCATTTTTTAGTTATAATGTATTAAACGGTTCGGTGACCAATAAATCTATATTTTAATGTATCTATTATATGTAACACAAAATAATGTTCTTGAATCAATAAATTTGTAATGAGTGAAGTAGTAGTTTTATATTTATTTGAAACCCAACCAAAAAAAAAAAGCTGGCGGAAAAGCCCGCTCTTTAAGAAAAGAGTACGGGAATTTAGAAAATGGTGGTTTATTAAGTGGAAAAAAGAGCTTAAATAACACAAGAAAAAATTTTTAAGGCAAAATATGAAAACAACGATTTAGAAAATTTGTAGGAAAGTAACGGTTAGGAATAGGGAAAAAAACTTATAAGAAAAAATTATAGAGGAAATCGAGTACTATAAGCAAGCATTTTTCTCGATAGTAAAAACGTAAAAAAAAATTTTTTTTCAAAAAAATTGAAAAATGGTGAATGCGCGCCAAAGTTGAAGTTTTGGAGCAAAATGATATTAGGAAATTAGAAAGAGAATTTTTTTCTACATATGGTAGTACTTTTCAAAATTCGGAAAGATGAAATTTTAAGAAAAGGGTTATAGTAAGTTAGTAATTTGGATTTTTTAAAGCGCTGTAGCTCGGGAACCGTTCAAGATAGAAAAAAAATAAAAGCACTTCGATAGCCCAAAATTTTGAGGAGAATGCGATGGTGTAAAAAAAATTATAATTTTTTTTTTTTTTGAAAATGCTGAATACGCGCTAAAGTTGAAGATTTAGAGAAAAACGGTATTGGGAAATTAAGGAGAGAATTTTTTTCTACATATTGTAGTATTTTTGAAAATTCGAAAAAATGAAATTTGAAAAAAAGGGTTATAGAAAGTTAGTAATTTGAATTCTTTAAAGCGCTGTAGCTCGGGAACCGTTCAAGATAGAGAAAAAATAAAAGCACTTTAATTACCTAGAATTTTGAGTAGAATACAATGGTGAAAAAAAAATTTGGAAAATCTTAAAAATGACAAAAAATTTAGACGAAAAAATTGAAATTCTTGAGTTAGGAGGCTAGGGCCGCCGAACGGGAGTATGTGGAAGTTGTAGGGGAGGTTTTTTTTTTTTTTTCTAATTGTGATATACTTCAACTCTTCCTTATTACGATTCCGTCAAAACATTTTCAAAATTTTCCTTACCTTGCCTGAAAATAATTAAAATATATGCATAATTTGCATTTTTTGTAAATATGTAGCAAAGTAATGGTTAGAAATATCAAAAAAATTTATTTGAAAAAAATGTAGAGAAAGTCTAGTACTATATGCCAGAAAAGTGGAGGGGGGTAGTTTGTGTCCATAACAGAGATACGGTGAGTTATAAAATCATATTATTCTCAAACTTATATAATGCATATATGCACTCCACCTTACCCCCTCCAACTTTTTGAATGTATATAGAGGCCGGTATTAGAATTATTTCATCATTACACATTCGATCGGCAAGATGGAAGATATACCAAAAAGGATCATTGGCATTGTCAGGCCATTCGTGCCCGGCAAAATATGCAAGTGTGAGGAGTGCGGGGGCACCGCAATGAGAAGACCAAGGGCTGCACCTAGGTCGGTGTTAATATCGTTGGGTATTACTCCACGGTAGGCACCCCACCCTCCCCCCAGGCCCTTTTAGGGCCACAAAAACGGTCCTTTTCAGGACCACATTATATTTTGATCGTAGTTTAGTAATCGTCACTTATGGGGCGAGATATTCGTTTAACGACGATTTGTCTCGTAGCTTAAGTGCCAAGTTATATGCTTGAGAACCTATGAAAATATTAACAGTTCAAACAAGGTTTCTATTATTTTTTTTTTTGTAATGTATTCTTCACAAAATATTAAGAATAAGTCTTATTGTCTAAACAAATCTAATTCCTTATTTAAAGTTTTTGAAAAAATCAATAATTCTATAAGCTCTCACCAATACATAACATTTAGAATCCGTTGGTTGGGGTGGGGGTAGTTCTATATATATGAGACTGGGCCAGTTACACAGTCATATATTCATCAACCCTCATACGATGAACATGGAGGAAGAAAGACCCGCCAGCCGAGGCTCATCCATCTTTAGTGATGACACCGTAGCCGACAACGTTGGAGACCTGCAAGTCTTCGACGACGACGACGAGGTGGATTTTGAAATTGACGTCCTACGTTGGGACGACTTGGATGAGCCGATTCCGCTAGTATATGACCATGATCCGGGTCTAGTGGAATTAGACGATGCGGGCGATTGGGTCTTACAAAGACTCGAAACTCCGTCGCCGCAGCCAGAGCCGGACTCGACGGAAGATGCGGTGCTGGAAATTCCAGCATCACCAACACCCGACGACCCACAAGGCCCCTGCGATTCGTCAAGCTGGTGGTCGACCAGCGAGGATGGGGCACCATAAGCCCCACACTCTCCCTGGCCCTTTTTAAGGGCACACAACAACGGTCCTTTTCAGGACCACAAAATACTTTGATCGTAGTTTTAGTACATATTAGTACTTTGTTACTAATATTGTATGTATAGAATATACAATATTAGATACAAAGTATTAAAACTTTAAGTGCTGGTGGAACCCAGCTAAATCGTTCGTTCGTATTTGAGACCACAAACAACTTTTGGTCTCAATACGTAATACGACATTTGTTTTCACCCCCCACCATTAATTTGTCTCTATATATACGACCACCAATACTTATTACAATCATTTTAGTTCAACATGTCTGCGACTCAACAACAACAACAACAACAACCCATCCAATGCCCTGTGGTAGATTCTACCACAGAGAATTGTCTGGAGTGGGAGTCGAACGATCCCAGATGGGATGAACTTTGGCGGTTCATCATCGAATATACAGAGGACAGCACCACCACCCCCGCTGATGATGACGGGCCGTGCGACTCCACAACACAATAAAAGAGTCGCATGTTTTACAACCAAACGGTCCTTTTCAGGACCACAAAATAATTTGATCGTAGTTTTAGTTGGTTATAATACTTTGTAACCAATATTTTATGTTTTTTCATAAAAACATACAATATTGAGATACAAAGTATTAGAAGTTCTGGCGACAGAACCTTAACTTCATAAACCGAACCATGTTTTAGCATACTTGTAAATATTATCAGAAAATATTTACAACTATTGCTATTGCGTAGTTTTAGGGGATTATTCACTCTTTTTTCTTTTATTACCTAATATTATGTGAAATAACACACAAAAATAAATTTTCAAGTCATTTTTATTCTCATTATAAAATATAAAAAATTTGATCAAACACTTTTTTTTATTAACTACAATATATATATATATATATATATATATATATATATATATATATATATATATATATATATATATATATATATATATATATATTTACAAACTTAATACTATAAATTAAAAGCTAATATCTACAACTACCTAACACCTACTACATAATTTATTAAAGTCCTCTAATTGTCTTTTTAACCGCGCAGATTTCACCTTTTTTATCTCTAATTGTCTTTCAAGTTCCAAAATGTCACTGTCACACTCGTTCACTTCTTTCACTAAGCGTTTTTTCATGGCATAAATGTCGGTCAATTTGGTCTTCTGAGAGTTGGTGAAGTCTTCGACCCACTCCGGTTGTGATGGCTCCGAATATATTAACGAAGAAGAAGCGGTTTTATTTGGTGAAGACGATGACGATGACGACGACGACGACGACGACGAAGCAGCGGAAACTTCATCGCCTTCAAAACAACGCTTAAACCGCTTCTTCATGGATTTCCGGCACCCCAATATCGGCGACAGTGGTGCTGGAGAAGACTTCACCTCCGACACTATTTCATTCTCTACGCTGGCCGGTGTTGGTGGCGTTGGTGGTGTTGGTCCATCGGGGCCTTCTATGACTTCCACTTCTACTGACAATGGCTCTTTTGGTGCTGTTTTTAGGAAGTCGGGTAATGGAACAGGGGTGGAGGGACGCTTAAAGTTAAACTTTTTCTTCTTCCCTTGTCCCACACCTTTAATCGCCGAATAAAATGTTTTTTTATCGGCGATTTCCGACTTCCGCATAGTCTTTTTCAGTTTCGAAGCTTTCGGAGAAGATTCCCTAGGCCGCGATGCTTTTCGCACAACCACATCACTAATCACATTTATCTTTGGCTCCTTCTCCTCCGTCCAGCATTCCAGGAATTGAGCTGCCGACTGAACTAACTCTTCGTCGCGACCATCGTTGAGGGCTCGGTCTTCGGCATCTTCATGCTCCACGCCATTCCAGTTCTCGAACACCCCCGGACTTAACACTTCCAAACCACTCATGTTATCCAGCATGCCTTGCTGTGAACCGCAGCTCACGTCAAGAGCATCTAAAAGAGACCGTACACTCGACATTTTCGATATTAAAACTCACACAATTAACTTTTTCTTAGCACTGTACTGTTTGCTGTTCTGACGAACTGTGAAGAGCTCGAGCCAGCAAGTCTGCTTTTATGCCCCATTTCCCCCACTACACCGCCTTTATTCCTTTTGTTCGATGCATTAAGTATAATATTTAAACTTGTCAGATGCAAGGCCAAGGCCAAGGCCGACGTAACCGGCAATACCAGGGTCGTTTTCAAGGTTGTAATTTTCATGGATTTTTTTTTTGTCCCTGTCAAGGTTATTTTAAAGAAGCATATAAATATAGTACTAAACTTGTTACATGCGAGGCCAAGGCCAAGGTCAAAGTACCCATCAATGTCAGGGTCGTTTTCGAGGTTGTAATTTTCAAGGATTTTTTTTGGTCCTGTCAAGGTTATTTTAAAAAGTAATACATAATTAGAGTACCGCGATTGAAAAGTACAACATATTCAAACATCATGTTGCCAACCGATGAACAACCTAGTGAAGCAGCCAAAACATACAGTCATATACCAAAAGCTTTTTATTTAACTTGTCATCATTGTAAAAGACTAGGTATCTGCTGGCGAAATGATCTTACGTACGACTTCAACTACATTGACCTTTTCAGGGTTAAATTTGTACAATGCGGCTTTTGTGGACTAGTTTACTACCAGTTCAAGGACATTAATGAACGTGCCATCCAGAGAAGAAATTGGGTCATAGAAGAAGCTTACCTGTACAGAAGAAATTAACATGTATTTTATTTCTTAATTTTTAATTTTTTTGTTTGTTATTTTTTTTTATTTTTTTTAATAATAAAAAGTAAACTCAATCTTTTGTTATATTTTAATTTTTTTTTTTCAATAAAACAATAGTAAAATGAATCTGTATGTGTATTTATTAAACATCACCTAAAATACGTTTTGCAATCCATATTTTTCTGCAGAGTCCGTTTATTAATGAAATAGAACCATATATTAGGGTGAAATCTAATGGTTTCAAATCAGTCTCACATAACAATGTCAGAAGTAAACACTATTGATAAGTTCGGTCGCAAAAGAAAATTTAAGGATTTTAACTTTATGCGAGGTCCTTCAGGAATAGGTTTTAAACTTACACCTAATGGAGATTACGACATGGGAAGCAAAAGATTGTGCTATTTAGCAGAACCTCTTGAAGGAGACGATGCGACCACACGAAATTATGTTGATAATAACCTTGCTCAGTGTGTGCAAGATACGCAGAAAGCTTTACATGACTCAACAATTGTTATTAAAGATATATTCAGAAACCAACTTGAAGGTTACGTACGCAAGAAATTAATTGAAACCGGTCAAGAACTTAGAGGATACATTGATGATACTGTTATTGCAATATATGAACTTAGGCAAGACGAACTGCGTGATGAACTTAACTCTAGAATGTTGAAAATTGAAAAGACTATGGAGGATCTTGTCAGCAAACCTGTTTCACATTAAACACTTACTCGTAGACCTGTGCGTTTAATTTACTATTAGACAAATTTTTCAACAATAACTTTTACAGTTTGTTATTTGTCGACACTTCATTATATTTATAATTTTAAAATAAAGGTTCAATAAAAAAGCAATCAAGTAATGAATACATGTTTTTTATTTAAAAAAAAAAAAAAAAAAAAAAAAAATTACAATACTATCGTTACATATTAATGTTGTATGTTTAATAGAAATAATAAAAACAATACAAATAATGAAATATGGATTTTCCAGATTACGTGCTGTCCTGACTTAGAAATGATTCCAACACGGTGACTAAATTTGCTAAGTTTTCTTCCGGGTCTGTTTTGTAAAAATCTATGTCTGCATGCCCCCAAGGTAGAGTTTTGGTTGAACTGGGAATTACATAACGTTTATCATCGCTATGTGACAATGCTACTTTATTTATTATGTTGGTATAAATGTTATGTAATTCACTTCTAAATGTCTTCATCTTTCTTAATATCAAACCACCCCGTTCAACAATTCTTTGGTAGTCTTCCTGATGAAGGTCTTTCTCGATAACACATTTTTTGATACCTTTGGCTTTTTTTAATTCATTATTAATGGACTTTACATAATAAGCCTTCGCGCCGGTACCATAAAAACTTATTATCGGATCACCAGGAAACTCATCTTTCATTCTACCAACTACAGAATTACTTTTAATTATGTTGAAATTATTAATTTCGGGGTAATTTGATGTATCGAATTTTTCGGGGTTTTCTGATATAGTTTGATAAAAGTTTTCCGTATACACTTTTAATATAAGCGAGTCAGTATCGGTGTAAAGTAACGAAGCATCATCACCAAACTTGGATTTAATAAAATTATAATAAAAATCGTATATTACAGTCTTTGATATATCTAATATGGAAAAACCGATATAAATTGGTTTATTGTACAATATTTTAACTTTATTCATATGTATAGCAACAAAGTTCTCGGTAAATATCGAGCTACTATTGAAATTGGGGCGGGATATTAGTGCTCTAGCTCCATTTCTGCCTACACTGTTCTCCCAATGTGTTACTAATTTTATATCCTTTCGATTTTCCACATTTTCCATAGTTTTACCAAATATCGCGTTATTTTTTAATTTAAAAGTGTCCTTCGCAAATTTTGTGGTGGCCTTGTTACGTAAATTGGTATTAAAATCAATATACGATTTTAGCCATTTTGATTGCTTAAACTGTAATACTCGATGGGTTTGCATTACCACTAAGCCGTTGGCGATGGCTTGTTTTAAAGTTCTATAGTGTACAATGTATTTTTTTTTTATCTTGTAAATTAGGAATTAATTTCGGTAATTTAGCGTTTTCTGTTGGCGGTATGATATTTTCTACTAGAAATGGAAGATCAGAATGTGCATCATGCAACTCAGTCGGATAATGCACATCCACTTCCAAAAGGTAGCCATGTAAACTATCATCACCAACAGCCATAATATTTAAATCCAGAATTTCGCGCTCGCTTAACCATCGAAAACCACCATATGGTAATGCTTGTGACATACTATGACCATATAGATTTGTAGCATCAAGGTATGTTATAAATGAAGAAGGTTTTGTTGGGTCATAGTCTGGTAAAAAATATTATTAGCGATGTGCTTCCTTTCTGTACACTGGCTTATGCCGCCGCGTATACCTTTCTTAAAAAAATGTATCATGTCTATATCAGTTAAGAGCTCTAACTCTACTTTAGTCATACGTAGCATACAATCAAATGATAAACTTGGAAGGGTATAGTAATGTGCTGGATCAAGTTTATCGAATTTTAAACAATTATTCCGAAATTGCTCAAAAACATCACACAATAGCAACACATCTGATTTTAAATACACGTCCGAATAGTCCCCCAAAGTTTTACACCCAAACAAGCGCCATACTTCTTTTGCTCTTCTATAGCTTTCATCGCTAATATGTTCTTCCCGTAAATTATCATAAAATTCATCTTTACTTGGAAGACATGTATTTTCCATTTTTTCTATAGAGTCAATAAAGCTATAGGGAAAAACACCCTTTTGACGCATCAAATTAAATTGGTTGATATTTGAAAAATGTTTCCGCGTTTCAATAAAATCGTCGTCGTTTAAACCGCTGCCTAAATTTTCCAAAGACGTTGACAGAAATTTAAAACTATCAATAAATCGCAACTTTAAATATTTCCTCTTGACTTTTCCACATTTACTATCAAAATAATCGTGCACATAAATGCTTTTGGTAAATGATATGTACTTTTCCTTACTTTGAGCCAAAACACCAATTGTATCCCCATATTTACATAACTCTTTTATAAATAAATGGCTGTCGTAGCCGCTTAAGTTATGAAATATGATAGGGATAAAAGAGGGTAATTTATAATTTAAATTACAAACGGAATGTGCAGCACCAAATCTTTTTGCACCAGTTATGTGACAGTGGTCTCGTACTTTAATCTCACCCTCTTCAAAAGGGCCTTCACATATACCACATATTTTAGCATCATTAAACTCCCTTTTTTCTTCAGGCGTTAACGGTTTCATAGGCTTAATGTCTTTTAAATATGTGTTGTATAGAGCCCTTAAATCACACTCGATACGATCCACAAAGACTTGAGCTGCATTATTCCCCCGAAATAGCTCAAATTTCGAAAGTGAGTCGTCAAAAGAGCATTTAATTAAATAAGCAAAAGAATATGGTTCATGTTTAAAACTTTTTACAGTGTAAGAATTTTGTGGGTTTGGTTGTACCGTTTCAACGGGTTTTAAAACAGATTCGAAATCTGCATAAACCACGAATGGAACGCGCATTTGCTTTTCTATACCCTCGAATTTTAAAATATTTTCCGGCACACTCTTTCCAAATTTATCGATTTTTAAATCCACTGAGGGTGTTTGCGTGAAAATGTGGTTACAATCGTAGCTTTGATGTAAAGTTAAAGCTGACGGTGTACTAAAATAAATGAGGCAACCATCACAGAAATATATTTTATGTTGTTGACAACTAATTTGACTTGAAACTAAACGTGATAAATCCCGAATCCAACAATAATGACTCTTTGAACAAGTCGTATCGCAAAAATGTTCACCGCCATCTTTACTACTACAGTCTTTTGTAATTAACAATAAATTTACATGCCTATCCAACTTTTTTGACGCATACCTCAGTGGACCAATAACTTCATGTATTACTTCATTATTTTCATATTTAGATTCCAGACCGTATACGTTAATTGATATGTCACGTAATTTTACTGGAAAATCCATACCTGTTACATTTAGCACTCTAGAAAAATGGGGGTAGGATGTCTTCTGTGAAGGCTCTGCTGTTGGAGGAAACAATGCTGATGTTACAGCCCACGCAAAGCAAAATTCGTCCTGGTTAATCACATTGACGACAGCTCCTTTCTTTTCAATAGAATACGGCAACTTGATGTGTGATGAGCCACCCATAGGCATATACTTGTTGATACCAACTTCCAAGTATAAAATTCGCACAAGAGCCCATCCTATAACAAGAAAAATAATATATAAAAATCAGTTTAATATATCGGGTTTTGATTTTTCCATACCTGAATCTTTCTCCTGGAACTCTGTCGCCTGCGTTTTTATTAATTCGGTGAAAGAATGGTAAACGGCATCCAAATCACTTTCTACACTAATTATTTGATTAGCAGTGTTAAAGGATTTTTCACTGAATATTTCTTGTGATGGAAGCATGTACTCGCCAACAGCTGTCATGTTAACTTTTAAAGCATGATGCACACGCAATAAATTATTAACAAGTTCCACCACCTTGGATTTAATGTCTGCAAAGAACATTACGTAATCGGAATGCTCCATATCACTGCTAACCCGATAGGTTGCAATTCTCCTTTTGAAGGCACATTGAACGAGTTGCACACCATGACATACCGGCAAACATGAATTATTTTTATGTTGTTGTGTTCGTTTATGCGCTGACATATGATTTATTGGAACATCTACATTACATGTAGCGCAATTAATTAGCGGAATCGTCGATGTATACTCTTCAATTCGGAGCCGTTTTCCTCCAGGCACTTCATTAAATCTCGCCGCACACGATTCTCTTTGATGACGTCTCATATTATAAATATTAGTAAACTTAGAACCGCAATTTTCACAAACATATGCCATGATTTGTCAAATATTAACACATGTACTACCTATACAAGTCAGAGCCAACTGATGAATGAAACTGCCCCATACCTTATATAAAACCATTCAAGGTCACCCCCAACCACGTAACATATCTTCAAGGTCACACATCCGAGATGACCTTCAACAAAGTCAAGTTCGTCTCGACCAAGGTCAAGGTCAAGGTCATACACACAACCTTGAACACAAGGCCAAGGCCAAAGCACACGTGCACTTTCAAGGTCAATGGCAAGGACATGTGGGCGGGGCCAAAGAGGGGTGAAGCAAGGTCAAGGTCAAGGTCGAGGAGTGGGGGGATTGAGAGAATCGGGTTATGTTCACTACTGATGGAGAGAACTTTGCATTTACTCAGCACATACACGGGATGCCTGAAAAACTTCGATTACACATCACAGCCGTGAGAATATCTGACATAACATATATATATATATATATATATATATATATATATATATATATATATATATATATATATATATATATATATATATATATGTTATGTCAAATATTCTCACGGGTGTGATGTGTAATCGAAGTTTTTCGGGCATCCCGTGTATGTGCTGAGTCCCTCTCAGGACTGTAAGGCAGCTGATGTTTCGGTAAAATCTCATTCACCATTTTCAAAGCTCACTGTATGGCGTCTACGAGCGAACTGACGCCTGCGACTCCGATGTTGTCGGTACCGTGTGAGCGTCGGACATGTTCGTTTTCCGAATGGTTCCGAACCATCAGGTGGCAAGACCTGTTGCGCGTCATCGGCCTTATTGCCAGTGTTTGTGGTTGCGTTGCCGAGTTGTAATCTCTTGCGTTACTAAGTGGTATTGGTTGATGTTTTGTAAGCAGATTTTTCCAAGTATTAGACACACGTTGGCTATCGTCTCTGCTATTTAAGTTGTTGGGCCTCTTTGCAATTTCAATAGCCTCCCTTATAACTCTTGTGGACAGGTTTTCACATCTCGATAGCATTTTTGTTCCCGAGAAATTTATCTTATGTCCTGTGTTTAACCAGTGTTGGGCCAGAGCAGAAGAAGTTGTTTTTTGCTTGACAGCGTTTATATGTTCATCTCTTCTGGCGCTTATTTTACGGTATATAACTTAGGCCAAATTTTTGCCTCAATAATTCCACAGATTTGGTCAAAGACTGAACTGTGTAACTACGCCAAACGACTCGGTTGTTTCCTTCGATGTATGCAATCTATTTACGCCGATTCCGGAGATGAAAACTCTTCCGATTATATCAAATCTGTTGACAGCGAACAGCATCTCTAGTGATGACAAACTTAGTAGAATGACTCTTCTTGAGTTCTGCTTATCTCAGGACTTTTTGCTTTCAATAACAAATACTACAAGCAATCCTCGGGGTTAGCAATGGGGAATCTTCTATCTCCTCTTTTAGCAGACATCTTCCTGGACAACTTGGAAAATGCATTAATTCCCTGATTGATTTCTGAGAGCAAGATAATTAACTGACTTCGTAATGTGGATGACTGTTTTACAATTATTTTGGGCAATAAACAACGGACTATTTTCTTAATAGTCTTAATTCTCTGCATCCTACTCTAAAATTTACCTTAGAAACAGAAACTGAAAAAAACCTAATTTCTTCAATTTAACCATCAAAAAATAAATAAATAAATATAACAATTATCTCAGTTTTAAAATTTTTCAAAAACCCACCAAAACAAACCATATAATTTCTTCCAATTCTAACCACCTTTTACAACATAAAATGGCTTCAATAAACTGCTATGTTAACAGATTGCTAAACATTCTAATGTCAGCGGAGGATTACAACAACAAGGTCAATATTCTTAAGCAAATTGCCGTAAACAGTGAGTATGAGCATACAGTTATCGACAAAAATATACAGAAAATTAAAAATAAGAAGAAATCCGAAGAAGCTTACAGCTCGACTCCTTGCAATAAAAGTCAGCAGGGAAAATTTTTCTCATTCTCGTACTTAAGTCACTTCTCTAATAAAATAGTGCGGTATTTAACAGATTACACTCAGATTGTGAGAATGTAAATCAAGTCAGTTCCCATTTTGTCAATGACAAACAATTAATATCTCATATCCAAAAAAGTGAAGTCTATCAGCTTTCTTGCCCAGATTGCCCTTTAGCATACATATGAAAAACTATTGGACCATTAGCAGTCCGAATTAGAGAACATATTAACAAACCTCAGGCCTCTGTGTTTGGTCACCATTTTGGTTTTGCCAAATACAGTTTCTCTCATAATAGCAAAATTTTATACCACTCCAGGGGTAATAACTCTAAAACCTTGGATTACATAGAAGATCTTGTGATATACAGGGAAATAAGAAGAAACCCCAACCATTGCCCAAATGTAAGAATGAACAACGTAAATGACCGCAACCCCATTTTTAAACTTTTTCCTTAAAATCATTAAACAATTTAAACTTCTTAGAGCTGTGATTGCGTGGGGTGAAATCTTAAAATAATTTTAATCACCTTTTTCAGTTTCAGACATTTGATTCGATTCTAAATATATTAATAGTTAATACATTCCAACAAATTTTAACTACGCCAATGTTCGTGTATTTTATTGCTTTTTCACAAAAATAAAAATAATTTCATGCCACTGAACTCAACTGATATGAAATGTGTTAAATAAGAAATTAAAAAACTCATACCGAGAATTTCGAGTCAGACTCACACATACTTGCATATATTTTTAATTTTTGGACAATTTTTATTGCTTTATTATGCTATTACTGTGTGTGGCATAACCTCACTTTTATCCTTTAAGTTGTTAATGTAATAGTTGATTGTTTATAATAATATTAATGTTCACATTGTTCTTACCGTTTTAATTTGTGATTGTTCGTTTTAATTGTGTACCTTGACTTGTACTACGTAAAGGCTGCGCTGGCGTTGGAGCCTGTTCACCAAATGGCTAGGTTGAGGTGGCCCTTTGACAAGTAAGTGTGGTTGGTGAGTACTGAGAAAGCTTATTTACTGACCATATTCTCGTGTTTCTAGGGTCTGAGCCCTGGGGATGGTCTAAGTAAGACCGAAAGCGCTTGGCCGATAATTCAAAATGTACACTGAAATACACAAAAATATCTCTCCTTTTGTTGATTTCTTCGGTGTAAAACCTGTTAGTAACTTATAAATCTTAAAGACCATGTCACAAACGACATTAGACAAAGAACTAAAGTAGAGGATGTCATAACACACATAGTACGTCTGAAATGAAGCTGGGTGGTACATGTCGCCTGACACGACGATTCGAGAAGGACAAAGTATATCGTACAATGGAGACCTCGCTTAAAGAAACTCAATGTTGGCAGACCACAATTGCGATAGCTTGACGATACTGGGGAAGAGATGGCATCAACTTGCAATATAATAAATCATGGAAGAGTACAGGAATGGCTGTAAGAGGTTGCTAAAAGAAGAAAAAGATTTATACATATATATATATATATATATATATATATATATATATATATATATATATATATATATATATATATATATATATATATATATATATATTGTAAGAATTTAAATTATAACTTAGAATTTCTTGAGAGAAAAGGGTTACGTTTTAGTCTGAATGTGCCAAAAAAAAGGTTTGGTTCTGGCCCGTTCTTCCCTAATTTATAAATTTAATTAAATTATCCAACATATTACTTCCTAGAAATATTTTTAATTTTATTTTGTACGCAAGAGTTCGAGCTGTATAGTTCTAAGGATGATCTTATAGAGGTTGAAACGTCGACAAATACAGCAAAGTCTTCCATAAGTTGTTTTATTTACCTGGTCCAACTAAACCCCATATTTATCAGTTGAGGTCACTAGCATCTGGAATTATTTCTTTATTTTATGATTATTATTTTTGCTTATAGAGTAATTAAAGTGGCGTACTAATTTTCGTAAACATATTTAAACCTGACTTCTGAAATTTTGTTAAGAAAAATCAACCTAAAACATTATTTTGCCTTTGTTGTCAGGATATGTAAGTGTGAGTTTTTAAGTTAGAACAAGCAGGAGTACCTATTAACATTGTTACATTGTAGCCGCAATTGATGATTAATATATTACGATATCAGAAACGGTAAAACGGTGAACATTTTAGAAAATTTTCTTAGTACTTCAAGAGTGCTTTTAAAGCACCCTTAGCTATTTAATTTTTTCACTTATTTATGTAATTAGCTTTGAATAATATTGTGTTTTAGAATATTTCATTTAAGCTTACGTTTTTATTGTCCATTAATGGAGGTAATTTACATCCACAAATTCTTTGATTATAAACCTTTTAATCCACCTTAGGTTGCATGTTTATAAAAGTATGATACATTCTCGGGAAGCTAGACTTCTTTCAAAACGATTAGAATACATTTAGGAAGTGATAAAAATATAAACTCTTTAATAATTCCAGAAAACCGGAACATTAAAATAAAAATTGTATTTTTCCTTGTAAAAAGTGACTAACAAAATTTTTACCCATTTCAAAAGTTTCAAATATGAGAATTTTAGCAGATATTAGAAAATATCCTAAGAAATTAAACAGCTGTGCCTGCCCTTCAACAGTATTTAGTCAAAAGTTATGTGCAAGAAAGTTCGCTAATGTGTTTAAATTTTCCCTTTATTGCAAGGCATTCTTTCTGGGAATGTTTTTAAGAAAAATATTATAGATGTCATATCAAAATATTTCATTCCAGTCAAAACTTATGCACCAAGAAAAATAAGAATCTCTTTCTTTCTTGAAGCCAGTTAAATTATTATACGTTTAAAGAAGTCTCAATATCATAAGAGGTTGGCTTATAAACGAAAAATCTACGTCAGCTGATACTTATTATATAATGTCACAGCTTTCAGCACACAGTTTGCAATGAAACAGCTGAGGAAAAATGGAAATTTGCATTGATATAATTCACTTCAATACCGTTTCATCATTGGGTCGTATTCACTTAATTCATTTGATATAAGGTTAAGCAGTTTTCATTTAGTATTATGCTAAATAATGCTGTTTACAACTAATTTTAAGTTATCAAGTATTTTCTAAGATACAAATATGTTTTTTATTAGTACTTAAGGTCAAAATTCTTCAAAGTATAAAAATCTTTGTTCCTAATAAATCAAAAATCATTTTTGACCTCTCACAATCTCAAAAAAAAATTGTGTTTTAAATATTATTATTTTTTTACTTACCTAATCATTGATACATGCTTTTCAATATTTTTTTTTAACTGGATATAATAGTTTCCTATTTGTTGCTCGTCATTGTTACTGTCGAGGCGAAGTATGAAAACACGTTAAATTTTATACTCGGTAGCAGTGAATGTCATAAGTGTAAAAAATATGGTTTGAGAAGCACAATATAAAGGTCCAATTACAGTACAATAAAATAAATTTAGTATAAATGCTGTCACTACATGATCCCTCTCTTTAAATGGAAACCATATTGGAAACGCCACAGGTTTTTCTAGCAATTTGTTTTGGATTTTCTGTACTGATGATTCATTTAAGTATATAATCAAATTAACGGGAATATATATCATTGTGCCAATAATAGAAACTAATAATAAACCAATACTTATTTTTTTGACAACTTTCGTACTTTGAGTGTAGAGCAGTACTATCTCTTTATCGAGAGACAAGTACATTTGGCTATCTTGCTTCATTATTTTTAGGAATAGTCTGGAAACATTATTTTTCTGATATAATAGAGTTTTTATCGAAATCGGAATAAATGTAATTACTAAACCGCTACATTCGGCCATTGCTAGACTATCACCTTCAATTGATATTAATCGATAGAACTTCATCAGGAATAAAATATTAATAACCATAAACATTCCTTGAAAGCCGAAACTTAGCCACAGGTAAAATCTCTTTAGAAATGTGTTTTCCGTCCATTCTCTGTCCCATGTACCAGAGATAATCAAATATAATTTTATATTATCTATATACATAGTAAAACTTAATTAATACGAGACAATCATATAAATATAATTTAGACTCCTACTTTTAAGTCGGAAACACAAAAATTTACTAACAAAATTTTGTAATCTTAATTATTATCGGCCAGGATACGATGACTGTTTCCGAGTTTTCTTTAATATTATTTTTATTTATACTTTTTATAAAAATAAAGTTAATTAATTTTTCATAGAGGTAAATAAATATTTATTTCGTTTTTTGTTTATTTTATTTAATTTTTTTTCATTAAATTAAAATTAACCCGTTTTGATTACCGTAATGCACTGCTCCGCTTCGTGGCTCTTCGAATAACACTGACCTTATCAATTTTAATAGTACCAAAGTTGCAATTAATTTTCTAAATCAATATTTTTATTTACTAAAAAAATAATTAAATTAGGTAAATTAATTTTTCAGGGATATTATGGTACCAGTGTCGTAGGGTTCTAGTCGAGATATCGTCATTAAGCTGATTTAGAAATAGATACCAAAAAAATCAGTGATGCACTTCGGGGTTCATTTGAGGCTTGTAAATTTCAAAATAGCCTAGTGAAACTCTCCAATTGAGAACCATTGAAAAAATGTTCGGAAACTTTTTAAAAAAGCGCGAAAATACCGAATGAAAATAAGCTGGGAATAACATAAAACTGCACAGTTCAAGTCAATATGAAGGCGAATTTAAGGAACCAAGACTCCCCTTAGTACATCATGACTACAAGTTAGTAAAGACGATAGTGACATATGAAAGGGTGAAACAGTCGATAGAAACCTTTGCCCTCTTTAAGATACGTGGTAAGGATGGTACATTTACGGCTTTACTACAAAATTCTTTTGATAATGTAATAAGCCACCTGGTGAAATAATTCCGTTCATGTTTGAGCTTGGGGTACATACTGATGGCGTGGAGGGAAACAAAAGGGGTTTTTATTTTCGAGGTAGGAAGAACAGACTACACAAACCCTAAGTCTTTCCGCCCTATCAGCCTAACAAGTTTCTTATTAAAGACACTGGAAATGTTGGTGATTCGACGTATCAAGGAAGAAATAATGACGTAATGTCCCTTTGCAATTTGCTAGAAAACTCCACAGATACGGCAGTCATAAGAGTAAAATTTGCGCTGTTAAGTGGTCGATTCGCCTTGGGTACCTTTATCGATATTGAGGGAACGTTTGACAACACATCGCTTTTTGTTACGTTCCCTTTTTTTAAGCGGTTCTGTTCTCGACTTTCCACACCTGTATATATATATATATATATATATATATATATATATATATATATATATATATATATACATAAACATGCGTATATGTATAACATAAAATCCATTTATTAAAATTTAAGTCCAGAAAATTGATTTTCCAAAAAAAGACTGTAGATTTCACCGAAGGAAATTTTATTCAAAATATGCAATTTAATTCAATAAGAATGTTTTGGATAAAAGATAAACATACGTGAAGGATCTGTAGGATATAGGACAGTTGTCACTTTTGGGATTTTATTAATTTGAACTTTATTTCCAAAGTATAATGAATATTGTCATAATCATTATTATGAATTTTGTTTAACAAATATAATAAAAAACAAATAACAGAAATAGTTCGTTTTGACATTTCCCATTTTTTCTATGTCTCCATTTACACATTTCTGTATCTTGGCTATTATAAAAACAATTGAAATATATTTGTAAGATTAATAAATTTCAAAAATAGCTTTTCCATTTTTTTTATCGAAAATATTACATTAAAGAATAAGAGTCTTATTGTTTAAAAAGTTATTCGGCGGGTTTATAACGAAAATTATTATTGAAAAATAAGAAAATGCAAAGAACATTTGAGTATCAGTCGCGAATTACCTTATTTGAAAATAAACGATTTAATAAAAAAAATTATTTTGTTACAGTCCAACTACGTATCTAAAAATAAAAAGAAAATAAATGTTCCACTTACTACATACTTTAAAACGCAATTATGTTTTAACCATTATTGAATGATATTACAAATAAAAAGATACTATATCGTGAAAAATATCTTTACATTTTTCTCCGATATTGTGAATTCTACAAAAAATTTTACATAGAAAACATGTCTCGTATTATTTAAGACAGTTTGTTTTCGATTAAGTAGGCCAAATTTTATTTAAAATATGTTAAAGTATATTAATAAGCTTAAAATGCTCTTGGGATGTAACATTTTGAATTAAATCACAAAATTATGGAAAACGTCGCCGTTCGTTAAACAAAATACATATGCCAAATTTGGTGGAAATAGGAAATTTGCTTACAGAATATTCATTTAATGTATATGCAAGTATGCTCTACGATATTTTAGTCTTATTATTGACTAATCAGCAGTAAAGCGCAATATTCCTGTCGGACACTTCATTACTTGGTGACAAAATACAGTTATACTATCATATTTACCGTTTGTCGGACAAGTGGTAATAACTGAAACATTCTTAGGATATTGACAACGTTGAACCGGGAATATAGCACATATAATTTGTCGGACAATATGACCACTCGATTATACACACAATAATTAAACAACTATAAAAAAATCAATTGGTTGGTAATGAAAAAAACATGATCATATTATTTTGACATATTACCGGCGGTGGACTTGCATCATTTTTGTAGGACTAATTTTTTCGTGTTTTTTTTTTATAAAACTATCCTACAATTTAATTGCAAATAAAGAGTTCATCATACCAATTTAATATCTCATCAAGTTAACACACACAGCAATTGTGCGTTTAAAAATACAGCACATACAAGAAATTTATCAAATAAAAATCATTAAAATGAAGCCATTCACAAAGTTTCAGAAGACTGGTACGTCTTGTGGACTACGAACTTGGAATCGTGATAAAATATTGTTACAAACTTTATAGCGTTGTACATTTCCTAGAATTAGTTTGTGTTCGTAGTTTGTAGGGTTTTAGGTATATTTTCTAATGTAACGAACCTTGTAGCGTTTTATATTTCATAGTATTAGTTTGTATTCGTAGTTTGTAGGGTTTTAGGTATATTTTCTACTGTAACGAACTTTGTAGCATTTTATATTTCATAGTATTAGTTTAAATTCGTGGTTTGTAGGGTTTTAAGTATATTTTCTAATGTAACGAACTTTGTAGCATTTTATATTTCATAGTATTAGTTTGAGTTTGAAGTTCGTAGGGTTTTAGGTATATTTTCTACAAGTTTATAATTTATTTAAGTAATTTTACCTTTGTTAATTTTCTCAGGAGACAACTATGAAAGAAGGTCTGGAACTTTTTAGAGAATTCGATTTCCTTATTTTTAACATGGAACGCCTATGATGGAAGGTCTAGAAATCGACGGATTATTCCTTTTTCTTATTTTGATTACCCCATGTAGTATGGAAATCCTTCTAGAGAATTAGGGAATCTTCCGGTATCGACCAAAAGGGTATATAAAGGGTCCAGACCGACTTTCTCAGTCAGTATATTTCTAGAGTTTGTCGACGCAAGTTGAATTAGTTTGACAAGTGTCAAAAGTAAGGTTGACAATACAAAGTTATTAAAATTATACAGTGTGTGTAGTTTGTTTGAAGACCGGCCGTCTGGAACAATATTTTTTATTAAAAGCCAAGCCAGAGTTAGACGCTATATTGAGGAGTCTGCTTCTTCACTTACAATTGTAAGAACATGAATTGAATGAAATTATGGGCGCTCTGGAAGATTAAAATTAACCACGTTGGAAGAAATCGTCCAAAAAGCCTACAAAAAAGATTATAATCGACCATCGATTGAAACTGACGGAGATAGCTAAGATTGCATGCGCATCATAAGCTGTACTTTAGGGTTAACAAATATCAGCATTGTAATTTGCTGCGTTTGCTGGCTGTGGACCAAAAACTGTAACACATCGTCTCATAGTGAAATGATGTTTGGCTCTCTAAGAGTCCACTTCTATACATCTTGTGCGATGGTGTGTTACTGTCGACGAGTCTTGATCCACTCCTACGGATCCAACAATAATTCAGTTAGTGAAGAAGCAAGAGAAAGCCACTATCAAAAAAGCGAAAGGCCGCGGAAATCTTGCTGATAGATTATTTAGAAGAGGAAGCAAAATTCACACCGAATGTTATTCTATTCCTCTGGACTAGATCAAAAAAATCAAAATCTGACAAAGACGTATAGTTTTATTAGGATAATTCCACCATGGTGATGGTCAAATTTCATGAACGGCAGTTTGAAGTTATGCCTCAGACTTCCTTTTTACCCGACATCAATCTACCCCAGACCTCAAAATTTTTTTTTGTGGGAAAAAAGTAATAGTTGAATTCAGAAATAGTTGCAGCGACGAACGCATATTTTTAAAACTTGGACGAAAGACCCTACAAACACCAGAGGCGAACGTAAGTATCTTGAGAATGAGTAACCAATTTATGTCATAATTCTTGTATTTTCCCTGTAAGGCTTTTCTTTTTATCCTATCCTCGAACTTGCTCCTCTTATATAAAATTATTATATTCTAAATTGTTCATATAAGTGATGATGGAGATAAAAATTTTCAACTATAATAAATGGTAAAGGCGATTAGAGTCTTAAATTTGAAAAGAATAATGTAATAAAGCTGAAAACTTTCTTGTAATATGACCTATATTTTCATTAAATTATTAAAATATAATAAAAATGCAGTCATTGTCGGCCATTTTTACGAGATTGGCGTAGGTATGCTATGACTTTCTTCTAGAAATTTTTCTGATTTACAATTATCATTACTTTGATACATTTTAGACGGTGTAGTCAGCATAGGCCACCATTGCCATTCTCGGCTAGTTTGGATTACTCGAGAAATGACGTAATCAATGGAGAAAACCATATAAAACTTTCCTAAAATACAGATAGACCTTACCGAAAGACTCTCTTGTATACTAAATAGTGAATTTAAAATTTATTCTCATACATACGCAGAAGCAGTCACAAAAATAAAACTAATAGTTAATTTTTAATTTAGTTTAGTTAGTTTACTAAAAGTAATAATTTAACGAAAGCAATATAATTATGTGACAAAAATAATTATACATTATATAGTTGGATTTACAATAACATTTATATTAAATTTATGTTCGTCGAGATCAATAAACAGAAATATAGAATATTATTATTGCTAGAATAATAAATATGAAGTGGAATTATTAAGGAGTGGTAAAATATTAATATAATATACAAAGGGTTTACAAAATATGACAAAATTATGAGCTTTTCAAACTTCAGATTTTACCATTAAGTTTTACGACATATCAAATATTGTTACAATTTCTTACAAAATGCAAAATCATTAAAACAAATATTGGATAAAGTTAACAACGGATATTAAAAATCACTAAGAGCTTCTTTATAAAAATGATTGTACAAAAAAAATTACTTTGACATTGCTTTTTGTGTTCATTTTTATCTTGTTATATCTCTGCAACCATATTATATTAAATCCTTACACTCCATCCATGATTTATATAAAATAACAAGTGAAAAAATTACCCCTTGACTAACCCAAAAAACAGATCTAAGCTTTGAACTCCCTAGGAAGCGAAGAGCATCCCTATTCCCATTTCAAAATACAACTTTTGTTTGCATCATTTTTTCATTTATTCTTTACATTCTGTTAAGAAAATCTTATGTATTCCATCTGAAGCTATCTAACACTACACGAGTTTACTTTTGTGGTATCGTTAACGTTCAAGTTATCCATCTTTCAAACAACTTTTTTGTATCTAGATATTTTAATAGGATCTTACTATATGACCAGTTCTTTTCACCAATAAAGTGCCCGTTATCAGTTTTCTGTTCTGAAGAAAACCACGTCTTTAATAAACATTTTTTGAGTTGTAGAAGTTATCAGTAACACACACGCATGTTTATTATCTTATTGAGTTGTTTCTGATAATTGAATTTACAACACCATCGTATTACAAGGACGTTTGTTAAAGTTGGAAAGAAATAATTAAAATTAATAAGTAGTAGAATAATAAAAAAATTGTTTTTAATGATAAAAAAATAAACTAATAAGAAATAAATCAATAACACTAATTAATTTGAAATATCTATATATATTTATTGACTGTAAATAAATTATTAATATTTGGGAGGAATTTTTATACAAATATATAAGATGGTTTGAGAAATATAGGTCAACACATTTGCGCGATCGGATTTTTTTTAGTGAAAAAGAAACAAAGTAAAGTTTCCAACAATTAACCACCTCTTTTTATACAGGGTTGTCAATATTCATTCGAACCATCACTATTGGTCATCTGAACAAGATTCACTTTATATTTTAACCGGAGGTATTATTTCTTCAGTGTTGGTGCTGCCTCACCTTTAAAATATCTCAGTTGTAATAAACCCGTGACGCTGTTCAGTATCTACCCACAATCTTTAGGATCATATTGTGCTAGCTAAACTCCGTGGCAGCAAGCCACATGCAACTGATATAAATTACCCTTAATGTCTGTTACATTAAATAATTGCCGCCTGTTATTTTAATACTTAATGGTGGAATATTTGCAGAATCGAAAGAAAATTATTTCAGAAATGTTTTTTTAAGAACTGAGATATATATTCTTTGTTAAATATTTTGACTTGTGTAGCATTGAAATCACCATAAGTTATACTGTACATCTATATATTCAATTTTTAAATTGTTCTTATTTTTTAGTACTGTATAGTCTTCAAAATCAGTAAATATTATGAATATTTTTTGATAATATCTCAAAGTTAAATAACTTGACTTTCCCTTTGTTCTTAAATGATGCATTGTAGTTACAGTCACTATACGTATGCTAAAATGGCAAAGCCTTGGAAAGCTAAGAGCTTAACTCCTTATAATTCTGTGAAATTGAGTGCATTTTTTCTATGTGATGAGGTCAATCATATTTCTTTAGCGGGTAATTTATCTGTATATGTTGCCTATTAACATTACTGGTACATCAGTATCCGAGGTTAAATTAGTGGACGGTATTCTGAACAAACTTTTTAAAAGTAATAATTAATTGGAGTATTAGCTTCCTCGTGATCACATTATCATTTTTTTTTGTATTCCGTATGAGAAGCATTATTTCTATAAAAATCGAACACAAATATTTTGAGAGCTTTTATCACTATTGGATTTTTAAAAAACAAAATCAATCTAGAAAATCAAGGCGTATATCAAATCGCATGGGGTACCTGCAATAAAACATACATAGGCCAGACCAACAGAAGAATATAAACTCAGTATAAGAAACAAACAGACAACATCGGCACTTTTTCAACACTAAGATACAAAATTGATTTTGACACCTGCCAGCAAGTCACTAACATAGAACACTACAAGGTAAGGTGGATTTGTGAATCCATCGAAATTAAAAAGAATAACACTCTAAATAAGAGGGACGATGCACTCAATCTTCCTTCTACTTGGAAAACTCTCTTAAAGCGGGACCATTGGACGAACACGCATGCCACGTTTAAATAGACACCAACGACGGTGCTCGAGAGGAAGGCGGAGCCAGTTGATCTACAACCAGCAAGCACAGGAGATGCCAAATAAGATTTTTGCGAAACGTCTGCAAACTTCTACAAGAAACCAAACGAATGAACGGATGTATTCCCGGATTAATACAATATACATATATATATATATATATATATATATATATATATATATATATATATATATATATATATGTTATATTGTAGGTTTTCACGAATGGTAGAATGAATGGTTTGTTTATTCCGAGTATCAATCCGTTTGTTCGAATATTTGGAAGAAATTGTCTTAAATAATACTAATATCCCTATGACTTTTTTCAAAAGGTGTGTTGATGATTGCCTTACTGCTGTTCCAGAAATCCATGTACAAGACATTGTGGATTCTTTCAATAACTTTCACCCCTAATTACAATTTACATGAGAAATCGAACAAAACAGTAAAATTAACTTTTTAGACTTAACAATAATAAGAAACAATGTTGATGAATGCCTTAAGATGAAGTGGTATACAAAGGAAACATGGTCTGGGCGATATTAGAACTACAATTCACACCATCCTGTATCTCAAAAAAACAGCGTGGTCATCGGTCTAACAGACAGAGCACTAACATTAACGTCTCCTGAATATTGAATCGAAACACTTAAGAAAGTCAAAAATATTCTGATTGAAAATAACTTCTTAGAATATCAAATTAATAAAATTATTTAACAACGAGTTTATAAGTTTTATAATACTAGTAATATAGACAAATCAGCGAACCCAGATGGTAACAAAAAATACATAGCTATGCCGTACACTCAGGAACTTTAAGAAAAATAAAATACACTTTAAAAAAACACAACATTGTTGTATGCCACAAATCTCAAAATCTTTTGTCTTCGCTTTTCATTCCGTTAAAAACTAAAGTAGCAACCAAAAAGAAGTCAAATTTAATATACGCTGTACCTCCTTAACTGCACAAAAGAATACATAAGCATGACAACGCAATATTTGGATAATAGATCGAATGGCCACAAATACACCAAAAATGCTTCAACTGCATTACATAAGCACGAATCCTCTCAAAAACACGAATTTGGTGTCGTAAATACATGGATATTAGCCCAAGACCAAAACTACCACAAACTGCTTATTAAGGAGATGATTCACATTAAAAAGAAAAGCATGTCGTTAACGATAAACAAGATATCAAGATTCTTAGCCAAATATATAATAACCCAATTAATTAAAAACTCCATTAAAATTTATAACAAATGTAATACTAAAATACCAAAAAATATTTGATTCTTTAACAATATAATAATTTGCTTCATAAATAATTAATAAATATGTATATATATATATATATATATATATATATATATATATATATATATATGTATATATATATATATATATATATATATATATATATATATATGTATATATATATATATATATATATATATATATATATATATATATATATATATATAAACTTTTACTGATAACACCAAATTCCTTCATACTGGCAATGTGTACTCTTTTTATACGGTATAGCTACAATGGGTGCGTATCTAGCAAAGAATTTTAAATTTACATTTTTGATATTGTACAGTGTGTTTGTTTAATAAAATATGTATGTCTATTTTAAGTGAATTTAATTGTTTGAGTGATTGCTGATTGTTCTGTTTCTCTTTATAGATTTTATCCATGAACTGATAATATATTTTTGATAAAGCCCAAAAGACTGGGCGAAACGTTAGAAATTTTAATTAGATTGTTTTAAAAATAAATATATATATATATATATATATATATATATATATATATATATATATATATATGTGTGTATGTATATGCTGAGTCCCTCTCAGGACTGTAAGGCAGCTGACGTTTCGGTCACCATTTTCAAAGCTCACTGTATGGCGTCTACGAGCCGAACTGACGCCTGCGACTCCGGTGCTGTCGGTACCGTGTGCGCGTCGGACGCGTTCGTTTTCCGCCGAATGGTTCCGGCCGATCAGGTTGCGAGACCTGCTGCGCGGCATCGGCCCTGTTGCCAGTGTTTGGGATTGCGTTGCCGAGTTGTAATCTGTTTCGTTATTAAGTGGTACTGGTTGATGTTTTGTAAGAAGATGTTTCCAAGTATTAGGCACACATTGGCTATCATCTCTGCTATTTAAGTTGTTGGGCCTCTTTGCAATTTCAATGGCTTCCCTTATAACTCTTGTGGACAGGTTTTCACATCTCGATAGCATTTTTGTTCCCGAGAAATTTATCTTATGTAATGTGTTTAACCAGTATTGGGCCAGAGCAGAAAAAGTTGTTTTTTGCTTGACAGCGTTTATATGTTCGTCTCTTCTGGCGCTTATTTTACGGTTGGTTTGGCCTATGTAAGATGAGCTGCATTCTCGGCATGAAATTTCGTACACTCCCTGATTTTCTAGAGGGATTCTTTCTTTAGGTGTTGACAAGAGATCTTTTACTTTACGGTCTGTGGTGAAAATGGTTTCAATGTTGTGTCTCCTAAGAATTCTTGCGATCTTGTCGGTGGTGCCTCTTACATAAGGAACAAAAGCTTTGGAGCTATTCTCTTGGGTTTCGCGATTTTTTGGAGACAAGTGTTTGTTTTTTAGAGCCTTGTCTATATGTTCTTTTTTATAACCGTTCTTTGTTAGGGCGTCTTGCAGTATGTTCATCTCTTTGTGACGATGGGATCGCCGCTATCTCCTGCACTCGCTAACTTATTTATGGAAGACTTTGAATCAAAATCTTTATAGACCTCTTCATACAAACCAAGACTGAAGCTACGTAGATGACACATTCGTTATCTGGCAACATGGGGAAGAAAATCTTAAAAGTTTCCTGGAACACATAAACAGTATACATCCCAAAATTAAATTCACCATGTAGACAGAACAGAAAAGAGAACTACCGTTTCTGGATATCCTACTGAAAAGAAAAGAGGATGGCTTGCTTTCGCACACTGTCTACAGAAAGCCCACTCACACCAACAGGTACCTCAACGCTGATTCTCATCACTACCCCGCCCAATTATTTGCAGTAGTGAAACCACTTGCTTTTCGATCGCAGTCCCTTACAGATCCAGAAAATTATCACAAAGAGATGAACATACTGCTAGACGTCCTAACAAAGAACGGTTATAAAAAAGAACATATAGACAAGGCTCTAATGTAAGAGACACCACAGACAAGATCGCAAGAATTCTCAGGAGACACAACATTGAAACCATTTTCACCACAGACCGTAAAGTAAAAGATCTCTTGCCAACACCTAAAGAAAGAATCCCTCTAGAAAATCAAAGAGTGTACGAAACTCCATGCGGAGAATGCAGCTCATCTTACGTAGGCCAAAGCAACCGTAAAATAAGCGCCAGAAGAGACGAACATATGAACGCTGCCAAGCAAAAAACCACTTCTTCTGCTCTGGCCTAACACTGGTAAAACACAGGACATAAGATAAATTTCTCGGGAAC
Source organism: Diaprepes abbreviatus (assembly GCA_034092305.1). Lineage (NCBI taxonomy): Eukaryota > Metazoa > Arthropoda > Insecta > Coleoptera > Curculionidae > Diaprepes > Diaprepes abbreviatus. The sequence continues at coordinate 218,898 of JASJET010000097.1, forward strand.
GAAAATGCTATCGAGATGTGAAAACCTGTCCACAAGAGTTATACGGGAAGCCATTTAAATTGCAAAGAGGCCCAACAACTTAAATAGCAGAGATGATAGCCAATGTGTGCCTAATACTTGGAAAAATCTTCTTACAAAACATCAACTAGTACCACTTAGTAACGAAACAGATCACAACTCGGCAGCGCAACCCCAAACACTGGCACTAGGGCCGATGACGCGCAGCAGGAACGGAAAACGAACGCGTCCGACGTGCACACGTTACCGACAGGTGGAAAATCCAAACCGGAATGTGCCACACGTGCTTAAATTTAATAAATTACCAGCTATGTATTAAAGAAGTTTCCAAATACAAGCGGCTATCCCGCAAAAATATCTAGGTTATCATAACGTTAATAGTATATAAAATCAGAAGTAATCAATGTTACTTTTATAACACTTATACTACTTTATAGCCGATCACTATACCATTAGAAAACGCCATATTTTAATATTAGACTGCACACCAAAAATCATTAAATTTAGTTACCTTGTTTACAAGAAATTTGGAAAAAATTAAATATTTTCTTAAAACTTTAACGTCTTTTAGCTGCTAAAGAAGCAATATCTGATATAACTAAGTTTGCTCAAATCGACCTAATTTGACGAGAGATTGTTGATCTCTCATCAAAAGTTGTATACGTATTTTCAGACACCTGAAAAGTTTGTTCCGCCTGGAAGTTTTTGCTAATGAACCCCTGACAGGGCATTTTAAATTAACTAATTATAATTTTCATAAATATCACGTAGCCTAACACGTCTTTTTTAAAGTCAATATTTGTACCTACACTATCAACTGAAATTGGTCTGTATGGTAAAAAATATTAATTAATGTCTGCCAGATCTAGTTTAACTAGTACATTTTTTAACCACCATACGCTGAGTGACAAAAAAGGAAAGAAACGAAAATCTGACAGTGACTATTTATTAGTGGGTTATTATTTTGCTGGCAGGACTCCGTAACTAAACCGCTGTGTATAATCCTTAATAAAATCCTGGCCAACAGTGGTTTAAAACCGTCTTTTCTTTAGCTTCAAACAAGACGTCCGAATCAAAAAGATAAACCTGTTGAGTATTTTAAAAGAAATTTGGCATATAATAAGAAGTTTAGTGTTTCTTCTTTTTCAACAAATTTAAATGAAGATTGTAAAATGGCATCATTTGGAGTTAGTCACAGAACTGCAAGATGTGGAGAAAAATACATATTGACAGAAATTTTGATCGAACCGTGCGCTAAAGACATCACGAAGTGTATAGTTGGAGAAAAAGCGGCAAAGGAAATTGACCTTGTTCCCTTATCAAGCAGCACGGTGTCGCGAAGAATTAATGATTTGGCAACTAATGTGGAAAGTGAGCTTTTAAAAAGAATAAAATTGAATGATGTCGCTATTCAGTTTGACGAGTTAACCGATGTAGCAAACTCTGCAATATTGCTTGCTTATGTCAGATTTATTTTTAAAAATTCGATTCAAGAAGATATATTATTTGCAAAACCACTGGAAACCTATACGTCAGTGCTACAATTTTCAATACGATCAATGAATTTTTGTTTCGCTGTGTGTACTAATGTTGCAAAGCCAATGACTGGAACAATTTCTGGTCTTATGGTGCGGATAAAAATGACCAATGAGAATATTGAACGGACTCATTGCTGTATTAATTGATAAGCCACAGGCATATGAGCGTATCTTTGCAAAGTTATCCAGGACTTCAAGTGAAGATAAAAAAATTGAAAATTTTATAAAATTACTTGCTACACACTCTCGTCTATTCTATGCGCTTTGTAAGGAAGCTTCCTCGTTTCTTTACCACTTGATACAGAATTTAAGGAGCTTTTATTTTATGCCCTTCAGTTCGAAGCAGCCAAACAGACTTCAAGGAACCAAGGAAAAATTATTAGAAGAGTCAATGTTTCTCAAGATGATCGCAAGACCAACGAGGAATTCTTCATGAGGTTAATGAGGGAAATGCAGGAATTTTTAAACAAACAAAAAGCACATGACAACAAAAACACAACCTTCCGCAGTCGAAATAGAATTCGTTGTTGGAAGTGTGGCCAAGAGGGGCATGTACAAAGCCGCTGTATTGTCAATACTGCTCCTAATAGCGATTAGAATCAGGCAAACTCCCAGTAGCCAGCTTAAAGGGGTGAAAGCTGGCTAGGTGCTACCAAGCCCCGTCAACAATAACAATTAAGGTATCCCGGCTGCAAAACCATGGTTCCAGCTTGGTAGTATCCGGAAAGGTATGCGGTCGGGTATGTGAAATGGTACTAGATACTGGTTCTACTCACACCATTGTTAAGCCGAACATCGTGGCTCAATGTAAAATTGGACTTCCGGAAAAGTATTATGTCCTGCAAACCGCCAGTGGTGAAGTAATACCTGCGAAAAGGATACATGAAGCCGAAATAACCCTAGGAAGCACCACTTTCAAACATGTGGTTATTGTTGCTGATATTTTGGACGAAGTAATACTAGGTCTAGATGTCATGGAACATCAGAAGCTTGTCGTTGATCTTCCTCAACGAGTAATACGAACTAGAAATGAAGAAATTGTTATGAATCTTCCGAAAAATAATGAAGTGTCGATCCGGGAAGTTGTAATTCTTGGAGAAGCGATATTACTATTATATTCAAAATGTATAGTAAAAGTAAGGGTTGATAACTCCGAAGAAGATGGAATAGTTTTGGTTGAACCAATTCAAGATTGCTCGTTATATGCAAGAGGAATTCTTCCTGCCAGAACATTGATTCAGAATAAAAGAAGCACTATATTTGTCAAGATGCTGAACTTGAAGGATTATCCTCAACAGATCAGAAAAGGTGACAAGATTACTACCTGTCAACCTGTCGACGTGATAGTTATCGGTCTCCCATTACAACCTGAGAAATTACCTGCTAGTTCACCTAAGGTACTTCAAGATCTAGTTAGTACGTCAACACCTTTACTGAATCAAGTTCAGGTGGCTAGACTGGAAGATCTTCTACGGAGAAATCAGGATGTTTTCTTTTTATCTGATAGCGATTTGGGAAGGACCAATGTAGTTGAGCAGTGAATAAATACTGGAGAAGCAACTCCAATTAAACAAGCTCCAAGGAGAATACCATTAGCGAGACGTGACGAAGTAGACCAGATGCTTAAAGACATGCAGAATTAAAGCATTATAGAGCCTTTCGAACGTCCCTGGACATCCTCAGTTGTACTAGTTAAGAAGAAAGATGGCTCAACTAGATCCTGTGTTGACTTTAGACGGCTTAATGACGTCACCAAGAAAAACAATTTCACTTTACCTCATATTAGACACATTAACCGGGTTAAAATGGTTTTCCACATTGGACTTGAAAATTGACTATTGGCAGGTACAGCTTCATCCAGAGGATAAAGAAAAGTCCGCTTTTTCTACTGGAATGGGGTTATGGTAATGGCAATTTAATGGTATGCCATTTGGTTTATGCAATGGTCCAGCTACTTTTAAATGTCAATGGAACGAATTTTACATGGACTAAAGTGGAAAACATGCCTAGTCTACCTAGATGACATCATAATTTTGGGGAAAACATTTGGCGATCATCTGAAAAATGTCGAAGATGTACTTCAAAAACTGAAAAGTACACAATTAAAGCTCAGTCCAAAGAAATTCATATTGTTTTAAGGCAGTTTATTGTTATTATTTATGAATATTGATTTTTTTAAAATTTTCTTAGCTGTTGCTGAGCAGTCGCTTTAATCCTTCTTTTAATGTTTGTAAGGGCTAATTTTAAGAGTAATCTTTGCTGCTTATGGTAAAGTTTACTATATTTTGGTACATATTTGCTCTCTGGATGTATCTCGATAGTCCTAATTTATTCAACAATCAAATTTACCTTATATATTTTAGAGTGTTTCTGACCCCATTCTAGGTTTAAAATTGGAGAGAATAGACTAATATGGCACCGTGATATGTTTGGTGGCTTTATTCCTTTCAGTTTGATTTCAGTGTTAATTTTGTTGTGTTCGATTACAATGTTTAGATATTTAAGACTTGAGATATTAAGTTAAAATTAAAGAGATTATCAGCAAGAAGCCGGATTTATTCAAGATCATCATCAAATTATCATTCGAACTTATATATTTTTTTGTATTTTAATGATAACAATCCTTAAATTTTATAAATTAAGTTCATTCCATTTTTTTTTTGTAAGGCTTTGCTCAATTTTCCGGAATTCTATTCCATGACCATGGAATATACAGGGATTGCGCTGTGTTTTAGCACTAGTACGTAATAGAATTTGTTGTAAGTTAAATTTTATTTGATTCTATAGTTCTTTAGTATAATATATATTTTACTAATATTCAATAATTTTAGTTTAAATCATTTTATCTCTGTTTCTCCTTTTTGTTTTAATATATTTCACATTTTGAATGTAGTTGAAGTTGAAAATCTTTGATTGTTTAAACATATTAAATTTTATTTACAATATGTCTAGCTCTATGCTAGACTAGTTAGACATTCAATTAAAGATTACGAGTATTATGGTTTATTAATGATTTTTATTTGACACGCATACTCACGAATGTATTTTTTTGTATTTGCGTATCAATAGGAGCGCAGTCGAGACCTAGTTCCTGACTATATCGCAGAAGGTTTCTGCATTCAATCTAGCTACAGATGGCGTATTGGCTCGTTAGCGCGGCTACTAAATTTCAACTCTCCGGTGATTTTGCTTTAATATTTCCTTCTCACTTAACTGTGAAATTTTATAGGAAAATACCAGCGTAAGATCATTAGTTTCATATCCTGTTTTATCTTAGAACTTTATCACAAATTTAATCACGCTATCGGCCCTTTTTTTTTGAAAAAATACCCATTACCAAATTACCACTGTCCTTTAAGACCACATAATTTGCGCTAGCATGTCAATGGCCTCATCAAATATATAGTTGTATTCTTTAAGGTTTTTAATTTGATAATAAAACAAATAGCTGGGGAAGTTCATGTTGCTTTGTGTACTTAAATATCAAAACCTTCGAGGACTCAATGCTTATCCACAGGAATTGTGCTTTTAATTTATCGCATTTGTATATTAATAAACTTTAATAAATTAGAACATATTTATAACAGTAGCACACTAGTTAATTGCGTTTTCTAGTAATTACTCAGTGACTGAACAAAATTATTTTTGTTAAATGTATTTCGCATTTAGATAGGTTGTATACTTCTAAACAGATAAATAAAAAACAGAAACACTTTTTAAATACAGAAATTTTAATTATATTCTTAATATTATCAATATAGTAAATAATTTCATAATCGCATATTTAATACTGACGCCTAAATTTATACTTATTTTTGCTTCAAATTCTAAAATATTACATCGTAAAAATCTTTACGATTTACTTGTTGAAAAATAGAACAAAAAATATAACCAAAATGAAAATAACCATGGTTTAAAACTGGTCTAAATTGACAGTAGAGAAGTGACAAATGCAACAATAAGTCGAGCAAGTTTTGAATTTTAAAAATACAAGTACAAAAAAATTATTTTCTTGCATTTTTAAATTGGCAAAAATGGAAAATTTTGTTCATTTTCGGGAGACAACTTTTCTTATTATGTAATTTAAGGCTTATTTTGTAGGTTTTTTCCTTAATCTTCCTGTATCAGTATTTATTTATTGACATTGTCGTAGAAACACGGTATCACTCCGTCTTTTAATGAGTCCACAAATGAGTTAACGAGGTGTTAGTCCCCGCAGTTCCTCGGTACATCTCGATCTGTCGCCCATTTAAGAACAGGATACAGATCCTAAATGAAACTTCAAGTGAAATGTCTAAAGGGGGGTGGGGTGTTGTAGAAACACGTTATCTCACCGACCTTTCTCCGATGGCAGATCACTTGAAATATAAGTTCCAAAAATACATAAGTACGACAACGGGTGTTTGGGGAAGGTACCAACTCAATCCCTACTGGTGAGTCCAGTTTGGTACCGGGACGAAACACCCAAAATTTTTAGAAGGTTGGCAAATTTAAGTTTGTATATGAGGAGAATAAAACAGCCATAGGGGCTTTCTTGCATGATACAAAATGGCATCCCTGGTGGGGACTGTGCAGAAAAATCGCTAATGCTGGGCCCCCAAATGAGTCAACGGGGTGTTAGTCCCCGCACTTCCTCAGTTCATCTCGACTTGTCACCATTTAAGAACAGGATACACATCCTAAATGGAACTTCAAGTAAGATGTCTAAAAGGGGGTGGAGTAGAAACACGGTATCTCACCGCCTTTCTCCGATGGCAGATCACTTGAAATATAAGTTCCAAAAATACATAAGTGCAATAACAGTTGTCTGGGGAAGGTACCAACTCAATTCCTACTGACGAGTTCAGTAGTGGGTATCGGAACGAAACGCCCAAAATTTTTAGAAGGTTGACAAATTTAAGTTTGTATATGCAAAGAATAAAATAGCCACAGGGGTTTTCTCGCATAATACAACAACATATGTGATACAAACTATAACAATATCAATAGCAAAACAAAACTGGCCATGGCAACTAGATCGGATTTAAGTCCTAAAATTTCTTAGTGAACCTAGCTGATGTTTAAAACAAACTATAGTAAGCCTAAAAACTGATATTAATAAATTAGACTATTATTCTTGATTTACCTATTTCCCAATTGCATATCTTAGAACTAAAATCCTAAATTAGGTAATTAATTGGTAATAATTAGAATACACGCATTAACCACATAGAGTAACTCTTAATTAAAACAAAATGAGTTAATTAAAAATCGTATACATAAAAATTGTAAACTAGTATAGTTAGTAATTGTGTTATGTAATGTTATTATTTTTGTTTACTCTCGCTAAATTAAAAAATACATTTGAATATATGTGTTTTCAACGAAAGTCTATATACTGGTGGCTTAAAACTATAAAACTAGAATTTTTAGATCTATTTTATTTTTATATAACTAACAACAACATTTATTGTTCATATACTGCTTGCATATCCTCAGGTCATAAAAAAGTAATGTTTCAATAGTATTTCTCTGCTGAAAAGAATTTTCAATTTTGTTTCCGTCATTTAACGTAGCAATAACATTTCAATTTTTAACTGAAACTTTGAAAAATTCTGTGGAAATTTTTTTGGCTTTATATTCAGAAAGTTGCTGCGATGGCTCCATATAATTTTGGCCGACTTTAGCTTAGGAGAATTTAATATAGCGGTTATATTATGATAGATAGAATAATTATTATTATTTTAGGGGGCGTGGTTTACGAATCTAAGATTAATTTCTTTAAATTCAACATGGTGGACTCTAGTCTTGTTTTATGCATTTTTTTTTCAAAATCGGATATAGGATGATTATCAGGATTAAACAATTTCTAACAATATATTTTAATCCAATATTGAATCAAACAGAAAAATGAAATTGACTAAAAAAAAAACATAAAGTATTCAATAGTTCTGAAATTTCAAATTTTTTAATATATTAACTAGCACAAATATTGGGGCATACAGGGAATTGAACTTGGTGCTTTAGTAAACTGAAGTGAATATCTTTACCACTACAGAATTGAGCCGTCCTGATTAGAGCTTAATTTCTAATTCTCGCGGGAGATGGTATAAATCAAAAAATGAAGGAATTGTGACTTGAATGTATACAAGCAGTTGACAAAAAAACTTTAAAAATATAGCACATTTTTAGATATGTAGGTAACTAATTAAAATGATTATATATATATATATATATATATATATATATATATATATATCTTGTTTTATATGTCCGTCAGCTTTTCTTTCAATGGCGGGGATATATTTCTCCGTTCAATAATCAGCTATATCGAGGATTAATTTTGCATTTGTTTTTTAAAATTTATCATAACTGCAGTAAAAGAGTATGCTGCCCGCAGTACCTGAAATTGAGAAAAAATATATGTATATATATTTTAAATTTATCAACATACAACTTAAACTTTTGGGCAAAATTATTTCAAATAAACAGAAAAATATTTTGCTTATTATTGCCTGCCTTCTTTCCAAACGAGCATTGTTATGGTAAAATTTTTGGGCTATGCTCTTTAGTACTTTGAATATTAAGCCTAAATAGTGCTGTTTCTAATTCTTAAAGCCATATTGCACAAACACTCGAGTGGAATAATTTTTATCTGCTCTTAAAAAAATTAAAATACTTTTCAATAAAATATAACTTTTTTATCCTTGTTTAGAAAAACGTTCAACAGAAACAATTCGTATTATAAAGGCTAGCAATTATTTTGAATGTAGATACAATAATAGCGTCTTTATTTGAAGGACAACCATTGTCTTTATTTTTTGTTAAATGTCACGACGTTTCGGCTAGTAGTTATCTCTGGCCGTTTTCAATTTCACTTAAATATGGACACAGATAACTACTAGCCGAAACGTCGTGATATTTAAGAAAATATAAGGACAATGGAAGTCCAACAGATATCTGCTACTTCGCAAGGTAAAAGCGTGTTTCATGAGAAATTAGACCCGTTCTTTTTCTTTTTTGGTAAATAGACGATTCTAGAATAATCTCACGTACCGGCACTTAGCCGGTCAACTTCAAACGAGTGCTGTAAAAGTAAATTTTCTTGAACTTAACGTTGTGATTTATTTTAATGTCTCCTATTACATTTTTTTACCATTGTTGAACCGAGGATTGAGCCTGTGCTCCACCAATGAGTGATTTAATATTGTGTGTCAAACTTTTATTGCACATATATGCTAAACATTCGTACAGCATGTAAGTAAAATTTCAAGTTTCTTGCTCTTTGCTCGACAGGGTGGACACGTAAATAGATTATTGCGGTGTATTAGTACAAAAATACGCAATACAACCAAAACAAGAGACAAAATATTTTCAGAAATAAGGTGTAATATCGACTTAAATTCAGAAGAATGTTAAAGATACTTTGGGTGACTGTTCTTTCCTATACTAATCTAAAATTGTATGAATGAATTGCATACGAATAGGGACGAAAGTGTAGTTGGACCTCTCATAAATGTTACATGTCAATAAAATATTAATAAATAACATGACTATATTTTGTAAGCCAAATGATTGATGATGAGAAACTTAGATAGATGCACTTGTCATAATATACTGTGTATGATATCTTAACAAAACACGAGAAGCTTTCCCGCAAGCTAGGTACCACTCTTGGATGTTAAAAATGTTCCAAAAGTAAACATATAGTGAGTTCAAACATCATCTTTACTATGTTTGGTAGAAAGAAATAATATCTTCTTAACAGATTTATGACGATGAATAAAAGGAACATCGATCCATTCATAAGACTGTCAAAGATTAAATATGTAAAAGTCTGCTAGAAAATATATGGACTCCGTTTGGTACACAATGGAAAGTTTTTGAAAGGTGCAATCTTTGATTAGGATAACTCGTACATCTTGTATTGTCGTGGCTATTACTACAGAAGCAGATTTTTAATTATCTCAACACCAATCCAATTCACCCGATCTTGCCTTCATTGCCTATCATTTTATCCCAAAATAAAAAGAAATATCGGTAAAAAAGTTTGCCATTTAGCATTAGTTGTTCGAAACGTAGGAATGCTTAGGTAATACAAGAACATTTTTCTAACATACCATCGGTTAAAGACAAAATAATATTCAAAATCAATCGAAGTGCTAGGTTTTAAAAAATATACCGAGAAGAAAGTCAAAACTTACCCTCCCCGCCACAGTGATACGGCAGAGGTACATGTTTCGTTTCTACTAGACTCATCAGGGTACCGACATGCACCTGGCTGTGCAAAGAACAGATCGGACTTTCTTCTCGAGATGGTGGTACAGGTAGGCCATCATCTCGATGGTGGTGGAATAGGATAAATTGCGTTTTATAACAATTTGTTCTAACTGTGCAACCTCTAACTCAGAAAGGATATGATGGAGAGAAGTTTGCATTTACTGTTCGCATTTTACTTCATTCATATGCGGAGCTGCATATAGTTGTACGTTTGCTGAATGTGATTTCAGCACTACAACGGCATAATGTGGATATATCCACTGCTATTGCATCTCACAAGGACGAATCCATGAAATCCGCATAAACATATATACGCCATCCGGCGGGAGGTCGGAGAAGCCGTGTTCAGTATTTGCATGCTTCCTTCCGATCTGTCTTTTGCACAGCTAGGTGCATGTCGGTACCCTGATGAGTCTAGTAGAGACGAAACATGTACCTCTGCCGTATCACTGTGGCGGGGAGGGTAAGTTTTGACTTTCTTCTCGGTATGGTGGTACAGGTAGGCCATCATCTCGATGGTGGTGGAATAGGATAAATTGCGTTTTATAATAATTTGTTCTAACTGTGCAACCTCTAACTCAGAAAGGATATGATGGAGAGAAGTTTGCATTTACTGTTCGCATTTTACTTCATTCATACGCGGAGCTGCATATAGTTGTACGTTTGCTGAATGTGATTTCAGCACTACAACGGCATAATGTGGATATATCCACTGCTATTGCATCTCACACGGAGGAATCCGTGAAATCCGCATAAACATATATACGCCATCTGGCGGGAGGTCGGAGAAGCCGTGTTCAGTATTTGCATGCTTCCTTCCGATCTGTCCTTTGCACAGCCAGGTGCATGTATATTGTGACGCGTTTTTTAAGTATGCGGGGAGCGGGGAGCAAGGTCGTGCTCTGCGGCTCTTCTTCGTTCACGGCAGCGGAACATCGGTCAGTGGATATTTCTCGTGCAGACAGTCATCGGTCAAATGCTCAGCGCAGGGGTATCGGGTCAGCGGCAGCTACGTAAATTCGGGATATCCCTGCTCTCTCAACTGATCAACGGTCTGACTGCCTGAAGGTCAAAACATCCACTCGGGGGTCGGTTCTCGGGCGCCACCCTCGGGATTTAATGTGGTCGAGGCCCCACTTTTTGCACCGGGCAGCTTGTTACAGTGGAGAAACGGCAAGCCAGGGGTCAATTGCGTGTATTAGTGCTGGCTGCCGGCTGCCAATTGTTACATGTAATGGTGAAAATGGGACTAGGTAAGAAAACAAACGGTTATAAAACATCCTGTATCCTGTATTCCATTCTTTTACACAAAGATATGGCCTAAAACTAACTTAAAATACAAACAAAACGGTCTGGAGGGCAAGAGTATGTTTTAGAGCAGTTCACGGTAGCTCATTCTGTTCGGTTGCGCTGATGACGGTAACCCGGCGGTATCATTCGCGACGCCATTCACGTATCTCGTACTATTCGGTCGCGACGCTTCTCACGACGGCTTGTACGCAAATTATCGCGCCTCGTATCTAAAATCCGCGTTCCCGGTTCACGGCGCTTCGTATTAAAAATTCGACCCACAGCGGTATACGCGGTATGTAACAACAACACGGCATCGATCGGCGATAGGCGGCGTCTCTACACGGCGATGGTCTTTATACGCGGCGGCGGCGATAGGCGTCGGGGCGGCAGTTGTTTAACGCCCTTGTCAACGGACGTCGGCGGGCACCTGGCGGTAAACACATTCCTGGTCAATACGGAAACGATAACAAACTTACGGCATCAGTGCGTGTGTGCATCGGTGACGGTAGGAAGGAACGAAAGGAACTGACGCTGCCCGTTCTTATAAGGGTCCTCGACAGCGTCAGCAGGATGGAGCGACATTGCCCGTTCTTATAAGGCTCCTCGACAATGTCGACCAATAGCGGTAGGAAATTAGGAAAGGAACCGTCACTGCCCGTTCTTATAAGGGTCCTCGACAGTGACGGTGGGATGACGCAACATTGCCCGTTCTTATAAGGGTCCTCGGCAATGCTGGCCATTAGAGGGGTAGGACGTAAGGAAGGAAGTGTATGGTAAACACCATATACACACAAGCCTAGCCTCACCTACATCACTAGACCAGGAAGGCGCGGCCCAGCAGGCAACCCAGTCCAGTCCGTTTGGACTGTTGACCCGGGTGGAGACCGTTTGGTTCTCAGCGAAATAATGGTCTGCTGGGACTTAAATAGACGGCCCGAGCTCCCACTACGCTGACGTGTGACGGTGTGCGGTGATCGCGCATACGATACTGCTGTATGCGGCGCGCAATTACTATGGTCGGACGCTCTGAAAATCTCGGAAAATTATATTTCCCGGCATAGCGCGGTAAATCTAATTATATACTGGTAATCTTGAAACTTCGAGCAATCTTTTCCCGCAAGAATCAGATTTTTCGGATGTTAAATAAAGAAAGAAAACCCCGGCGAACATACACTTGCCCAAAAATTTAGTAACTTCGTTACACACCCCCCTTCTTCGGAAAATATTTATTACATAAATATTTACAATAAAAACCTAACCAGATACAATTCTAAACTTAACCTAATCTTCTCGAATTCTTCGGCGGCTGGTGGAGTGGATTCCTTATGGCTGGTAGTGGTAGTTCCATGACGGTCTAGTAGCGGTGGCTCCTCATGCTACGCATGGTACCTCACCGTTTCCCATGTTGAATCTAAGACTGACTGCGGCCAGAAGGGTAGCCGGTTTGGCGGATCTTTCGGCTTAGAGGTCGTGAGCCGGTTTAAGATCCTTAATATGTATATGCCGTATCTTTTTACCATCCAAACCCTTCAAGTCGTACACCACCGGCGACACAACTTTAATAACGGTGTAGGGTCCGGAATACTTCGGTGCTAGTTTTGCGGCAAAGCCTTTGGCGGCGGACGAGAGAGGATTCTCACGCTTAAACACTTTATCACCCACGTGGCATCTCCATTCTCGGTGGCGCAGATTATAATGGTGGCTCTGCGTAGTAAAAGCTCTTCCTAGGTTTACTCGAACCAGCTCGTAAGTCTCATTCAGCTTCTGTAATTTTTCGGAATGGCGTGTCATTTGAGCTGCGTCGGGTTCAGCGGTCGGTATTTGACTTTGTCCCTCGGCACCATTGTTTAGTAAGCGTCGGTTCAATGAATTCGGCGGATCGAGTTCACGGCCGAAGTTAAAGAAAGCTGGAGCAAATCCGGTAGAATCATGCCGAGCGGTATTTATTGCAAACATAAGCTCGGGTAAGTGGACATCCCATTTTCTATGATCGGATTCGCAGAATTGAGCGATCATAGTCTTTATGGTCCTATTGGTCCTTTCTACGGGATTAGCTTGTGGAGAATACGATGGAGTAAGTCGGTGAGTGATTCCCATCTCCCGAAGCAGGTTTTTAAAAGTTTGGCCGGTATATTGAGTCCCATTGTCTGAAATTACGAACCTCGGGCATCCAAATCGGGTGATGATTCCTTCGTAGAATGCTTGACTCACTGCTTTGGTGGTAGCTTTACGAATGGGTCGGCATTCTACCCATTTGGTGAATCTATCCTGAAAAACAACCATGTAATTGTTTCCTTTTGCGGAGCGCGGTAACGGTCCTACTAAATCGGTACTGACGGTTTCCCATGGTTGCATGTTTTTCGACTGTTGCATCATGCCTGGCGGTTGTTGTTGTGATACTTTGAATCGCTGACAGGTGGAACAACTTTTCACATACTGAGCGATTTCTCGGAACATCCCTGGCCAGTAGTATCGTCGGGCGATTCGAGCTGCAGTTTTGGCAATTCCCAGATGTCCAGCAGTGGGTTGGTCATGATTTTCTTCTAGAACGGCTTTTCGAGCTGAACGGGGAACGCATATCTTCCACGGATCAGTCATGTCAGTTTCGGTCAGATCGGTTTTATCCCAGAAGTGGCGGTAAAGTAGACCATCCTTGATGCAGTAGTCGGGAAAAGCGGACGGGTTACTTTCAACGGCGACTTTCTTAGCTTTATACCAATTGCACGGTGTGAATTCTTCGAGTGTGAGTATCGGATCTGATGGTTCCTCTTGGTCTTCCACATCGACTGGATCCCGAGATAAGGCATCGGCTACTCGGTTTAAAATCCCCTTTCGGTATTTTATCTCAAAATCGAACTGCTGCAGATACATACTCCATCGTGCCAATCTTCCAGACGGACTTTTGATCGAGTGGAGCCATCGAAGGGACTGATGGTCGGTGACGACGGTAAAGTGATAGCCTTCCAGGTAGGGCCTCATTTTCTCAATGCCCCAAACAATAGCCAGGCACTCTTTTTCGGTGACCGAAAATTTCTTCTCGTTCGGACTCAAACTGCGGCTTGCATAAGCAATCACATGGTCGCCTTTGGGGCCATGCTGAATCAAAGCCGATCCTAGGCCAGTGTCGGAAGCGTCGGTTTGAAGTACAAATGGTCGGGAAAAATCGGGACAAGATAATACGGGAGCATTTGTCAGGCAGATCTTCAAATGTTCAAAGGCAGCTTGTTGTTCGGTAGACCAAGACCATCGCACTCCTTTCTTTAATAACCGGTTTAAAGGAGCCGCGATCTGTGAAAAATTCTGCACGAAACGGCGGTACCAAGACGCTACACCCAAAAAGCGTCGGAGGCCACGAACGCTGGTCGGTTCTGGAAGGCGCTGGATAGCAGAAACTTTTTCGGGATCGGTTCGAATACCCTCGGCGGTAACTAAGTGTCCCAAGTAACGTAGAGATCTTCTTCCAAATTGACATTTTTCCGGATTCAGCTTCAAGTTGGCTTCTCGTAGTCGGCGGAACACTTCTTTCAGGTTTTGGAGGTGCTCTTCAAAAGTCTCTCCCAGGATAATTATGTCATCCAGATAGGCAAAGCAGAACGGGTCCAACTCCGGTCCTATGATGCGATCCATTAGACGTTGAAAAGTGGCCGGAGCGGAATGCAATCCAAATGGCATCACTCGGAGTTGAAATAACCCCATTCCTGGTACAGTAAAAGCGGTAATCGGTTTACTTTCTTCTGAGAGCGTTACCTGCCAGTATCCTTGTTTAAGATCAATGCTGGAGATATATCGGGCCCTTCGGAGTTTATCCAGTATAGCATTGATGTACGGCAACGGATAGGCGTCCTTCTTGGTAACACTGTTTATTTTCTGAAAGTCTATGCAAAATCGGTTTTTACCATCTTTCTTGCGCACTATCACTACAGGAGAACTCCAGGGACTATCCGATGGTTCGATTATTCCATCCTTCAGCATACTTCTCACTTCTGTATTAATAATCTCCTGCATCCTCGGATTTTGTGATCGGTATCGCTGTTTGATCGGTTCCGGCTCCAAAAGTCTTATCGTATGTTGAATCAGCGGGGTCGTACCTTGTATGTTCTCAAACTTCGGTAGTTCTTCATTGAGAAATTGTTGCAAACGGACTTCCTCTTTGCTGTTGAGAATTAGATTCGCTCCAGAGCTGACTTGTCCTATTAGGCTACAAAAGTTAGGCGATTGTAATACTTCATTATTAAGGTACAATCGGCCAGAGCCAAGGTCAAGACGGAACCGGCGACGAGCCAATATGTCCATTCCCAGTACGATCTCGGATGTCAAATGCGGTAGGTAGCTTAGTTCTTCGGTTAGCGTCGTACGCCCAAACTGCAACGGAATACGGTAGGCTTCGGTAACCTCCACGATGCCACCATGTGCCACTCTTGCATGCTGAACCATCGGTCGTACTCTTCTACATTGTCGCTGGCGACATAGTTCCACGGCTAGGTCTCCCATGTAGGAATTTGCGGCACCGGTATCGATGAGGGCGGTAAACGGGGTATCGTAGATAAATACACAAGCATGGGGGCGGTTGTCAATCACTGCAACAGGACTCTGGCTTGACGGTCGCGAGGTTTTACTACTGCGGGGCTGTACTGACCTCGTAGCGGGACAGCGCCGATCTAGTTTTCCGGACACGGACAATCACGGGACATCACACCTCTCCTCCGGCATCTTGAACAGAACAACTGGAATCTTCCCTTGCACTGATCTCGGGTATGTCCGGTTTCTCCACATCGCCAACACAATATAGATGAGCTATCCTGAGACGAGAACGGTCTGCGTGGCGGTCGTAATATGCCATCATTTGGCCCAGTCTCTCTGGATTGCTGAGGGTGTGCTCGTTGTGGGTTCAACTGCCAAAGCAATAGTTCTGTCTCTCGGACGACCCTAGTGAACGTAGCGGCATCGGTAAAATCTGTCTTCCGGATATATTGACGGTAGTCGGGAAGTAGATTACGGTACAACCACTGAAGCTCTTGCTTCGGATCAATATTTCCATGCCTGCGAATGAGGGTCTGCATGTCGGTAATATAGCGGCTGGCTGGCTCATTCTTTCTTTGCAGGCGTCGACTGATTTCTGCCTCCAGGTCATCGGCATAATTCAGCGGAAAGTAGTAGATACGGAAATCGGCGAGAAAGTCGTCCCAAGTAGTCCAATTGCTACGGTTATTGCGGAACCATAAGGAGGCCTTCCCTTGCAGAAGCTCTGGCATTTGTGGCAATAAACGGTCCGTCCTGATGCTGTGTGACGTACATATCTCCTCTAAACGTTCGATGAAGGTTATCGGATCGTTGTCACCATTGAAGTAGACATTCCATTTATGGACTTTCAGTGGCGGCAGCGGAATATTTGAAGCATACCCCGGAGGTGTGACGTTGGCGGCGGCGATAGTAACGGTCGGCAATGGAGCAGTAATACTAATAGTCGGTCCGGTCAAGCTTGATGACGGTGCGGTGGCACTGGTAGCAGGCGGAAAACTAAACGGACTGGGCTGCGGCAATGGCGTAGTCCTACCATCTCTGATAAAATTAATCAGACGTTTCTTCAAGATCTCGGTGGTTCCGGTGATGTTGAGTCCAAACTTGGTCAGTTCTTGAATGACGTCTTCTTTCTTCAACTGGTACACCCAACTTACCCTTGTGTCACTTGGATCGGTTTGTATCGAGCGGCTGGCGGCACTTGTAGTCGGTGGCGGGTCTTCAGTCATCTTGTTCGGTACTGCTTCTTCTGTCGGTGCTTGGAGCTGGCGATGCTTCTGGTTGAGCGGTCGGCTTGGAACTGGAGATGCTTCTCGTTGAGCGGTCGGCTTGCAACTGATACTATTTCGGACGATTCCTGAATTAATACTTCTCTCGGTGTTATGTGATCGGTGGGGTGTATACTATCGGTGCGCGCATACTCTGCCTCCAGTCTACTCTCCGGTCCGCATGCGCGACGCAAGCGCGTTCAACATCAATATTTTAACATAAGTCGGTAAAACAGGCCGTATCTCGCGGTACACTAAAAATTAAGCTTTCTGCGGCCGAAAAATGGAATCTACGACCCAAAATTAGTCAGAAAAGACCTACGGCTCACATTTTTGCCTCGCGCATGCGCAGAACAAATTTTTGTAAAAAGATGGTATTCTTACAGTTTTAGGCCCTAATTACCTCCTATAACAAAATTGACCTGAATCGGTTCATATACACTGCTACGGTCGGCGGACACAGAATGGAATACTCGGATTACCTATTATCACGACTATTTTGACTAAGCGGACTTGATCGGCGGTGGAAAAGCATTCCCTCAACGTCGGTACTCCTTCAACAAAATACAACACTCTCAACGGTGACGGTAAAAAAAAAAACAGCAATACTCCTTTGGTAACATGGTCCACCACAGTCACGCCCAACTGTCTCCCGGTGTCGGCCAATCTCGGTACTACCTCAGTATTGCTCTTCTTTCTGGTCCTATGCTCTTCCGGTTATACTCTTTTCAAGAGTTATGCGCTTTTCAAGTCGTTTTCATAGTCCCTATCTTTCGAATCAAACGTTTTGAGAGTCCCTGCTCTTCCTGTCAACGTTTTAGAGTCCCTGCTCGGGCGCCAAATGCGACGCGTTTTTTAAGTATGCGGGGAGCGGGGAGCAAGGTCGTGCTCTGCGGCTCTTCTTCGTTCACGGCAGCGGAACATCGGTCAATGGATATTTCTTGTGCAGACAGACATCGGTCAAATGCTCAGCGCAGGGGTATCGGGTCAGCGGCAGCTACGTAAATTCGGGATATCCCTGCTCTCTCAACTGATCAACGGTCTGACTGCCTGAAGGTCAAAACATCCACTCGGGGGTCGGTTCTCGGGCGCCACCCTCGGGATTTAATGTGGTCGAGGGCCCACTTTTTGCACCGGGCAGCTTGTTACAGTGGAGAAACGGCAAGCCAGGGGTCAATTGCGTGTATTAGTGCTAGCTGCCGGCTGCCAATTGTTACATGTAATGGTGAAAATGGGACTAGGTAAGAAAACAAACGGTTATAAAACATCCTGTATCCTGTATTCCATTCTTTTACACAAAGATATGGCCTAAAACTAACTTAAAATACAAACAAAACGGTCTGGAGGGCAAGAGTATGTTTTAGAGCAGTTCACGGTAGCTCATTCTGTTCGGTTGCGCTGATGACGGTAACCCGGCGGTATCATTCGCGACGCCATTCACGTATCTCGTACTATTCGGTCGCGACGCTTCTCACGACGGCTTGTACGCAAATTATCGCGCCTCGTATCTAAAATCCGCGTTCCCGGTTCACGGCGCTTCGTATTAAAAATTCGACCCACGGCGGTATACGCGGTATGTAACAACAACACGGCGTCGATCGGCGATAGGCGGCGTCTCTACACGGCGATGGTCTTTATACGCGGCGGCGGCGATAGGCGTCGGGGCGGCAGTTGTTTAACGCCCTTGTCAACGGACGTCGGCGGGCACCTGGCGGTAAACACATTCCTGGTCAATACGGAAACGATAACAAACTTACGGCATCAGTGCGTGTGTGCATCGGTGACGGTAGGAAGGAACGAAAGGAACTGACGCTTCCCGTTCTTATAAGGGTCCTCGACAGCGTCAGCAGGATGGAGCGACATTGCCCGTTCTTATAAGGCTCCTCGACAATGTCGACCAATAGCGGTAGGAAATTAGGAAAGGAACCGTCACTGCCCGTTCTTATAAGGGTCCTCGACAGTGACGGTGGGATGACGCAACATTGCCCGTTCTTATAAGGGTCCTCGGCAATGCTGGCCATTAGAGGGGTAGGACGTAAGGAAGGAAGTGTATGGTAAACACCATATACACACAAGCCTAGCCTCACCTACATCACTAGACCAGGAAGGCGCGGCCCAGCAGGCGACCCAGTCCAGTCCGTTTGGACTGTTGACCCGGGTGGAGACCGTTTGGTTCTCAGCGAAATAATGGTCTGTTGGGACTTAAATAGACGGTCCGAGCTCCCACTACGCTGACGTGTGACGGTGTGCGGTGATCGCGCATTCGATACTGCTGTATGCGGCGCGCAATTACTATGGTCGGACGCTCTGAAAATCTCGGAAAATTATATTTCCCGGCATAGCGCGGTAAATCTAATTATATACCGGTAATCTTGAAACTTCGAGCAATCTTTTCCCGCAAGAATCAGATTTTTCGGATGTTCAATAAAGAAAGAAAACCCCGGCGAACATACACTTGCCCAAAAATTTAGTAACTTCGTTACAATATATATATATATATATATATATATATATATATATATATATATATATATATATATATATACATATATATATATATATATATATATATATATATATATATATATACATATATATATATATATATATATATATATATATATATATATATATATATATATATATATATATATATATATATATATATATATATATATATATATACGGTGTGACCAGTAAAGTCTGCATCATATGGGATTTTTTTTATTAATAGCTTTATTCGAAATTTGACTTTGGCAACAGTTTCTGTTTCGATTGAGATGAAAATGACTTTAGCCCATATGTAAAATTTCAGCTGTATAAGATAGTAGTGAACATAACCCGATTCGCTCGATCCCCCCACTCCTCGACCTTGACCTTGACCTTGCTTCACCCCTCTTTGGCCCCGCCCACATGTCCTTGTCATTGACCTTGAAAGTGCACGTGTGCTTTGGCCTTGGCCTTGTGTTCAAGGTTGTGTGTGTGACCTTGACCTTGACCTTGGTCGAGACGACCTTGACTTTGTTGAAGGTCATCTTGGGTGTGTGACCTTGAAGTAGTTATTTGTGCATTGTAATAGTGTGGGATGATCTTGAAATGATTTCGACCTTGCAAATTGTTCTATAAATTGTGCGAGTCTACTTGCATTTATTCAGTGTGAAATGTCAGATACGGAACTATCTAAAGAAAAAATTATAGAGCAAGTCGGCAGAGTAATTTGTTTATATCAGAGTAATTTAAAAAGTTTGTGTGATTTTGAAGAGAAGGATCTAGCATTTTTTCCTCTCGAATATTTAAAAACTTGCGTTGATACGCTGAGTTTACGGCAAATTTGGGATAAGCTGCCAGCGTCATATCGGTGTAACAAGGAACTACAGTTAAGCTTACCCTGTTACATTCACTATGAACAAATATATCGTCATCATATAGATGGGCCACCACCAGCAATAAAAAAGTGTCGTGAATGTAAAAATGAGTGAATAATATGAATAGTGCTTTGCAAGAGACAGTAAAAAAATTGGGCGATGAGTTCACTGAAACGGCTAGTAATTATTTCAATGATGCAATGAAAAGTCGAGCAGAATGGGCGTCGCGCTATTGTGATTTGGCTTATGAATATGAAAAGGCTGCGAATGCATGTCGTAAATATTGCAGCAAAACAATAAATTTACAAGACTTTGTTCGTGAGATAAAAAAGTTGGGGTTTAGTGACTGTTTGGAAAAACTGATTAGGTTCATTGCAGATCCGGTTGTGTTAGATGAAATTAGAGTGTAGGACTTAAGTTTAACGTAGTAGTAGTTAATATGGAAAGTTTAGTGCGAGAAATGTACGAGGAATTTCTAATTTCTGCAGCCTGTTCGGAATTTTACGCATATGAAATGCAAGATTCGGAGGCTCAGGACTTTAGTGTATTTTTTAAGTATATGGACCATGCCGAAGTGTGTCTTTTAGCTAGTATAGTTTGTAAGAATTTTCTTAGAAATAAAAATAAACAATTATTATTGAACAAATTAAGGAAATTAGGTTTAGGTGATAATGTTAAACGCATAGAAGAATGGCAGAAAAAAATCAATGAATAAAGTACATAAAATGTAGTTATTTGTTTCATTATATTTTGTCCTTGAAGTTATCCTTATACCAATTTAAATGTGTGACGTCATTTGACCTTGAATACTCCTCCCACTATTTCTATCGTTAAGCTACCCCCACCATTGTTACAATTCGACCTTGAAACCTCGCTATAAAGGTTCGTGGGAGAAGAAGTGACTTCAAACAGTCGCAGATATCAGTGGCATAAACATCAAATATTGTGTTCGTGTAGTGTTCTGAAAGTGCTTTTATATTCACGGTAATTTTTGGATTTATATACCATTTTTTTCAATAATGAGTATTGCAAAAGAAACTCTAGATGAAATTAATGAAATGTTTAGCAAAGATTTCGAGGTTTTAGAGAAAAAAAAGGTTACCGAAATGATTGTAGGCAAAGTGTATAAAATTGTAAAGATGGTTTCAATGACTACACGATTTGGTAAAACTCTTTTAGTGGCTTTACACGATGACGGTGATAATAGCACATTTGAGACTTTTTTACCAAAACGTGTGGCCGAAACACTACCTGACGATATTGTAGATATTATGAGTAAAACTAAAGATAAATACACTCTAACTTATTTGGGGCAGGGCACTAGAGTTTTTGGAAACAATACTCGAACATTATTACGTTTTGGCTCATTGGAGTAAATTGTATGTAAATTGTTTGAAAAAAAGGATGTAATTAAATTTAAAATATAGTTGCACATGTCAGAATACTTACGCGTGTTCATTATTTCTGTTAAAGATGTCTGCTGATGCGACGACGACGACGACGACCGCCAACGAATGTGTAGATAGATACATATTTTGGTTGGGGAGAGAATTAAGAAATAGGGCTCACGATATGTTAGATAGCGTAAATGATTGGTCGCATATTGATGTAACCAAAGATCAATATAAGAACGAGATCAGGGATACAATCAATTTTATGGCTGGGGCACACTTGTGCGACAAATTTTTATATGGTTCCATAGACATGGATACATTTTGTGCTGAAATGGCTGAAGAAGAATTAAAAGAATACCTCGTCAATATTCCACATTTACCAGGTGAGCTTGCTGCAAAATATGAATTGGTTTCTGCAACAGCAACAGCCCAAGACGTTGACGATCGAAATAGTGTCGGATGGGATAGAATTTTGAGCAACGAAAACGAAGACATGGAAAATTAATTTTTTATAATTTTTGTATTTGTGCAATTAAATAACTGTAAATAAATATCTGTTACAATCACAGTTTTATTTTATTTCTTTTATAAACATACCAACCCAGTAGATCATAGTCAGTGTTTCTTTTTCTCAGCTGAAATATTTAATATAAGTAGGGCAAATAAAAATAAAATAGTTTAGTAAAGATTGAAAATGAGTCGAGGAAACAACACAATTGATAAATTTGGTCGTCAGAAATATAATGAAAAATATCATATATTATCTGGGCCACAAGGGGTTGGTTTTAAACTTACAGCGGATGGGCAGTATGATATGGGTGGAAAAATCATAACCAACTTAGGCGAACCTAAAGATGATGACGATGCTGTGACAAAACACTTTGTTAATAGAAAGTTTTACAATTTTGCAGCTGTAATATGTGACATATTTAACAAGGATGTCCTCCCCATGATATACAAAAATAATAGTGAGCTTAAAACAAAAATTGAAGTTATGCAGAAAATACTCTATCATCAGCCTTTAAATGACTCATTAAGCGCACTGTCGTACGACTCGACTTCAAAAAAAATCTAAAAAAAGCAGGTTAAAGAATAGGAGAACGCACTCCGAGTGGCATAGCCTTGAAGATAACGTCGTAGTCGTCGGTGAATTGGACCTTGTCTCCAAGAATATTGAAATGTTATTTATGTGTATGATGTTTTATTGTCATTGTTTTTAATAATGAAGATTGAAATAAAAAACTTTATTTTACAATATATTGTTTATTTATTTTACATTTTAAATAAAAAAAATATAGTCATACAATATGTTATTTAAACAATATTAGCTTTATCTATCCAAGAGTTGAAGTGGTTGGGAAATCCTAGCCATTTGACAAATAATTGTTCGATGTGATTTTTCTTGCGTTGTCTAAGGACCTTTTCTACTAGATAAACGTCAGGACTGCTTGTTTTTTGTAGTTCTGATTCGTAAAAACACCCTCTTATAGGCTGACCTTCTAACGATTCCAACAAGTAAGTAGGTGGATTTGTAACGTTAACTTTTACAACTTTAAACAATTCGGTTGACCAAGAGGGCGTATATCCTTTCTCGAATAAGCTTTTGTACTTGCTAATACGCACAATGTCACCCATGGAAAACTTAAATTTTTTAGGTACAATTTTTAAATAATCATATGCTTTAATATGTGTTTTTTCTTGCACGTCTGCAGGCTTCATTCCAATGGTGCGATGTTTCGAATGGTTATAGGTTTTTGTTACTGCCGATAATATATGTATCCATTTGTAAGATCCTCTTGTCGAGAATTGTTTATATAAATTATTTTTTAAAGTCCTTATGACTCGCTCAACAATTGCAGCTTTCTTTGTGCTGTATGTGGAATAATGATTTATATTATATTTTTGCATCAGGGCTTGAAAGTTTGTATTATAGAACTCCTTTCCTTGATCACTTTGCAGATTTGTTGGTGTATATGATGCCTCTTCAATGATGCTTTTCATCGCATTAGTAACTTCTATACCAGTCTTGTTTTTTATGGCTTTGGTATAGACAAATTTCGAGTAACAATTTATACAGACCAAAATATAACGATAACCATCGTTTTCATCAGCATACTGCTGCATTTCAGCCAAATCAATTTGCCACAAATCTCTGTATCCTTTTATTATCGTGCGCCGTCTTACAAAATTTTTTCTAGCCGTTCTATGTAGTTCATTAACAATCTTGATTTTTTCTAGACTGGGCTCCATATTATTAGTAATACTAAAGGTTTCAGATCGAAGGAAGAACTGAATAATATCATTAAATATTGAGCTTAATATATTATATCTTCTTCTCGTAATTCCTCTATGATTGACATAATTTCATTTTCGTGTCCAGTGTGACCGGCCATTTTGGAACTCCACAACAAACGTAAACGATCCACCAACTCTTTAGCTTTGTTCCAGTAGACATATTGAAATTTTTTCGAAGATAATTTCTTGTTTGTGGGTAACTGTAGTTTTTCCGAGAGATTTTTTCTTGTAATAGTACCACCTAATTTTGTGCCCATTATCAGAGGTTTAATAATTCGTAAATATTTGTTCCATCTGGTCTCCCGTAAACCATCACTTTTTTTAAAATTGTTGTAGACAGCATTCGTTGATTCCAAAATTTCCTTGTACGTTGAAAGTACATTATCACTTAATTGTTGTTGTTCCTTGCCTACACTTGGGGGTGTTTTAAGAAATAACAAATCATAAAGTGCCGGTGATCCACCATATTCTGCAATATTTTTCCCTTTTTTGTATAAGACAATATTTCCATTTCGAAAACGCACCTCTAAATTACCAATAAAATTTTTGTTATGATCTGTTTTTGAACCAAAACGTACACCATATACAGTATCGTATAGAGATGGTTTCGAACGTAATCCTTTCAGGTGTGCGTTTAAAGTATCGGAAGTTGTGGTGTCAGCGGATGCGAGAGATGTATTAGTTGATGTCGAGGGTGTATCAAACACCGATTGGCTAATATCTTCTTTTGAAATGCGATGCTGCTGCTGCTGCTGCTGAATAGGTGTGGAGGTTTGAAAGGAATGTGTAGGTCGGGGAAAACCTGATATTTGAGTCGACTGCACTGATGTACTGAGACTATGTGGCTTTGTAACTGGATAATGTTGTTGCTGTTGTTGTTGCTGCTGCTGCTGCTGCTGCTGACGTTGCTTAACCACATCAGATATAGTTGTCAACGGCTTAGAAATGGGTTCGTAAAACTTTTCCAATTCCACAACATTAAACTCTTTAGCCGCTTTAATTTGTTTAAATTTTTTTCTGACGGCATTGGTAGCTTCCACTAGTTTACGTTTTAAGTCGATCGCGTTATTCATGATGTTAACAAAGGACGTTTCAACAATCAAATGAGCGTTTTCTCTTATTATTACAGTAATATATAGCTATCAAATCCTTTGCGGTATCTTCCCGATTTCACATCACTGTCTTTATCAATTACTAAAAATCCATACTTATTATCCCAACATTTTGAGCACATTTCTTGAAATTGAGTAAAAGTTAGATCCGGTGAAACGTGGTCGGAAAATATGTGTTTCATATTCAACTCATCTTGTTTAAACATAATAATAAAATTGGCGTTGTCTCGCACAAGCTGTTTAGGCACTCGCGAATATGTTTGCGCTAGGTAAAAGGAGTCGATATTTTTATGACGTCCCATGCTAAAGTACGATCTTATAACATCTTGTTTTTCACATATAACATCATCAAAGATAAATATAGAGTTTGGTTTTGCATCGGACGGTTCCACAATATTACTGGAATCACTAAAGGCATAGTAGCCTAAACCTTTGATGGGCGCTAAAATTTTCCTTAAATACTCATATTTCGGTTGATACAGAGATTTCGAGTAAATATAGACATTTTCGAAACGTAGCCCAAGGGGGTGTGTAAGCAGCGAAATCATGACATTAGTTTTTCCACAATTGGATGGACCAATTAACAGGCCGCGAATAGAGGAAGGAAGTAAAGGACCGTGTCTCTTCATTATCTTCTTTTCAAATCCAAGTCCGACTTTTTCATCGAGATTGTCAATAGGAAGTTTTTGTTTAAGATCGATAACGCGCATCTTAGGAAAATTTGATATTTTATAGGCAATTTTTCACAAAAACTGTCATTCAGATGCCGAGCGTCAAACGAAGTGGACGGTCTCACGTTTCCAACAAAACTGGATACGGTATTGTGAATTCGTTAATAAATAAATTACCATTCGAGGTACACATTCCTGGTTATCAATATTGCGGACCCGGAACAAAAGTAATAAAACGTGTGACAAGAGGTGATCCAGGCATTAATCCTTTGGATGCCGCATGCAAAAAACACGATTTAGCCTATTTACATAATAAAGACAACATAAGTGCGAGACATCGAGCGGATTACGAGCTCGAACAAAGTGCTTGGAATAGAGTAAAATCGAAAGATTCCAGTTTAGGTGAAAAAACAGCAGCTTGGTTAGTTACAAACATTATGAAAGGAAAACAACGTTTTGGTATGGGTGTACCATCATCATCATTATCAACAAAAAAAACATCTAGTAAAGGCACGCGTCATACAAAAAGGAAAGGTGTTAATAAAAATCGACATGTTCGGAAAGCCAGTTTCGGAACAGCTATTCGACAAGCAGTTCGAAGGGAATTATTAAAAGCCGGAAGTAAAAATGTGTTGGAAAAAAATGTCATGAATGCATCTAAAATAGCTCTGTCGGCAGCACGTAGATCGGTAAAAGCGGCAGGTGGCAAAAGGAAGGTTCGTACACCGAGAATAATACCGATTCCTAAAACTGGTGGAATATTACCATTAATACCAATTTTTGCCGGGTTATCAACTTTGGGTTCATTAGCCGGCGGGGCAGCGGGAATTGTGCGCGCCATAAAAGCAGTAAAAAAAAGCAGCGAAGATAAAACCGGTGCCGGCCTGTATTTAAAATCGAAAGGAAATGGTTTGTTTCTAAAGCCATATCGTAAAGGTATGGGATTATTTTTAAATCGTAGATCAAAAAACTAATTGAATCCCTACCTCGAAGACCACTATCTAACATCGATATAGAAAAATATGCCAAAAAGAAAAGAATAGGACACTTTCGAGGCGTTTATATGAGGGATTTATTACCTAGACAAGGTCCTCGACGTTACGAAGCAGCAATAGTGAATTTGGATAGTACGCGTGGTGCAGGGACTCATTGGGTAGCTTATAGAAAAAATAATTCTAAAGTAACATATTATGACAGCTTCGGCGATTTACCCCCACCGATCGAATTGGTACGATATCTACAAACGGGATCGGAACCATCAAAAATTATTTACTATACATACGATCGTCAGCAGGATTTTGGAACAGTCTGGTGTGGACATTTGTGCTTAAAGTTTCTTGTCGAATCATCAGCGTAAAAGATGTCATCATCATCATCGTCACCATTAACACCGCAAATGGATCGCAATAACTATACTAAAATGTTGCAATCACTGAAAGCATTTCATCTAGCCGGTGGATTAAGGAAAATGACCGTGAAACAGTTAGAAAACATGCCCAAGGAAGTAATGATTGCATTAGCCCCAAATGAAATTCCATTCGTTTGGGAAAAGTTGCCGGAGCACCTTAAAAGCGATATCGATATATTAAAATATCAGTGCGGTTGCAAACATTATTTCAGCAGCAGCAGCAGCAATTTAAACGAGGTTATGACTGATGAGGATCTTACGGCTAGAAAAATATTTTGTTGTTATTGCAAAATCAGCGATGTGCGCATAAAAGCAGAAAATAGCATAAAAACATCACTATCTAATGCAGTGAGAAAAGGTGTGACGATGAATCTTTTTAAATGTTGCCGCTAAGAATAAAACCGAGATGTGTGATGTTTTAATGGTTAGTCATGTCTTATACGTTCACACTAACAGGACACTCGAGCGTCTTAAGCGCCGATTTTTATCCACCAGTCGAATTAAATAGAGAAAACAAATATGGTCTGGCATTGCTGGGATTTTACACATACAATTCAATTTTTAATGTGGACGAAAGCAACAATAAGTTTGCCTACATGAAGGAGGGTTACACCACCGAGCCGATACAATTGCAGATTCCACCTGGGGCCTATGAAATAGATGAGATAGGTAAAGCTATGTTGGAGGCTTTGAGGATTTCAACTGAAGAAAAGAACGATGGAATCTTTTACTTGGTTGCTAATAATAATACGCTGAAATGTGAACTGAAATCCCAATAGACTATAGATTTCCGGGGAGAGGCGAGTATCGGTAAAATGTTAGGATTTAATCATACAGTGTTAAAAAGAGACAAAAAGCACGAATCAACCGAGATGGTGGAAATAATGAAAGTACGCATCATACGCGTAGATTGTAATATAATTTCCGGAGCATATATGAATTCGGTGGAAGGTCATACCTTGTTCGAATTCGATATCGACGTGGAGCCCGGTTACAAAATCAGTAAAGAACCACAAAATAATATTTATATGCCGTTAATGCCGGCAGGACGTCAGTTTATCGACAACATTACTCTTCGCATCTTGGACGATAGCGGTGATCTAATCAATTTTCAAGGCGAGAAAATAATCGTGAAATTGGAACTGAAGAAACTTTCATAGAAATGGGTTTTTGCTTCAATCGTCAATTGTGTGTGCTGTCGACTAAGATGGGGGAACCGCCGAAACATAATAAAAGTAAAAGAAGAGTTAACGTCAAGGTTAGTCGTCGTCCAGACGTTAGATCACAAACATCTCAACAGTTATCTGCCGAAGACTATAAATTTTTAAAATCAATCGGTCTTAAAGTGCGAAAATGATTTCCACCACCAGCGATAAAATAGAGGTTTTCTCCGAGCCCATCTTGGACAATTCCATTATTAGTCTAGAAGAGCATACGTATAAACCATACGGATCTCCATCATTCAACAATTCGGATGAAGTCCGTATCCCCATTAATTTTCAAGATATTATACTGGATATCGCCGAAAGTTACATATATATCGAAGGAAAATTTAAACCCATAGACGCAACGAAAAGATGTTTTTTTATCAAATAATGCCCTCGCATTTTTGTTCGATGAAATTCGCTACGAGATGGGAGGTGAACAGGTCGCCGTGGTTCGTAAACCTGGAGTTACGACGACATTAAAAACCATGGTTTCATTCGGAAGTTTGCAACAAAGATCTCTCATGACGTGCGGATGGGGTCTCGACGAAGCAAACCAAGATATCGTAGACACGGCAAGTAACGTATTCTCCGGGAAATTACCCTTAAAATATCTTATGGGATTCGCCGAAGATTACGCAAAAGGTGTTTTCAACGTAAAACAAGAGCTTATTATGATTATAGCTCGCACTTTTACCAATTGTTACGTCGGCGAAGTAGAGGCAGAAATTAGTATCGACAAAATCGAATGGAAAATTCGTCACATCATTCCAGACGACAAGCAAAAATTGAAAATACTGTCTCGCATTAATAAAGGAGGAAACAACGCCAGTATTCAAATGGCATATCGTAAATGGGATCTGTACGAATTACCAGCTTTAAGGCAAACATCTTCCGACGTGTGGGCCTTGAGAACGAGTACAAGTCTGGAAAGACCGCGCTATATAATCGTCGGGTTTCAAGACAGCAATAATTGCGACAAGAAAGAAAAAAACGCAACCCAGTTTACCCACGCCGACGTATGCGACATTAGACTGTATCTGAATTCAACCGTTTATCCATACGAAAGATGGAATTTAGATTTCGCCAAGAAACTGTACGCAGCAGCCTATTACAATTACGAAAACTTCCAAAGCAGCTACTACGGGCGCGAGATAAACGATCCGATGATAACGTTCGCGGAATATATGAAAAACCCCGTTTTTATTATCAATTGCAGTCATCAACCAGAGGCGATTAACTCATCGACAGTGGATGTAAAATTGGAGTTCCAAACGAGAAAGAATAAATTCCCCAAAGACACTAAAGTGTACGCATTAGTTATTCACGACTCATTTTTTAGTTATAATGTATTAAACGGTTCGGTGACCAATAAATCTATATTTTAATGTATCTATTATATGTAACACAAAATAATGTTCTTGAATCAATAAATTTGTAATGAGTGAAGTAGTAGTTTTATATTTATTTGAAACCCAAACCAAAAAAAAAGCTGGCGGAAAAGCCCGCTCTTTAAGAGAAGAGTACGGGAATTTAGAAAATGGTGGTTTATTAAGTGGAAAAAAGAGCTTAAATAACACAAGAAAAAATTTTTAAGGCAAAATATGAAAACAACAATTTAGAAAATTTGTAGGAAAGTAACGGTTAGGAATAGGGAAAAAAGTTATAAGAAAAAATTATAGAGGAAATCGAGTACTATAAGCAAGCATTTTTCTCGATAGTAAAAACGTAAAAAAAAATTTTTTCAAAAAAAAATTGAAAAATGGTGAATGCGCGCCAAAGTTGAAGTTTTGGAGCAAAATGATATTAGGAAATTAGAAAGAGAATTTTTTTCTACATATGGTAGTACTTTTCAAAATTCGGAAAGATGAAATTTTAAGAAAAGGGTTATAGTAAGTTAGTAATTTGGATTTTTTAAAGCGCTGTAGCTCGGGAACCGTTCAAGATAGAAAAAAAATAAAAGCACTTTGATAGCCCAAAATTTTGAGGAGAATGCGATGGTGTAAAAAAAATTATAATTTTTTTTTTTTTTGAAAATGCTGAATACGCGCTAAAGTTGAAGATTTAGAGAAAAACGGTATTGGGAAATTAAAGAGAGAACTTTTTTCTACATATTGTAGTATTTTTGAAAATTCGAAAAAATGAAATTTGAAAAAAAGGGTTATAGAAAGTTAGTAATTTGAATTCTTTAAAGCGCTGTAGCTCGGGAACCGTTCAAGATAGAGAAAAAATAAAAGCACTTTAATTACCTAGAATTTTGAGTAGAATACAATGGTGAAAAAAAAATTTGGAAAATCTTAAAAATGACAAAAAATTTAGACGAAAAAATTGAAATTCTCGAGTTATGAGGCTAGGGCCGCCGAACGGGAGTATGTGGAAGTTGTAGGGGGAGGTTTTTTTTTTTTTTTTTTTTTTTTTTTTTTTTTCTAAGTCCACCACCGTTTCCCCCACCCTCCCACCCGCGGAGGGAAAAAAAATCGATTTTTGATGGTTTCAGAGCGATTGCGCGGCTCCTTCACCATTTTCTCGCAATTTTTGAGGTATCGATTTTTTTATTTGCGGTGACAGAAGTTCGGAAATTTTTTTTTTGGATTCTAGAGAAAATTTCCCACAATATATGTATTTTTCCAATTTTTTATCGTCAACTGTTACGATGCCAGAGCCCATCCAAAATGCGATGAAAAAATTTTTTTTATATTAGCGAATCGGGAAAAATAGTGTGATATACTTCAACTCTTCCTTATTACGATTCCATCAAAACATTTTCAAAATTTTCCTTACCTTGCCTGAAAATAATTAAAATATATGCGTAATTTGCATTTTTTGTAAATATGTAGCAAAGTAATGGTTAGAAATATCAAAAAAATTTATTTGAAAAAAATGTAGAGAAAGTCTAGTACTATATGCTAGAAAAGTGGAGGGGGGTAGTTTGTGTCCATACCAGAGATACGGTGAGTTATAAAATCATATTATTCTCAAACTTATATAATGCATATATGCACTCCACCTTACCCCCTCCAACTTTTTGAATGTATATAGAGGCCGGTATTAGAATTATTTCATCATTACACATTCGATCGGCAAGATGGAAGATATACCAAAAAGGATCATTGGCATTGTCAGGCCATTCGTGCCCGGCAAGATATGCAAGTGTGAGGAGTGCGGGGGTACCGCACCAGGAGCGGCACCTTCGGCACCGCCTGCAACGCCGACACCACCAGCGACGACGACGGTGCCGCCAATGAGAAGACCAAGGGCTGCACCTAGGTCGGTGTTAATATCGTTGGGTATTACTCCACGGTAGGCACCCCACCCTCCCCCCAGGCCCTTTTAGGGCCACAAAAACGGTCCTTTTCAGGACCACATTATATTTTGATCGTAGTTTAGTAATCGTCACTTATGGGGCGAGATATTCGTTTAACGACGATTTGTCTCGTAGCTTAAGTGCCAAGTTATATGCTTGAGAACCTATGAAAATGTTAACAGTTCAAACAAGGTTTCTATTATTTTTTTTTTTTTGTAATGTATTCTTCACAAAATATTAAGAATAAGTCTTATTGTCTAAACAAATCTAATTCCTTATTTAAAGTTTTTGAAAAAAATCAATAATTCTATAAGCTCTCACCAATACATAACATTTAGAATCCGTTGGTGGGGTGGGGGTAGTTCTATATATATGAGACTGGGTCAGTTACACAGTCATATATTCATCAACCCTCATACGATAAACATGGAGGAAGAAAGACCCGCCAGCCGAGGCTCATCCATCTTTAGTGATGACACCGTAGCCGACAACGTTGGAGACCTGCAAGTCTTCGACGACGACGACGAGGTGGATTTTGAAATTGACGTCCTACGTTGGGACGACTTGGATGAGCCGATTCCGCTAGTATATGACCATGATCCGGGTCTAGTGGAATTAGACGATGCGGGTGATTGGGTCTTACAAAGACTCGAAACTCCGTCGCCGCAGCCAGAGCCGGACTCGACGGAAGATGCGGTGCTGGAAATTCCAGCATCACCAACACCCGACGACCCACAAGGCCCCTGCGATTCGTCAAGCTGGTGGTCGACCAGCGAGGATGGGGCACCATAAGCCCCACACTCTCCCTGGCCCTTTTTAAGGGCACACAACAACGGTCCTTTTCAGGACCACAAAATACTTTGATCGTAGTTTTAGTACATATTAGTACTTTGTTACTAATATTGTATGTATAGAATATACAATATTAGATACAAAGTATTAAAACTTTAAGTGCTGGTGGAACCCAGCTAAATCGTTCGTTCGTATTTGAGACCACAAACAACTTTTGGTCTCAATACGTAATATGACATTTGTTTTCACCCCCCACCATTAATTTGTCTCTATATATACGACCATCAATACTTATTACAATCATTTTAGTTCAACATGTCTGCGACTCAACAACAACAACAACCCATCCAATGCCCTGTGGTAGATTCTACCACAGAGAATTGTTTGGAGTGGGAGCCGAACGATCCTAGATGGGATGAACTTTGGCGGTTCATCATCGAATACACAGAGGACAGCACCGCCACCCCCGCTGATGATGATGACGGGCCGTGCGACTCCACAACTCAATAAAAGAGTCGCATGTTTTAAAACCAAACGGTCCTTTTCAGGACCACAAAATAATTTGATCGTAGTTTTAGTTGGTTATAATACTTTGTAACCAATATTTTATGTTTTTTTCATAAAAACATACAATATTGAGATACAAAGTATTAGAAGTTCTGGCGACAGAAGCTTAACTTCATAAACCGAACCATGTTTTAGGATACTTGTAAATATTATCAGAAAATATTTACAACTATTGCTATTGCGTAGTTTTAGTGGATTATTCACTTTTTTTTTTTTTTTTTTACCTAATATTATGTGGGACAGGGCCTATATGAAATAACACACAAAAATAAATTTTCAAGTCATTTTTATTCTCATTATAAAATATAAAAAATTTGATCAAACACTTTTTTATTAACTACAATATATATATATATATATATATATATATATATATATATATATATATATATATATATTTACAAACTTAATACTATAAATTAAAAGCTAATATCTACAACTACCTAACACCTACTACATAATTTATTAAAGTCCTCTAATTGTCTTTTTAACCGCGCAGATTTCACCTTTTTTATCTCTAATTGTTTTTCAAGTTCTATAATGTCACTGGCACACTCGTTCACTTCATTCACTAAGCGTTTTTTCATGGTATAAATGTCAGTCAATTTGGTCTTCTGAGAGTTGGTGAAGTCTTCGACCCACTCCGGTTGTGATGGCTCGGAAGAAGACGCGGTTTTATTTGGTGAAGACGATGACGACGACGACGACGACGAAGCAGCGGAAACTTCATCGCCTTCAAAACAACGCTTAAACCGCTTCTTCATGGGTTTCCGGCACCCCAATATCGGCGACAGTGGCGCTGGCGCTGGGGAAGACTTCACCTCCGACACTATTTCATTCTCTACGCTGGCCGGTGTTGGTGGCGTTGGTGGTGTTGGTCCATCGGGGCCTTCTATGACTTCCACTTCTACTGACAATGGCTCTTTTGGTGCTGTTTTTAGGAAGTCGGGTAATGGAACAGGGGTGGAGGGACGCTTAAAGTTAAACTTTTTCTTCTTCCCTTGTCCCACACCTTTAATCGCCGAATAAAATGTTTTTTTATCGGCGATTTCCGACTTCCGCATAGTCAAGAGCTTTTTCAGTTTCGAAGCTTTCGGAGAAGATTCCCTAGGCCGCGATGCTTTTCGCACAACCACATCACTAATCACATTTATCTTTGGCTCCTTCTCCTCCGTCCAGCATTCCAGGAATTGCGCTGCCGACTGAACTAACTCTTCGTCGCGACCATCGTTGAGGGCTCGGTCTTCGGCATCTTCATGCTCCACGCCATTCCAGTTCTCGAACACCCCCGGACTTAACACTTCCAAACCACTCATGTTATCCAGCATGCCTTGCTGTGAACCGCAGCTCACGTCAAGAGCATCTAAAAGAGACCGTACACTCGACATTTTCGATATTCAAACTCACACAATTAACTTTTTCTTAGCACTGTACTGTTTGCTGTTCTGACGAACTGTGAAGAGCTCGAGCCAGCAAGTCTGCTTTTATGCCCATTTCCCCCACTACACCGCCTTTATTCCTTTTGTTCGATGCATTAAGTATAATATTTAAACTTGTCAGATGCAAGGCCAAGGCCAAGGCCGACGTAACCGGCAATACCAGGGTCGTTTTCAGGGCTGTAATTTTCATGGATTTTTTTTTTGTCCCTGTCAAGGTTATTTTAAAGAAGCATATAAATATAGTACTAAACTTGTTAGATGCGAGGCCAAGGCCAAGGTCAAAGTACCCGTCAATGTCAGGGTCGTTTTCGAGGTTGTAATTTTCAAGGATTTTTTTTTTTTTGGTCCTGTCAAGGTTATTTTAAAAACAAGGACATTAATGAACGTGCCATCCAGAGAAGAAATTGGGTCATAGAAGAAGCTTACCTGTACAGAAGAAATTAACATGTATTTTATTTCTTAATTTTTAATTTTTTGTTTGTTATTTTTTTTATTTTTTTTTAATAATAAAAAGTAAACTCAATCTTTTGTTATATTTTAATTTTTTTTTCAATAAAACAATAGTAAAATGAATCTGTATGTGTATTTATTAAACATCACCTAAAATACGTTTTGCAATCCATATTTTTCTGCAGAGTCCGTTTATTAATGAAATAGAACCATATATTAGGGTGAAATCTAATGGTTTCAAATCAGTCTCACATAACAATGTCAGAAGTAAACACTATTGATAAGTTCGGTCGCAAAAGAAAATTTAAGGATTTTAACTTTATGCGAGGTCCTTCAGGAATAGGTTTTAAACTTACACCTAATGGAGATTACGACATGGGAAGCAAAAGATTGTGCTATTTAGCAGAACCTCTTGAAGGAGACGATGCGACCACACGAAATTATGTTGATAATAACCTTGCTCAGTGTGTGCAAGATACGCAGAAAGCTTTACATGACTCAACAATTGTTATTAAAGATATATTCAGAAACCAACTTGAAGGTTACGTACGCAAGAAATTAATTGAAACCGGTCAAGAACTTAGAGGATACATTGATGATACTGTTATTGCAATATATGAACTTAGGCAAGACGAACTGCGTGATGAACTTAACTCTAGAATGTTGAAAATTGAAAAGACTATGGAGGATCTTGTCAGCAAACCTGTTTCACATTAAACATTTACTCGTAGACCTGTGCGTTTAATTTACTATTAGACAAATTTTTCAACAATAACTTTTACAGTTTGTTATTTGTCGACACTTCATTATATTTATAATTTTAAAATAAAGGTTCAATAAAAAAGCAATCAATCAATGAATACATGTTTTTTATTAAAAAAAAAAAAAAAAAAAAAAAAAAAATTACAATACTATCGTTACATATTAATGTTGTATGTTTAATAGAAATAATAAAAACAATACAAATAATGAAATATGGATTTTCCAGATTACGTGCTGTCCTGACTTAGAAATGATTCCAACACGGTGACTAAATTTGCTAAGTTTTCTTCCGGGTCTGTTTTGTAAAAATCTATGTCTGCATGCCCCCAAGGTAGAGTTTTGGTTGAACTGGGAATTACATAACGTTTATCATCGCTATGTGACAATGCTACTTTATTTATTATGTTGGTATAAATGTTATGTAATTCACTTCTAAATGTCTTCATCTTTCTTAATATCAAACCACCCCGTTCAACAATTCTTTGGTAGTCTTCCTGATGAAGGTCTTTCTCGATAACACATTTTTTGATACCTTTGGCTTTTTTTAATTCATTATTAATGGACTTTACATAATAAGCCTTCGCGCCGGTACCATAAAAACTTATTATCGGATCACCAGGAAACTCATCTTTCATTCTACCAACTACAGAATTACTTTTAATTATGTTGAAATTATTAATTTCGGGGTAATTTGATGTATCGAATTTTTCGGGGTTTTCTGATATAGTTTGATAAAAGTTTTCCGTATACACTTTTAATATAAGCGAGTCAGTATCGGTGTAAAGTAACGAAGCATCATCGCCAAACTTGGATTTAATAAAATTATAATAAAAATCGTATATTACAGTCTTTGATATATCTAATATGGAAAAACCGATATAAATTGGTTTATTGTACAATATTTTAACTTTATTCATATGTATAGCAACAAAGTTCTCGGTAAATATCGAGCTACTATTGAAATTGGGGCGGGATATTAGTGCTCTAGCTCCATTTCTGCCTACACTGTTCTCCCAATGTGTTACTAATTTTATATCCTTTCGATTTTCCACATTTTCCATAGTTTTACCAAATATCGCGTTATTTTTTAATTTAAAAGTGTCCTTCGCAAATTTTGTGGTGGCCTTGTTACGTAAATTGGTATTAAAATCAATATACGATTTTAGCCATTTTGATTGCTCAAACTGTAATACTCGATGGGTTTGCATTACCACTAAGCCGTTGGCGATGGCTTGTTTTAAAGTTCTATAGTGTACAATGTATTTTTTTTTATCTTGTAAATTGGGAATTAATTTCGGTAATTTAGCGTTTTCTGTTGGCGGTATGATATTTTCTACTAGAAATGGAAGATCAGAATGTGCATCATGCAACTCAGTCGGATAATGCACATCCACTTCCAAAACGTAGCCATGTAAACTATCATCACCAACAGCCATAATATTTAAATCCAGAATTTCGCGCTCGCTTAACCATCGAAAACCACCATATGGTAATGCTTGTGACATACTATGACCATATAGATTTGTAGCATCAAGGTATGTTATAAATGAAGAAGGTTTTGTTGGGTCATAGTCTGGTAAAAAAATATTATTAGCGATGTGCTTCCTTTCTGTACACTGGCTTATGCCGCCGCGTATACCTTTCTTAAAAAAATGTATCATGTCTATATCAGTTAAGAGCTCTAACTCTACCTTAGTCATACGTAGCATACAATCAAATGATAAACTTGGAAGGGTATAGTAATGTGCTGGATCAAGTTTATCGAATTTTAAGCAATTATTCCGAAATTGCTCAAAAACATCACACAATAGCAACACATCTGATTTTAAATACACGTCCGAATAGTCCCCCAAAGTTTTACACCCAAACAAGCGCCATACTTCTTTTGCTCTTCTATAGCTTTCATCGCTAATATGTTCTTCCGGTAAATTATCATAAAATTCATCTTTACTTGGAAGACATGTATTTTCCATTTTTTCTATAGAGTCAATAAAGCTATAGGGAAAAACACCCTTTTGACGCATCAAATTAAATTGGTTCATATTTGAAAAATGTTTCCGCGTTTCAATAAAATCGTCGTCGTTTAAACCGCTGCCTAAATTTTCCAAAGACGTTGACAGAAATTTAAAACTATCAATAAATCGCAACTTTAAATATTTCCTCTTGACTTTTCCACATTTACTATCAAAATAATCGTGCACATAAATGCTTTTGGTAAATGATATGTACTTTTCCTTACTTTGAGCCAAAACACCAATTTTATCCCCATATTTACATAACTCTTTTATAAATAAATGGCTGTCGTAGCCGCTTAAGTTATGAAATATGATAGGGATAAAAGAGGGTAATTTATAATTTAAATTACAAACGGAATGTGCAGCACCAAATCTTTTTGCACCAGTTATGTGACAGTGGTCTCGTACTTTAATCTCACCCTCTTCAAAAGGGCCTTCACATATACCACATATTTTAGCATCATTAAACTCCCTTTTTTCTTCAGGCGTTAACGGTTTCATAGGCTTAATGTCTTTTAAATATGTGTTGTATAGAGCCCTTAAATCACACTCGATACGATCCACAAAGACTTGAGCTGCATTATTCCCCCGAAATAGCTCAAATTTCGAAAGTGAGTCGTCAAAAGAGCATTTAATTAAATAAGCAAAAGAATATGGTTCATGTTTAAAACTTTTTACAGTGTAAGAATTTTGTGGGTTTGGTTGTACCGTTTCAATGGGTTTTAAAACAGATTCGAAATCTGCATAAACCACGAATGGAACGCGCATTTGCTTTTCTATACCCTCGAATTTTAAAATATTTTCCGGCACACTCTTTCCAAATTTATCGATTTTTAAATCCACTGAGGGTGTTTGCGTGAAAATGTGGTTACAATCGTAGCTTTGATGTAAAGTTAAAGCTGACGGTGTACTAAAATAAATGAGGCAACCATCACAGAAATATATTTTATGTTGTTGACAACTAATTTGACTTGAAACTAAACGTGATAAATCCCGAATCCAACAATAATGACTCTTTGAACAAGTCGTATCACAAAAATGTTCACCGCCATCTTTACTACTACAGTCTTTTGTAATTAACAATAAATTTACATGCCTATCCAACTTTTTTGACGCATACCTCAGTGGACCAATAACTTCATGTATTACTTCATTATTTTCATATTTAGATTCCAGACCGTATACGTTAATTGATATGTTGTTCATTTCCTCAAATTTTTTAATGTCACGTAATTTTACTGGAAAATCCATACCTGTTACATTTAGCACTCTAGAAAAATGGGGGTAGGATGTCTTCTGTGAAGGCTCTGCTGTTGGAGGAAACAATGCTGATGTTACAGCCCACGCAAAGCAAAATTCGTCCTGGTTAATCACATTGACGACAGCTCCTTTCTTTTCAATAGAACACGGCAACTTGATGTATGATGAGCCACCCATAGGCATATACTTGTTGATACCAACTTCCAAGTATAAAATTCGCACAAGAGCCCATCCTATAACAAGAAAAATAATATATAAAAATCAGTTTAATATATCGGGTTTTGATTTTTCCATACCTGAATCTTTCTCCTGGAACTCTGTCGCCTGCGTTTTTATTAATTCGGTGAAAGAATGGTAAACGGCATCCAAATCACTTTCTACACTAATTATTTGATTAGCAGTGTTGAAGGATTTTTCACTGAATATTTCTTGTGATGGAAGCATGTACTCGCCAACAGCTGTCATGTTAACTTTTAAAGCATGATGCACACGCAATAAATTATTAACAAGTTCCACCACCTTGGATTTAATGTCTGCAAAGAACATTACGTAATCGGAATGCTCCATATCACTGCTAACCCGATAGGTTGCAATTCTCCTTTTGAAGGCACATTCAACGAGTTGCACACCATGACATACCGGCAAACATGAATTATTTTTATGTTGTTGTGTTCGTTTATGCACCGACATATGATTTATTGGAACATCTACATTACATGTGGCGCAATTAATTAGCGGAATCGTCGATGTATACTCTTCAATTCGGAGCCGTTTTCCTCCAGGCACTTCATTAAATCTCGCCGCACACGATTCTCTTTGATGACGTCTCATATTATAAATATTAGTAAACTTAGAACCGCAATTTTCACAAACATATGCCATGATTTGTCAAATATTAACACATGTACTACCTATACAAGTCAGAGCCAACTGATGAATGAAACTGCCCCATACCCTTTATAAAACCATTCAAGGTCACCCCCAACCACGTAACATATCTTCAAGGTCACACACCCAAGATGACCTTCAACAAAGTCAAGGTCGTCTCGACCAAGGTCAAGGTCAAGGTCACACACACAACCTTGAACACAAGGCCAAGGCCAAAGCACACGTGCACTTTCAAGGTCAATGGCAAGGACATGTGGGCGGGGCCAAAGAGGGGTGAAGCAAGGTCAAGGTCAAGGTCGAGGAGTGGGGGGATCGAGCGAATCGGGTTATGTTCACTACTTAAGATAATTTAGATTTTTTGTCCATTTTTTGTAAATTGCACAACTGATGCAAAATAAGATTCAACGCAACCTACATAATTTTTTTTAGTTTTGACAATGCTTCATCCCAGATATATTTGTTTAAAATAGCGCCATATTAAATGTTTTTTTTTACAAAATCCAAATAGGGCTATTAAAATTTGGTCACATGTGAAGCAAAGTTTATTTGTTTTTGACCTTGTATAACTACATAAAATAACTATTTTTGAAAACGTAGTTTGTGTCTAAAAGTAATATTAAGATAAACAATTACACAGTGTCATCAGTACGTTAGGTGGAAAATAAATTTTAAATCTTTTTAATTTTTAACCTACTTCTAAAAGAAGGAGGTTTCAATTCGTCGCGTATGTATTTTTTTATGTATGTACACTGATTACTTCGGAACGGCGGCACCGATTTGACTGAAATTTTTACGTTATGTTCAGGAAGTTGCTACGGTGGTCCCGTATTTTTTGGACGAATTTAGTGCAGTAAAATCCAAGTTGGCGCTGACAATATGGCGGCCAAAAAAATA
This sequence comes from Diaprepes abbreviatus, assembly GCA_034092305.1. Lineage (NCBI taxonomy): Eukaryota > Metazoa > Arthropoda > Insecta > Coleoptera > Curculionidae > Diaprepes > Diaprepes abbreviatus. The sequence continues at coordinate 259,613 of JASJET010000097.1, forward strand.
ATTTTGTCCGATTTTATTAAAAATTGGTATGTGGTAATTTTCGGGGTCGCTTATAACGATTCCAAAATATTTTTGAAAAATTCAATATGGGGGATCCAATATAACCAATAGAAAATCAGTTTTGTCCGATTTTCTCCAAAATTGGTACGCGGGAGTATTCGAGATTACACATAACGAATCTAAAATTATTTTTAAAAAATTCAATATTGTGGATTCAATATGACGGACGAAAAAATCAATTTTAATAAATTTTCTCCAAAATTTCTATGGGGCAGTTTTCGGGGTTGCACATGCCGAATCTGATTTTATTTTAGAAAAATTTAATATGGCGTATCCAATATGGCGAATAAAAATTAATTTTGTCCGATTTTTTTCAAAATGGACATGAGGGAATTTTTGGGATCACACATTACAATTCTGAAGTTATTTTAAAAAAATTAAATATGGCGTATTTAATATCGCGGATAGACATCCAAGATAGCGGATTAAAGATTCTATATCTCTCGATTTAGTCTAAAATCAGTATTGGGAGATTTTTGTTAGTGTTATTTACGAATTTAAAATATTTTTTGAAAAACTGAATCTGGCGGACTCAATATGATGCCCTGAAAATTTTACATTTTTCGATTTTCTCCAAAACTGATATAGGGGGTTCTTGAGGGTGTAAATTATGAATTTATAGTATTTTTTCGACTTTGTTCAATGGTTGGACTGAATCGTTTTTGAGGATGTAAATAGCGAATATAAAATTATTTTAAGAAAATCTAATATCTCTAGAAATTTTAATTTTCCGAATTTCATCCATACTAGGGGCCTTTGAAGGGTGTAGATTTAGATTAGATAAAGACGTTAAAACTATTTTTTTGAAACTTAATATGGTGGATTTACCATTTTACATTTTTTTAGATTTGGTATTAAAGAGTTTTCGGGGTCGTGTATTATGAACATGACGTTAATTTTTTAAAACTATTAGGTTGATCAGATACAATATGAGGGACTGAAAATTTTACATTTTCCCATTTTGTCTAAATTTGATATTGCGGGGTTCTTCTCAATATCCAGTATGAAATATATCGGGCTAAGAAATGTACGTCTCAAGTTTTTTTATATATTGGAAGGTTTTGAGGCCTATATTACCAATTTAAAATTAATTTGAAATTTAAGATAGTGGATTTACTATGACAGACTAAATATTTGTTTGACACAATTTCACTGGTATTTGGAGAACTCTAAGAATCAAAGAATTTTTAGTGGTTCATTTTAGGGTGATTTACAACTTTGGATAAAATGGGTACTTTTTTGTCACCTTGGAGTCATTACGAGGTACACTAATCTCGATCAGTACCTAGTTCAAATAATTTATGGATATCATACAGAATACAGAACTGATAGTCGAAAAATAAAATTTTCATAAAAAAAAATGAAGCGACTTCTAAAAATGAAGTCGGCGCCAAATTATTTCTAAATGAAATAACTAACTACTAATATATATATATATATATATATATATATATATATATATATATATATATATATATATATATATGTATATATATATATATATATATATATATATATATATATATATATATATATGTATATATATATATATATATATATATATATATATATATATATATATATATATATATAAATTATGGTAAGAAAGCAATTACAAATAACGTATTTTTACTCTGTTTATGGGAATCACATTTGGTCAGATATTAGTTTGGCGCCGACTTCAAAAATTTCAATTTCATATAAAAATTTATAATTATTTTTCACTTTTTGGCACACTTTTATAATTCAGTTCAATTTTTTGAATAAAAATTTTATTATATTATGTTTCTTTATTACAAAAATTGAGACTTTTCAATTAAACTATTTTCTTAATATTAATGTGTATTACTTTTAGACACAAATTACGTTTTCAAAAATAGTTATTTTATCAAGTTACCGTATATAGGGTCAAAAATAAATAAACTTTGCATCACATGTGACCAAATTTTTATAGACCTATTTAATATGGCGATACTTTAAACAAAATATGTCTGGAATGAAGCTTTGTGAAAACTAAGAAGTTATATGTAGGTTGGATTAAGTCTTATTTTGCAACAGTGGTGCAATTTACAAAAAATTGGAAAAAATCTAAAGTATCTTATACCGCTTAAATTTTGCATATGGGGTATATATAATATTATATATATATATATATATATATATATATATATATATATATATATATATATATATATATATATATATAAATTGTTGATGAATGAATTTGTGGTGCATTATTTTTGATTGGAGTGTTCATTATTTAAAAAAAAAACCGCACCAAAAATTAAGAAATGAATTTTAAACCGCATAAATACACTCTTAGCTAACGTAAAAGGAACGGAACATAGATTAAAATCTATCTCAACAACACGACCATCATATAGAAATAAAGGTGGTTAAAATACCAATTCACTTAGAATTAATTTAAAAATAACCCCTTCAAGAGGCTTAGTAGATGAGCAGATCCACATTTAATAAATTGATTTTATAATTTATTTTTATTGTACTTTGCAGTTGCTTTAGTTTTTTTTTTTTGTAAATACAAATTATTAGTCAATAACTTCCTAACTTCATACCTTCAAAACCGTTTCTTGAGTCATGGGTCCAAATGGGCCATTAAGCAAAGTCAAGGGATTTTGTGTTTGTTGAAGTATAATAGGAATAATTTTTCTGACTTTTTGATCTTGATCGTACCATTTAGTATCGTAAAGTGCGTCTCCAATAGCGAGACTCTGAAACAATTTTAGAATATTTATAATTCACAAGAAATCTGTGGTACGTCGGAGATAATGTGTTTTTAAAAATAATTTTCTTGGCTTGCTCTAAAAATAGATTTATGTTAATATTACATATATTCTTTGAGATTAACTATAAGAATTTTTGTGAAGAAAATTAATTATTTTTAAATCAGTATAATGTCAGATCTATGATTGCTCAGGCCTACGTTATTTTGATAAAGCTAAAATTTTCTAGTAAACATGTAATATATAGTCAAAAACTTTTGCATATTTGCTAGCTTAAAAGAAGAGCTTTTTACGTGTATTAGGTAGAAAAGATAAATAAAAACCTTACTGTTTTAAGTTAAAAATATTTTATTACATAGCTAGTTTACATATACATATATATATATATATATATATATATATATATATATATATATATATATATATATATATATATATATATATATATTATGTGTGAGTGTGTGTTTTAAACTATATTATTAACTTCGTGTGTGTCAAAATTGACACCATAGCACTAGCAAATAATATCTGTTTTGAAGAAGATAATTTATTACAAAACACTTTCACGTTGCCTCCAATTTCACTGGTAGAAGGTATATTAGCGTTAGAAGAAGGTACACGGTCACCAATAGGAGATACTTTTTCACTAGGTGAAACCTTTAAAGTATCGTAGGTAATTGGTTGGGTCGAAAAATGTAGAAAAGTGTGGTGCCGCTTACACATTTTACAAGAAAGACTGTGACACTTATCATAAAAATGATTAAATGATTAACAGTTTAAACAAAGGCCGTCGTCTTTCGCAAAAGACACGATACTTCAAAGGTTTCACCTAGTGAAAATGTATCTCCCTATTGGTAACCGTGTACCTTCTTCTAATGCTTCTAACGTATTATTTGCTAGAGTTATGGTGTCAATTTTTGATCTGAATGGCTAAATAGTGAAAGTTTTGTCACTGAGTCGTGTATGAAAAGATTGGGTTTACGACCTCTCAGATCTTCTACCTCAATTCAGGGTTTGAACTAAATGTCAACGTTTACGTCTTTGGGAAATGTGACGTTGAGTGTATTTTCTTATCTTAAGGACACTCCAAAATATAATGAGAATGCAGTTGTGTGTTACCCAAAATTTATGATTTGATTCCTTTGGTTACAGCTCCTTATCAAAAGTAGAAATATTTATAAGGTTTAAGTTTAGCTGACTCCGAGTTTTATACTGCTTCTGAAGTAGATATTTTGCTGGGAGTTGATGTGTTTGCTCAAATCGTTATACCTGGTTTTCATAAAAGTCGGGATAGTGATCCTTGTGCATAAGATAAGACACATGAGTGAATATTATTTGGTTTAGTGGAATCAACAGAGCCTAATCATATTTTAAGTTGCTTAACCTCGTTTGCTAATGCATTGGATGAAGTAGTGAAAAATTCTGGTAATTGGAAAGTGACGTGCAACCAGCAATTATGTCAGCTGATGACATGGCCTATGAAAAGATGTTTTCCTGTGATATCCAATCATCTGATAGATATACTGTAGTCTTTCCATTTTCAACCTTTTCACTTTCTTTAGGTGATTCAAAGGCCCAAGTCCTTAGTAGATTTCAATTACTTGAGAGTAGGTTAGAAAAAAATCCTGAGTTAAAGCTTTTTTATTCAAATTTTTTGCAGGATTACCTCGATCTAAGTCATATGGCAGTGGCTGAATCACTGTGTGTCCTAGGGATGGTCCACATCATTGTGTAGTAAAGGAAGAAAATAGTGTTAAAAAGATTCGTGTCGTATTTGATGAAAGTGCAAAATTTTCTAATAGAATTTCTTTAAATGATGGCTTGTTTACCGATCTTAAACTCCAAAATGATATTATTACTATTTTACTACAATTTTGAAATTTTAATGTTGTGTTTACCATTGGTATTCGTCAGATGTATAGTAAAATCTTAGTGTCAGAGAAACATTGTGATTTTCAACGCATTTTGTGGCGTTTCCATCCAGAAGAAAAGAAAATGTTCTCGGAAAAATGCTTATATTGATGACCTCATGACAGGTGCTTTTTCTGGTATAGAGGCTTTAGAGTTGCAAAGACAATTTAGTGAATTATTAGTAATTGTTCAAAAAGTGGTGTAGCAATGTTCCCATCGTATTGAAACATATCACCACTGGTCATCAGCAAATTCCGTCATTCAGCGACAAAGGTGTCTCGGGAATGAAGGTTTTAGTTTTGCAGTGGTCGCCTATCTCTGACTGTTGTTCTTACGCTGTTAGACTTACATTGAATTAATGTTCCAAAAGGAACATTTTATTGGAAATTGCTAGAATCTATGACGTATTAGGTTTTTATTTCCAGTCGTATTGGTGGCTAAAAATTTAATTCAAAAATTGTGACTTCAAGGACTGGATTGACTTGCATATCCATCTCAAGATATAATTGAACGGCGGAAAGTGTTTTGTGATCAACTTCCTTGCTTATATTCTTTATCTATACCTCGTCGATTTATATGTGATGAAATATATAGTGTGGAATTTCATGGATTCTGAGATGCTTCTGAAGTGGGTGGTGGGCAGGTGCTGCTTACTATTTTTTTACCTAGGCTAGAGTTATGCGCAGCTTCGCTAATAGCAAGTTGCATCGATACGGTGATTAGTACTCTTAGTGACATAAAATTAGTAAAGTGTTTGCTTGGTCAGACTCCATGGTTACTTTGGCTTGGATAAAATCACCTCAGCATAGATGGAAGAATTTTGTGGCAAATGGTGTCTCCTAAATTCAAACCAAATTGTCTCTTGATTCTTGGTATTTTGTGAATGACAAAGTCAACCCAGCTGACTACGCTTCGCGAGGAGTTTGTCTCGCATTTATTATGCGCTTCTCGAGTTCAGCGAGCTATTAAAAATAACTTTTTTAATATTCCAATGAAATTCTTAACCAACCCATGTCGTCTTCAGGTGAATGATGTGAAAGTGTTAGCTACTAGTTCTGAAGAACAATCAATATTAATCGATTTGCCAACAGGAGTGAGAAGCTGAATCGCGGAACAACGTGGATAATTTTATAACGTTATAAATTGAATTCTTGGAAATTCAACCTTCTTTTTATTTAGCAAATAATATTTTATTATCTTATTTGGAATTTAGAGACAAATTTTGGGTTGCATATGCGTAGATCATACATGCATTTTTAATTAAATAGCGGGTTAACTAAAATATACCTTTCTTGAAGAAATAACAGATAATAAACTGCTCACTTTATGAATGATTAAAAATTACGAATTTACGATATTAATTTAATAACTTTTTTGCTTATTCGGGAAATGTTTAAAAGAAACTACTATGTTTTATACCACTAAATTTATTAAGAAAACAATGACTGCAGTTTCAACTCCCAGAGTCATTTTCAAACTGAATTACAAAGGTAGACTAAGTATTCAATACAGAAACATGAGAAAATTTAACAATAAATAAAAACTACCTGAGATATTTCATTATTACAAAGGGGAGGTACAAAATTTATTTAATTTATTTAATTATTATTTGGCGACAACACGGGAAAAACCCAAGTTCTGTCTGGTCATTAAGCAAATTTACATTTTTATTTCTACTATGTTTATATATTTCTAAAGATCCAAGAATATTTAACTTTTGGCTCTTTGCTGAATAATGTAATATGTCAGTGTTGCCCAAATCAGGAAAACTGTGGCTGTGTTCTAGGCAATGGTTGGCAAAGATCGAGTTTGTTTTTTGTAGTCTATATGATCGGTGGTGAAAGAGTATTAGCTATGTTTTCTGATAGGGCGCCACAGTATGACAAAGATATATAAGATGAACTATCTTTAACATTTTTTATTTTAGGATATATTGAATTAAAAGCTAGTTGTTTTTGTTTTTTGGTTATTAATTTCTTTATGGTTTATTGGGAGAAATTGTTTGATACTGTAATCTTTTCAATGATATTTAGTTCCTCTTGAAGATCTTCTTCAGAGAGAGGCAAAGAGAATGCTCTATGTATCATTGAATTGTATGCAGCCATTTTGTGTTGTAAGGGGTGAAAAGATATAATATTACCTGTTTACGTTGGTTTTCTAAAAATTTTAAATTTACACTGATTATTGAGGTGAGATATGGTAAGATCAGGAAAATTTATTTTATGGTTATTTTCAGTTTCCAGAGTAAATTGAATTTTTGGATGGGAATTATTAATGAATTGTAGGAATTTTTGAAGCTGTCTAGTAGTGCCTTTAAAACATGTTAGAACATCATTTACATATCTGTACCAAAATTGAACAAGGTTTTTGCTTAAAGGGGAATTAAGAATTTTGTTTTCTAAGTTTGCCATGAAAATGTCTGCTAGGAGAGGGCTAAGAGGAGAACCCATTGGTAGGCTCGAATTTTGTAAATAAAATTTGTTATTAAACCGTGATAGGCTAAGTTCGAAAAAGGATAAGATTTCAGAAGTAACTATTGGATTTATATTTCGTTCCTGTAAGATTTCTTGGATGAGTATAAAACATTCATCTGTTGGAATATTAGAAAACATGCTTTTTATGTCAAATGTTAAAAGAAACTAGCATGGCGTTATCTGGGATTTTTATGTTTTTTAGTTTTTTGACGAGATCTATTGAATTATTTAAATTGTGACTTGGTTTAAAGTTGCTTATTTGTTTGAAGAATGAATTTAGTTTCATACTGAGTTCTCTCGTGGGGCTATTTATGTATGAAACAACTGGGCGAATGGGATTTCCTGGTTTGTGATTTTTTATAAGGCCATAGAGTTTTGGTGCTTGTAGGTTCATATTGATTATTATTATTCTTGAATCTTTAGAAATATATAAACATAGTAGAAATAAAAATGTAAATTTGCTTAATGACCAGACAGAACTTGGGTTTTTCCCGTTATTTGTTGTCACCAAATAATTATTAGTTCCCAAAATTTAGAACCTCCCCTTTGTAATGATGAAATATCTCAGGTAGTTTTTATTTATTGTTAAATTTTCTCATGTTTCTGTATTGAATACTTAGTCTACCTTTGTAATTCAGTTTGAAAACGACTCTGTGAGTTGAAACTGCAGTCACTGTTTTCTTAATAAATTTAGTGGTATAAAACATAGTAGTTCCTTTTAAACATTTCCCGAAGATGACTAACTACCACATAGTAACGGCTACCAGCATCAACTTTTTTTGCTTATATCTCTGCAACAGAACATGTGTGAGATCAATGGAAGTAATTTTTCGAAATGCACGTATGTTACAGATATTTGCATCTATAGAAGTGAAATTTCAATAAAAAGAGGTATAACATATATAGAAAAAATACAACAATCAATAAATCAGTATGTCAACCTACCGTGATTTTTTTTAAAGTTTCGTATCCGATTTAAACTGAATTTGATATTTCAAAATTTATTTTTTAATGCAATACGAACCTGGTCTTTAACATCTGTGGCTAACCATCCTACAATGTAGACTTGTGTAACAATAACTATCAGGTTCAATATAGGAAGTATAACATCGTTTATTGTATTTGCCTAAAATAGAGAAAAAAATTAATATAAATATTTATTTGGACAATAAATGAGATCTTTAATTGTCCCCCTAGTTTTCAAGCTTTGGCATTTTATAAAATTTTTTATTATAGCGTCGGTTATTTTAACCAGTCTTGTGAGGTTAAAATTTGGTAGATAACAATTTTTATGGTTTAATATCATCACCTAACTATTCATCCACAACAATACCAAACAAGGAATTATAAGAAATCTCGTAGATAAAGCCTTAACTCTCTGCAGCTCCAACAAGAACTTGATGAAAGAGGTAGCTCACATTAAAAATGACCTAACAGCAAATGGATATCCAATATATCTAGTGGATAAAATTCTGGAACAACGCAGATCTAGGACAATGTCGACAACGAACAAAGAACGAAAACCAGTATTAATCATCCTCTATGTTAAAAACATTTTAGAAACAGTTAAAAGAATAGGAAAACAATATAAAATCAACTTTGTTTTCAATTTAAATAACTCTCTGAGAAGTTGGCTCACTAGAGTAAAACCAACAACTCAAAGTGACATGAAGAACCGTGTGTATCAGATACCATGTAAATGTGGCAACTCTTAAGTAGGCGAAACAAAGGGACCCTATGACGTAAGGATCAAAGAATACCAAGAACACACATCTTGAGGAGAAACAGAAGAATCTGGTGTCCAACCATACCTGGACTCATGGACACCGCATAAAATGATCTGAAGTTAAAATTCTACACCGAGAACAACAGTGGAGAAAACAGAAATTCAGAAAAGCCGCGGTTATATATCAATACCCGAGTGGCTTTAGTAAACCATCTTTAGATATAAAAGAAGTGTAGAATCCACTTCTTAATAATTGTAAACTAAAACTAAATGCAGCATAAAGGGAACTTTGGCATAGCACGCATGATTGCACATATTTCAGTCACATTTAGTTTTAGTATAAATAGCTCTATAGCTTAGAAAATTATTTAATTTCACTTGGAAATGGCTAAAGATAACGACCAGCCCAAAAGCCATGATATTTAGCAAATAATAAAAATAAAGACAATGGAAGTCCAACAGATATCTACTATTTCGCAGGAAACGTCGTTGTTTATAACAAACCAACTCGAGGTGTGTACTTATATAGATTCTTAAGAAGAATTGTATCTTTATACTTTATAAACGTTTGGACAGCCGTATAAGAAAAATTAATTTTTCTACTATTTCATAAGTTTCATTATCTCTTTAAAATACCTAAATAAAGTTGTGTTTCTACAGTCGAAGTTTTTTCATTGTTACATTTCAAAAATAAGATTGATAGGCTTTGCAAAATTGCTGACTAGGCTTATTGCTGTATATATATATATATATATATATATATATATATATATATATATATATATATATATATATATATATATATATATATATGAAGTAAAATGCGAACAGTAAGTGCAAACTTCTCTCCATCATATCCTTTCTGTGTTAGAGGTTGCACAGTTAGAACAAATTGTTATAAAACGCAATTTATCCTATTCCACCACCATCGAGATGATGGCCTACCTGTACCACCATACCGAGAAGAAAGTCAAAACTTACCCTCCCCGCCACAGTGATACGGCAGAGGTACATGTTTCGTCTCTACTAGACCCTGATGAGTCTATATACATATAATTATATATATATATATATATATATATATATATATATATATATATATATATATATATATATGTAAAACTGGGATTTTGTTTACTGTGACCTAATAAATCTATTGTGTTCCCCTACTACTGCTAAGTCGTAAGGAATACCTTACCAGATAAAGTAGATTCTCCAGTGCTACTTCCCTCAGGAATCCTAGGATGTTGGACGGCTTTAAAGTAGATAGCGCTCTTTTTCCATTTGGTGTGCTCCCAAGAACCGCATTCTAGGGTTTTATAAAGAGCTGCCCTCTGAAAGGATGTGGGGTGTGTGCACTGAGAAAAGAGATTTCGTCCTCCTAGCAGAATGTGCACTCTTCTCTTTCTTTAAGTCCAACTTTCTTGACGTGTCCCTTCAAATGGTCAAGCCCTGTCAGGATTCCTGTCAGAACTCTGAGTTGGTTTTTACTAAGGGTTATGCATTCTTTAAATCTCTTCTGATCCTAGTACCCAAGTAGTATATTTACTTGTCTCATTCCTTGCAGATTCGTCCAGTAACTGGATCTCCTCCCTCTTTCTCTCTTTTTAGTTCTTCCAATATTTTACTGCTATTAATTCCACGGAAAGATTTGGGTCCCTTTTCTCGTGAGCTTGTCTACTATTTCATTCCTTCTACCCCGATGTGTCCCGGTACCCACATGAAGGTGACCTTATTATTCTTATTCAATTCATTTAGTTCCTTTAGTCATTATCAGACCATCTTGAAGTTAATTACTAATTTATATAATTTATATAATTTATTTAATTTATTTAATTTATTTAATTTATTTAATTTATTTAATTTATTTAATTTATTTAATTTATTTAATTTATTTAATTTATTTAATTTATTTAATTTATTTAATTTATTTAATTTATTTAATTTATTTAATTTATTTAATTTATTTAATTTATTTAATTTATTTAATTTATTTAATTTATTTAATTTATTTACTTTATTTAATTTATTTAATTTATTTAATTTATTTAATTTATTTAATTTATTTAATTTATTTAATTTATTTAATTTATTTAATTTATTTAATTTATTTAATTTATTTAATTTATTTAATTTATTTAATTTATTTAATTTATTTAATTTATTTAATTTATTTAATTTATTTAATTTATTTAATTTATTTAATTTATTTAATTTATTTAATTTATTTAATTTATTTAATTTATTTAATTTATTTGATTTATTTAATTTATTTAATTTATTTGATTTATTTCATTTATTTGATTTATTTGATTTATTTCATTTATTTGATTTATTTGATTTATTTAATTTATTTGATTTATTTAATTTATTTGATTTATTTGATTTATTTAATTTATTTGATTTATTTGATTTATTTAATTTATTTGATTTATTTGATTTATTTAATTTATTTGATTTATTTGATTTATTTGATTTATTTGATTTATTTGATTTATTTGATTTATTTGATTTATTTGATTTATTTGATTTATTTGATTTATTTGATTTATTTGATTTATTTGATTTATTTGATTTATTTGATTTATTTGATTTATTTGATTTATTTGATTTATTTGATTTATTTGATTTATTTGATTTATTTGATTTATTTGATTTATTTGATTTATTTGATTTATTTGATTTATTTGATTTATTTGATTTATTTGATTTATTTGATTTATTTGATTTATTTGATTTATTTGATTTATTTGATTTATTTGATTTATTTGATTTATTTGATTTATTTGATTTATTTGATTTATTTGATTTATTTGATTTATTTAATTTATTTGATTTATTTGATTTATTTGATTTATTTGATTTATTTGATTTATTTGATTTATTTGATTTATTTGATTTATTTGATTTATTTGATTTATTTGATTTATTTGATTTATTTGATTTATTTGATTTATTTGATTTATTTGATTTATTTGATTTATTTGATTTATTTGATTTATTTGATTTATTTGATTTATTTGATTTATTTGATTTATTTGATTTATTTGATTTATTTGATTTATTTGATTTATTTGATTTATTTGATTTATTTGATTTATTTGACTTATTTGACTTATTTGACTTATTTGACTTATTTGACTTATTTGACTTATTTGACTTATTTGATTTATTTGATTTATTTGATTTATTTGATTTATTTGATTTATTTGATTTATTTGATTTATTTGATTTATTTGATTTATTTGATTTATTTGATTTATTTGATTTATTTGATTTATTTGATTTATTTGATTTATTTGATTTATTTGATTTATTTGATTTATTTGATTTATTTGATTTATTTGATTTATTTGATTTATTTGATTTATTTGATTTATTTGATTTATTTGATTTATTTGATTTATTTGATTTATTTGATTTATTTGATTTATTTGATTTATTTGATTTATTTGATTTATTTGATTTATTTGATTTATTTGATTTATTTGATTTATTTGATTTATTTGATTTATTTGATTTATTTGATTTATTTGATTTATTTGATTTATTTGATTTATTTGATTTATTTGATTTATTTGATTTATTTGATTTATTTGATTTATTTGATTTATTTGATTTATTTGATTTATTTGATTTATTTGATTTATTTGATTTATTTGATTTATTTGATTTATTTGATTTATTTGATTTATTTGATTTATTTGATTTATTTGATTTATTTGATTTATTTGATTTATTTGATTTATTTGATTTATTTGATTTATTTGATTTATTTGATTTATTTGATTTATTTGATTTATTTGATTTATTTGATTTATTTGATTTATTTGATTTATTTGATTTATTTGATTTATTTGATTTATTTGATTTATTTGATTTATTTGATTTATTTGATTTATTTGATTTATTTAATTTATTTCATTTATTTGATTTATTTGATTTATTTAATTTATTTGATTTATTTGATTTATTTAATTTATTTGATTTATTTAATTTATTTGATTTATTTAATTTATTTAATTTATTTGATTTATTTAATTTATTTAATTTATTTAATTTATTTAATTTATTTAATTTATTTAATTTATTTAATTTATTTAATTTATTTACTTTATTAAATTTATTTAATTTATTTAATTTATTTAATTTATTTAATTTATTTAATTTATTTAATTTATTTAATTTATTTAATTTATTTAATTTATTTAATTTATTTAATTTATTTAATTTATTTAATTTATTTAATTTATTTAATTTATTTAATTTATTTAATTTATTTGATTTATTTGATTTATTTGATTTATTTGATTTATTTAATTTATTTGATTTATTTAATTTATTTGATTTATTTGATTTATTTAATTTATTTGATTTATTTGATTTATTTAATTTATTTAATTTATTTGATTTATTTGATTTATTTAATTTATTTGATTTATTTGATTTATTTAATTTATTTGATTTATTTGATTTATTTAATTTATTTGATTTATTTAATTTATTTGATTTATTTGATTTATTTGATTTATTTGATTTATTTGATTTATTTGATTTATTTGATTTATTTGATTTATTTGATTTATTTGATTTATTTAATTTATTTAATTTATTTAATTTATTTAATTTATTTAATTTATTTAATTTATTTAATTTATTTAATTTATTTACTTTATTAAATTTATTTAATTTATTAAATTTATTTAATTTATTTAATTTATTAAATTTATTTAATTTATTTAATTTATTTAATTTATTTAATTTATTTAATTTATTTAATTTATTTAATTTATTTAATTTATTTAATTTATTTAATTTATTTAATTTATTTAATTTATTTAATTTATTTAATTTATTTAATTTATTTAATTTATTTAATTTATTTAATTTATTTGATTTATTTGATTTATTTAATTTATTTGATTTATTTAATTTATTTGATTTATTTAATTTATTTAATTTATTTGATTTATTTAATTTATTTAATTTATTTAATTTATTTGATTTATTTAATTTATTTAATTTATTTAATTTATTTAATTTATTTAATTTATTTAATTTATTTAATTTATTTAATTTATTTAATTTATTTAATTTATTTAATTTATTTAATTTATTTAATTTATTTAATTTATTTAATTTATTTAATTTATTTAATTTATTTGATTTATTTGATTTATTTGATTTATTTAATTTATTTGATTTATTTAATTTATTTGATTTATTTAATTTATTTGATTTATTTGATTTATTTAATTTATTTGATTTATTTAATTTATTTGATTTATTTAATTTATTTAATTTATTTGATTTATTTAATTTATTTAATTTATTTAATTTATTTAATTTATTTAATTTATTTAATTTATTTAATTTATTTAATTTATTTACTTTATTAAATTTATTTAATTTATTAAATTTATTTAATTTATTTAATTTATTAAATTTATTTAATTTATTAAATTTATTTAATTTATTTAATTTATTTAATTTATTTAATTTATTTAATTTATTTAATTTATTTAATTTATTTAATTTATTTAATTTATTTAATTTATTTAATTTATTTAATTTATTTAATTTATTTAATTTATTTAATTTATTTAATTTATTTAATTTATTTAATTTATTTAATTTATTTAATTTATTTAATTTATTTAATTTATTTAATTTATTTAATTTATTTGATTTATTTAATTTATTTGATTTATTTGATTTATTTGATTTATTTGATTTATTTGATTTATTTAATTTATTTGATTTATTTAATTTATTTGATTTATTTGATTTATTTAATTTATTTGATTTATTTGATTTATTTAATTTATTTGATTTATTTAATTTATTTAATTTATTTGATTTATTTGATTTATTTAATTTATTTGATTTATTTAATTTATTTGATTTATTTAATTTATTTAATTTATTTGATTTATTTAATTTATTTAATTTATTTAATTTATTTAATTTATTTAATTTATTTAATTTATTTAATTTATTTACTTTATTAAATTTATTTAATTTATTAAATTTATTTAATTTATTTAATTTATTTAATTTATTTAATTTATTTAATTTATTTAATTTATTTAATTTATTTAATTTATTTAATTTATTTAATTTATTTAATTTATTTAATTTATTTAATTTATTTAATTTATTTAATTTATTTAATTTATTTAATTTATTTAATTTATTTAATTTATTTAATTTATTTAATTTATTTAATTTATTTAATTTATTTAATTTATTTGATTTATTTAATTTATTTGATTTATTTGATTTATTTGATTTATTTGATTTATTTGATTTATTTAATTTATTTGATTTATTTAATTTATTTGATTTATTTGATTTATTTAATTTATTTGATTTATTTGATTTATTTAATTTATTTAATTTATTTGATTTATTTGATTTATTTAATTTATTTGATTTATTTGATTTATTTGATTTATTTAATTTATTTGATTTATTTAATTTATTTAATTTATTTGATTTATTTGATTTATTTGATTTATTTGATTTATTTGATTTATTTGATTTATTTGATTTATTTGATTTATTTAATTTATTTAATTTATTTGATTTATTTAATTTATTTAATTTATTTAATTTATTTAATTTATTTAATTTATTTGATTTATTTAATTTATTTAATTTATTTAATTTATTTGATTTATTTAATTTATTTAATTCATTGAATTTATTGAATTTATTTAATTTATTTAATTTATTGAATTTATTTAATTTACTTAATTTATTGAATTTATTTAATTTACTTAATTTATTGAATTTATTGAATTTATTTAATTTATTGAATTTATTTAATTTATTTAATTTATTTAATTTATTTAATTTATTTAATTTATTTGATTTATTTAATTTATTTAATTTATTTAATTTATTTGATTTATTTAATTTATTTAATTCATTGAATTTATTGAATTTATTTAATTTATTTAATTTATTGAATTTATTTAATTTACTTAATTTATTGAATTTATTTAATTTACTTAATTTATTGAATTTATTGAATTTATTTAATTTATTGAATTTATTTAATTTATTTAATTTATTTAATTTATTTAATTTATTTAATTTATTTAATTTATTTAATTTATTTAATTTATTTAATTTATTTAATTTATTTAATTTATTTAATTTATTTAATTTATTTAATTTATTTAATTTATTTAATTTATTTAATTTATTTAATTTATTTAATTTATTTAATTTATTTAATTTATTTAATTTATTTAATTTATTTAATTTATTTAATTTATTTAATTTATTTAATTTATTTAATTTATTTAATTTATTTAATTTATTGAATTTATTTAATTTACTTAATTTATTGAATTTATTTAATTTACTTAATTTATTGAATTTATTTAATTTACTTAATTTATTGAATTTATTTAATTTATTTAATTTATTGAATTTATTTAATTTATTTAATTTATTTAATTTATTTAATTTATTTAATTTATTTAATTTATTTAATTTATTGAATTTATTTAATTTATTTAATTTATTGAATTTATTTAATTTATTTAATTTATTGAATTTATTTAATTTATTTAATTTATTTAATTTATTTAATTTATTTAATTTATTTAATTTATTTAATTTATTTAATTTATTTAATTTATTTAATTTATTTAATTTATTTAATTTATTTAATTTATTTAATTTATTTAATTTATTTAATTTATTTAATTTATTTAATTTATTTAATTTATTTAATTTATTTAATTTATTTAATTTATTTAATTTATTTAATTTATTTAATTTATTTAATTTATTTAATTTATTTAATTTATTTAATTTATTTAATTTATTTAATTTATTTAATTTATTTAATTTATTTAATTTATTTAATTTATTTAATTTATTTAATTTATTTAATTTATTTAATTTATTTAATTTATTTAATTTATTTAATTTATTTAATTTATTTAATTTATTTAATTTATTTAATTTATTTAATTTATTTAATTTATTTAATTTATTTAATTTATTTAATTTATTTAATTTATTTAATTTATTTAATTTATTTAATTTATTTAATTTATTTAATTTATTTAATTTATTTAATTTATTTAATTTATTTAATTTATTTAATTTATTTAATTTATTTAATTTATTTAATTTATTTAATTTATTTAATTTATTTAATTTATTTAATTTATTTAATTTATTTAATTTATTTAATTTATTTAATTTATTTAATTTATTTAATTTATTTAATTTATTTAATTTATTTAATTTATTTAATTTATTTAATTTATTTAATTTTATTTAATTTATTTAATTTATTTAATTTATTTAATTTATTTAATTTATTTAATTTATTTAATTTATTTAATTTATTTAATTTATTTAATTTATTTAATTTATTTAATTTATTTAATTTATTTAATTTATTTAATTTATTTAATTTATTTAATTTATTTAATTTATTTAATTTATTTAATTTATTTAATTTATTTAATTTATTTAATTTATTTAATTTCTTTAATTCATTTAATTTATTTAATTTCTTTAATTCATTTAATTTATTTAATTTCTTTAATTCATTTAATTTATTTAATTTCTTTAATTCATTTAATTTATTTAATTCGTTTAATTCATTTAATTTATTTAATTCGTTTAATTCATTTAATTTATTTAATTCGTTTAATTCATTTAATTTATTTAATTCGTTTAATTCATTTAATTTATTTAATTCGTTTAATTCATTTAATTTATTTAATTCGTTTAATTCATTTAATTTATTTAATTCGTTTAATTCATTTAATTTATTTAATTCGTTTAATTCATTTAATTTATTTAATTCGTTTAATTCATTTAATTTATTTAATTCGTTTAATTCATTTAATTTATTTAATTCGTTTAATTCATTTAATTTATTTAATTCGTTTAATTCATTTAATTTATTTAATTCGTTTAATTCATTTAATTTATTTAATTCGTTTAATTCATTTAATTTATTTAATTCGTTTAATTCATTTAATTTATTTAATTCGTTTAATTCATTTAATTTATTTAATTCGTTTAATTCATTTAATTTATTTAATTCGTTTAATTCATTTAATTTATTTAATTCGTTTAATTCATTTAATTTATTTAATTCGTTTAATTCATTTAATTTATTTAATTCGTTTAATTCATTTAATTTATTTAATTCGTTTAATTCATTTAATTTATTTAATTCGTTTAATTCATTTAATTCGTTTAATTCGTTTAATTTATTTAATTCGTTTAATTCGTTTAATTTATTTAATTCGTTTAATTCGTTTAATTTATTTAATTCGTTTAATTCGTTTAATTTATTTAATTCGTTTAATTCGTTTAATTTATTTAATTCGTTTAATTCGTTTAATTTATTTAATTCGTTTAATTCGTTTAATTTATTTAATTCGTTTAATTCGTTTAATTTATTTAATTCGTTTAATTCGTTTAATTTATTTAATTCGTTTAATTCGTTTAATTTATTTAATTCGTTTAATTCGTTTAATTTATTTAATTCGTTTAATTCGTTTAATTTATTTAATTCGTTTAATTCGTTTAATTTATTTAATTCGTTTAATTCGTTTAATTTATTTAATTCGTTTAATTCGTTTAATTTATTTAATTCGTTTAATTCGTTTAATTTATTTAATTCGTTTAATTCGTTTAATTTATTTAATTCGTTTAATTCGTTTAATTTATTTAATTCGTTTAATTCGTTTAATTTATTTAATTCGTTTAATTTATTTAATTCGTTTAATTTATTTAATTCGTTTAATTCGTTTAATTTATTTAATTCGTTTAATTGATTTAATTTATTTAATTCGTTTAATTTATTTAATTTATTTAATTCGTTTAATTTATTTAATTCGTTTAATTTATTTAATTTATTTAATTCGTTTAAGTTATTTAATTCGTTTAATTCGTTTAATTTATTTAATTCGTTTAATTCGTTTAATTTATTTAATTCGTTTAATTCGTTTAATTTATTTAATTCGTTTAATTCGTTTAATTTATTTAATTCGTTTAATTCGTTTAATTTATTTAATTCGTTTAATTCGTTTAATTTATTTAATTCGTTTAATTCGTTTAATTTATTTAATTCGTTTAATTCGTTTAATTTATTTAATTCGTTTAATTCGTTTAATTTATTTAATTCGTTTAATTCGTTTAATTTATTTAATTCGTTTAATTCGTTTAATTTATTTAATTCGTTTAATTCGTTTAATTTATTTAATTCGTTTAATTCGTTTAATTTATTTAATTCGTTTAATTCGTTTAATTTATTTAATTCGTTTAATTCGTTTAATTTATTTAATTCGTTTAATTCGTTTAATTTATTTAATTCGTTTAATTCGTTTAATTTATTTAATTCGTTTAATTCGTTTAATTTATTTAATTCGTTTAATTCGTTTAATTTATTTAATTCGTTTAATTCGTTTAATTCGTTTAATTCGTTTAATTCGTTTAATTCGTTTAATTCGTTTAATTTATTTAATTCGTTTAATTCGTTTAATTTATTTAATTCGTTTAATTCGTTTAATTTATTTAATTCGTTTAATTCGTTTAATTTATTTAATTCGTTTAATTCGTTTAATTTATTTAATTCGTTTAATTTATTTAATTTATTTAATTCGTTTAATTTATTTAATTTATTTAATTCGTTTAATTTATTTAATTTATTTAATTCGTTTAATTTATTTAATTTATTTAATTCGTTTAATTTATTTAATTTATTTAATTCGTTTAATTTATTTAATTTATTTAATTCGTTTAATTTATTTAATTTATTTAATTCGTTTAATTTATTTAATTCGTTTAATTTATTTAATTTATTTAATTCGTTGAATTTATTTAATTTATTTAATTCGTTTAATTTATTTAATTTATTTAATTCGTTTAATTTATTTAATTTATTTAATTCGTTTAATTTATTTAATTTATTTAATTTATTTAATTCGTTTAATTTATTTAATTTATTTAATTCGTTTAATTTATTTAATTTATTTAATTCGTTTAATTTATTTAATTTATTTAATTCGTTTAATTTATTTAATTTATTTAATTCGTTTAATTTATTTAATTTATTTAATTTATTTAATTCGTTTAATTCATTTAATTTATTTAATTTATTTAATTCATTTAATTTATTTAATTTATTTAGTTCATTTAATTCATTTAATTCATTTAATTCATTTAATTCATTTAATTTATTTAATTCATTTAATTCATTTAATTTATTTAATTTATTTAATTCATTTAATTCATTTAATTTATTTAATTCATTTAATTTATTTAATTTATTTAATTCATTTAATTTATTTAATTCATTTAATTCATTTAATTTATTTAATTTATTTAATTCATTTAATTCATTTAATTTATTTAATTTATTTAATTCATTTAATTTATTTAATTTATTTAATTTATTTAATTCATTTAATTTATTTAATTTATTTAATTTATTTAATTTATTTAATTTATTTAATTTATTTAATTTATTTAATTTATTTAATTTATTTAATTTATTTAATTTATTTAATTTATTTAATTTATTTAATTTATTTAATTTATTTAATTTATTTAATTTATTTAATTTATTTAATTTATTTAATTTATTTAATTTATTTAATTTATTTAATTTATTTAATTTATTTAATTTATTTAATTTATTTAATTTATTTAATTTATTTAATTTATTTAATTTATTTAATTTATTTAATTTATTTAATTTATTTAATTTATTTAATTTATTTAATTTATTTAATTTATTTAATTTATTTAATTTATTTAATTTATTTAATTTATTTAATTTATTTAATTTATTTAATTTATTTAATTTATTTAATTTATTTAATTTATTTAATTTATTTAATTTATTTAATTTATTTAATTTATTTAATTTATTTAATTTATTTAATTTATTTAATTTATTTAATTTATTTAATTTATTTAATTTATTTAATTTATTTAATTTATTTAATTTATTTAATTCATTTGATTCATTTAATTTATTTAATTCATTTAATTTATTTAATTCATTTAATTCATTTAATTTATTTAATTCATTTAATTTATTTAATTCATTTAATTCATTTAATTTATTCAATTCATTTAATTCATTTAATTTATTGAATTCATTTAATTCATTTAATTTATTGAATTCATTTAATTCATTTAATTTATTGAATTCATTTAATTCATTTAATTTATTTAATTCATTTAATTCATTTAATTCATTTAATTTATTTAATTCATTTAATTCATTTAATTTATTTAATTCATTTAATTCATTTAATTCATTTAATTCATTTAATTTATTTAATTCATTTAATTCATTTAATTCATTTAATTCATTTAATTCATTTAATTCATTTAATTCATTTAATTTATTTAATTTATTTAATTCATTTAATTCATTTAATTCATTTAATTCATTAAATTCATTTAATTTATTTAATTCATTTAATTCATTTAATTTATTTAATTCATTTAATTCATTTAATTCATTTAATTTATTTAATTCATTTAATTCATTTAATTTATTTAATTCATTTAATTCATTTAATTCATTTAATTCATTTAATTCATTTAATTCATTTAATTCATTAAATTCATTTAATTTATTTAATTCATTTAATTCATTTAATTTATTTAATTCATTTAATTCATTTAATTCATTTAATTTATTTAATTCATTTAATTTATTTAATTCATTTAATTCATTTAATTTATTTAATTTATTTAATTTATTTAATTCATTTAATTTATTTAATTTATTTAATTTATTTAATTTATTTAATTCATTTAATTTATTTAATTTATTTAATTCATTTAATTTATTTAATTCATTTAATTTATTTAATTCATTTAATTTATTTAATTCATTTAATTCATTTAATTTATTTAATTCATTTAATTTATTTAATTCATTTAATTTATTTAATTTATTTAATTTATTTAATTTATTTAATTTATTTAATTTATTTAATTTATTTAATTTATTTAATTTATTTAATTTATTTAATTTATTTAATTTATTTAATTTATTTAATTTATTTAATTTATTTAATTTATTTAATTTATTTAATTTATTTAATTTATTTAATTTATTTAATTTATTTAATTTATTTAATTTATTTAATTTATTTAATTTATTTAATTTATTTAATTTATTTAATTTATTTAATTTATTTAATTTATTTAATTTATTTAATTTATTTAATTTATTTAATTTATTTAATTTATTTAATTTATTTAATTTATTTAATTTATTTAATTTATTTAATTTATTTAATTTATTTAATTTATTTAATTTATTTAATTTATTTAATTAATTTAATTTATTTAATTTATTTAATTTATTTAATTTATTTAATATGGTTAAGAATCCTACATTATCAATACTTCTTTACTAAGTTTTCTGAGAAATCAAAGGAATTACGGTACAAGATGGAAAATATTCTTTAAATTCAGAAATGTTTATTTGCATTGCTTTGGTTTTGTAATAGAAATTAGAGAGAGAAAGACGAAAATAGGCTAAACACCGTGCATTCAACATCAGACTTTCCGCCCTAGCTGCCACCCTTGACGCGGAGTTACCTACCTGTAATTAAATTCATGTACTTGCATTTTTATATCACCCTGTATAACATCAACATGTTACACACCTAACATACACTTACAGTGCCGCAATAAATCTAACTGACAATTAAGACCCTAATTGGATTACACACATTGAATAATAATTACCATTGTTTGCAAACTAATATATCGCCTGAGGGTGTCCTAGAAGTCATATTCTTACACTCCTTTCAGAGAAAGTCAAAAATGTGTCTAGATTTACAGAATTTCCCAAAAAATACATTTCTTGAAGTATATTAATAAAAACGATCCATTTTTGACTCTCTGTCTAGAATCTAAGTTCAGAAACTTGTAATTCTAATGTTAAAACCATGAAGCACTGATGGTTGCTTGACTATCCGACATGATGATAACCTCCTATTTGCGATAATTTTTTTATTTGTTGCAGTGAATAAATTTTTTAATGGCATGCATTTCCGCCTGTAAGATGCTTGGTGAGTTACTCCAGCATTCGTATTGTCTGTCCAGGTTCATACATTACTTTTTATTTTATCTTGAAGTATGTCCCAGATTTGTTGATTTCTGTGTTAGAGATTGGGCCTTTGTTTTATGACTGCTTCTCCCGCAATACTCTCAACAAGTATATGTAGAGGTTTAAGGTTGAGGACTACTTCCTTGGCGGCGGTTGGGTAGGTTTCCACTATTCCAATTATACACGCACAGGCCGTTCTTTGAATTTTCGAGAGGTTGGCTCTCATATTGGCCAGACTGGTTCTTTTACTTCAGATCACTGCTCCACGTGTGATGATTAGTCTCACTATTGCAGTGTACATCCACTGCAGGATTTTGGGATTTGCGCCCCAGCTTTTTTTCGCAAAATATCTACAGGGCATTAAGGCTTTTTGGAGCTGTTTCCAGAGAAGTTTATTATCTAGGGTCAGACCCAGATATTTAACTTCTGACTTTCACTCGATAACATTCCCATCCATTTTGATGGTTTTCAGATTAAGGTTTCTTCTTTTTTGTGAAGGGGTTAACATTTAGTTTTTATCATCTGGCACCATTCCTCAGTGTGTTCAAGCCCTTTCTGGATTATGTCATAAAGGGTATCTCAAATTGACCCATCGCGATTACCACGTCATCGACATAGCCTTGACAAGATATGCCTAGGTCAGTCAGATCAAAAAGAAGTCGAACTGCAATTAAAATCCACATAAGAAGTTACTCCTCCTGAGGGCATTCTATGGTAGTACAGAGGGCGATGGTGTTCTGTCTTCTCTCTGTCTCTGTCTCTGTCATCAAGTTCTCTTTTGACTGTCTCGTGTGGTTGTCAAAAGCCCATTCCATATCAATAAAGGCACATATTACGGTTCCATTACAGTTAAGTGCATCTTGAATCTTCTTTTCTGTTAATTGTATTAGTGCGGTTTCCGTAGACCTACCCCCTTAATACGCATGTTGATGAAGGTGCAGTGGCGCCTGTTCAAAAATTTTTGTTCTAATATAATTAACTACTGCTATCTCCATCGCTTTTAAAATTGATGTGTGGCTGACGAGTCTTGGGATTTAGGGTACGTAGTGCCTTTTTTCCCACTTTCAGAATGAAAATGACTCTAGCTCTTCTTCATATTTCTGGTACGTAACCCAATTCCAGGCTACTTTGGCTGATGTGTACTATCTGTGGTAACATCTATTCCTGCCCTTTCATCGACTCCTGGGTTTTATATGGTCGGAAGGTGTTTAATGTTCATTTTAGATGACCCCTACTGCATATGTATGTGACCATTGTTATAGCTTCTTTGTTAGGCTTTTCACGATATTCTATTACATCATTTGCGGTGGTAGGCTTGCTCCCCGGAAAGTGAGTATTGAGTAAGGTTAATGCTCGATGCATAAACTTCGAGTATTGCCCTATTTACTTTCTTCAGGTCATTTTCCAGCTCCAGATCATGCTTAGCGAATCGCGTAGTCTGAATATGTGCTAAGTTTGTTTTCAGGTCCGTGCTGATTTTTTTCCAGTCTGTTTTCCTACGATTCCTTCTGAGAACTGATTCAGGAGGATCGGTTTCTAATTTGAATAAGATTGTTCGGAAGATTCATTCAGTACCCTTTGGTTTTCCACTAGGTCTACTAAGACTGGCATACACAATGTAATATCTAATATTTCTTCCCCTTCCCTTGTTAGAAATATAAGGGTATTTCCTACGTTCTTCATGTAAGATAACATTTGAAGATGTACTCTAAGCGTAGCTTCCCTCATTGATTGGTGTCGTTGCTGCCCCAATTGCGTTATGTGCGTTGGCATCACGTTCCAATAGTTGTTGGAATTTTTTTTCCTGGAAGTATTCTACGATATTTCTACTCCTAGCGGCGGTACAGGCCTGTTTCCTGCGAAGTATCATGATTTTATGATTATCTCGCTTCTTCTTCTTCAATTCGAAGTATGCACGGATAGGAACGAGGTTTCTTCTCAAGAATTCTGAGAGACAAAAATAATTAATATTTTTCTATACCATAATACATGTTCTGGGTGTGTCATTACTGACATGATATACCCAGTCTTCTTGGATCAACGCAATCCCAAGCTGGTTCTTAATGAACATCCTAACGATGAGGCACCCTTAGCATGATGGATGTTCACTTGGGGGATGTTGATATCTGCCATTTTTCTGCTGTTAGGTGAAGGTGTCGGGCACTCTTATAAGGGTATTATCCCCCATCCTCTTCTCCTTCCGTTTTTTCAACTTCCGATGGTATTTTGTCGGATGATGAACTCAGAGATAAAGGTTGGAGATGTGGAGCTCCCCACTCTTTCCCGTCATGTTTTTAGAAGGAGTCACTTCCTCTATTTCCTTCTCATCATTCCGATATTTTTTGCAACCCTGCATGGAAATTTTCCCAAACCGATAGTAGATGGTAGGCCCGTTGTCCTTGATTTTCTGACAGGATAAGTCGTAGATTCAAAATTTGGCATTTACCTTCATCTTTTAGTTTAATAACCTTCAATTATTGTGTTCTTATCACATTATTTTAGGCTTCTATTAGCTGTTGAAGCTTTTCTACAGCGCTTTCTTGGCTTTCGGGAAGAAATATTGTCAATGTGTGAGCTTTTGGAATGTCGTCTCTCTCGCGCAAAAAATTGGTGGCCTTCTAAAATGAAATATACCAACGTTTTTTTTCCTTGTTTGAATGTTCAGTTTTTATATTTTTATCCTGAACTTTTTAAATGTACCAGTTATGTAAGTAATTTAGAAAGTTCCTTTACAAAAATTCACAATTTGCTACTTCAAAATTTTAGTGATTATTAGAAGTGAAAATACATTGTACTGCCTCCGTGTTGTTGCATGTTGCAAACATTTTAGAATATAACAATACTTCTTTTAATTTTCACTATTTATTTTTAATTTAACAGTTTTACAACTGTAAAACATCTCTGTATTATTTCCTGCATAACATGCAATATTACAAAGTGAATTTCCTAACGGTGATGTTAAAAAAATTCAAAATTTTTAATAAAATGTTCACATATTTATAATTGGAAAATTACTTATTACTATTGCTAAGAAGTGTAGTAAGTTATGTTTAGTAGAGTTTACACTGAGGGTTTGTCCCTTTTGTCTTAAATCTAGAAGTCAATGCCAGAGAAGCCGTAGTCAGAAGTTGGTACCGTATAAAATTGTATTCCTTGTGTGGTGTTCGTACATATTATAATAATGTAACATTGCTAACATTGCATAGTTTATAGATGTTTTTGCATCTGATAGTATGTTTAATTCTATTTAAATAATTTAAGTAATTAGAAGTTTTTAGGGCAGACTATTTGAAATGTTTTATTAACATTTTACTTACCGATATTAGTCCTAAAATCACTGGCGCAAAATTTAGGCAATTAAAAAGAAAGTCCGTTAATATAATGTACTTTGTTGAATCGTTTAACTCATCTACAAACCTAAAAGAAAGTGTTACATTTATAGAAGAAAACACTAAATAAAACAAAGCATAATTAAAATATACGTAAAAGTTTTTGCTATGGTTTTTGCAAAAAAATTATTACAATACAGTATAGAAGAAAGTTCTCTAGCAGTGTTTTAACTGTTTTTAACCCTGAAAAATTTTACTTTAACTGAAACATTTTCTACTGCTGCATATCCAGTCAAATACATACTAAATTGTTTAATTAAGTACAAAATATTGGTTTAGTCATCCAAATTTATTTTGTCTTCTTTAAAATAGACGTCATTTAGTGCGATGCACTTATACCAACGACTAACCCGGTCGTCGAAAAACTTTTCAGAGGTATAAGTTTCAGCTACTTCTTTAATGTATAGCTTAAACGAACTCAAAACGTATTTTTTGATGTGGTTCTTTGAAACATTTATTATAGACCGCAAACCCGATGTCATTTGAACTGAAACGATTAATAAATAGACATGCACTATCAAGCTGCCGATAGATGGTGCAACGCAATCCACTAAAGGAAAAGCGTAATTCAGGGATTATGTCAGCGCGTTTCACTCCGAGGAGTCTATTCTCTCTCGATTCATTCATTTGATCACATTGTAGTTCAAAGTTTTGAGTTCAAATGAATAAATATTTTCGAAAGCAATTACGCAGGCACACAAAATTGAATCAACGCACTTTTGACATATTCAGCTAATTCAACCACATTATCTTTCGGCAAATTCTTTGGCTCTGTTGGCGTTATTTTTCAGTGTTTTTTTCTTTCATGTTTTTCAATTTTGGGAATCGAGATATTTACATCTAAACTACGTTTGAGTAATCATTCTGTATTAATACTTTTATGTAAGTCTATTTGATTACCACAATGTAACACTCCGAAAAAGGAAACCACAAGGTCAAAAGTATAGAGTTCCGTATTTGACATTCAAATAAACTTGAAAGTCAAGATCAAAGTCAAACTTGAGGTTATCTTGGCATACACCGTTAGATTTCCTAAAACCTTTGTAGAAGAAGTTTTTCTCCATCACTCTTAGTTGCCGAGCTATTGGATAATTTACTCCAACCCATGATGTAAGAATATTTGACCTTCAAATTATCTACAGATGCGATTTTACCTGCTATGTTTTTTGTACTGTTATATAATAAATTTTGTCCGCTTTCCATTTCTGCAAGGAAAAATGTGGTTTCTATTTAAAAAAATCAACTTGACCTTCGAATGACCTTAAAAATTGACCTTAAAATCAAAGCCACTATTACAGACAGGTTGTCCTAAATAACTATTGTCTAAACTATTTTTGTTACTTACGGAGAAATTTGGGTGCATAAATTAAAATGGGCCACTCTGTATATAAAAAGGGTGCGGCATTTATCTGGAGACAGTGGAATATCTCGGTGGGATCAGATTTTTTCGAAAAATGTTTTATACATAAATTATAGGGTGACAGGAGAGCTAACTAATAGTGATGTTAAAAATGCCCTCGAACTTGCCCTTCATCGTCATTTGAAGGTCAACTTCAGAATTTTAAATGGAATCTCCCGATTTCGACCAAGAAAATATAAAAGACGGGAAATTTTACCATCGGGTATGGCTTTGACCTCAAGGTGAAGGGCAAATATCAAAGTTATCTCAAGGTCAAAACAAAAAGATTGCTGTGTTTCGTGAAATGGTTCGTACAAAAGTTGTTTGATGAAACGGGGTGAAAATAATCTTGACCATCATGTTAAAGGTTTCCTAAGAATTTTTTTTAATAAGTTCTCAGAATGATTACCTTTGACTTCAATACACTTAATAACCAGCACTTCAAAAGATTACACACAACTGCGAAGCATTTCAGGTATTATTTTGGCACAAGCATCTCTGATCCGCTGCTTCATGTTTTCACGAGTTGTTGGCACGTCTTTATAAAATTCGCTCTTCAAATAACTCCATAAACAAAAATCTAGTAACGTAAGGTCTGGCGATCTTGTGGGCCTATTTACTTGACCTCGTCTAACAATCGGCCGTCCGTTGAATTCACGATTCAAAACTTGACGAGTTAATTGGGAAAGATATGCTGGACATCCATCGTGTTGAAACCACATTTGTTGCCTTACAACTAAGGGTACGTCTTCAAGCAAAAATGAAAGTTGATTTTCTAAAATATCGCAATATTTTTCGCTGTTCAAATTACCTTTTTAAATTTTGAATTTCAGCTTCAAATGACCTTGAAAGCTAACCCATAAACTTTTGTATGAAACATTCCACGAAATACTGCAGTTCTTTTTGCTTTGACCTTGGAATAATCTTGATATTTCACTTTGAGGGCAAGGTCATATACAAAGGTAAAATTTACCGCCCTTTTCATTTCCGAGGTCGAAATTGGCGAGTTCCATTTGAAATTCTAAGTTGACCTTTAAATGAGCTTGAAGGATAAGATCGAAGTCATTTTCAAGGCCATTACTAGTTAGCCCCCCTGTTACGCTTTAATTTTTGTAGAAAACACTTTTCGAAAAAATATGATCCCATCAAGATATTCCGTTATCTGAAGATAAATGCCACACCCTGATTTTTGGTTTGGACTATATATATGTACATATATATATATATATATATATATATATATATATATATATATATATATATATATATATATATATATATATATATATATATATATATAGTCCAAACCAAAAATCACACTGCCATGCATAAAAGCTGTAACAGACATAATTGAAAGAATTCTAAGAAAGCATGACATATGCACACTTTACAAGCCGCAAACAACAATATACGAATTATTGGGCAATTTCAAAGACAATAGACCATTGGAAGACCAGGGAGTGAATAGCATCTCATGTAGAGACTATAAAAAAGAATACATCGGTCAAGCAAACAGAGTCCAAGAACATAGAAATGACATAAATAATAAGCAAACGACACCAGCTTTATCCCAACATCATCAGGAGACAGGACATACTATAAATTTCGAGGAAGCTAAACAGATCGCACTCATAAAGCACTATAGCGCATCATCAGATGAGCTCTCGAAATAGAAAACACTAAAAACTTTAGCAAGAGAGATGATGCACAAAATATCTCAAACACATGAAAAACTCTACTCAAAACTGAACCAAAAACAACATATCAGAGAAACAGGACAGAGAGTCGAGAGGAGGCACAGACCCAAGGAAGCGAGGAAACCAACCAGGAAGAACAAAGGTACAACCTGCGTAAGCGTCAAACTATAAAGAAGCCGGCAGAGGACCAGCATACTCATTCCAAGCCGAGCAGCTGTCGAGAAAGCATCACTTGAAAATGCCAGCCGAGATGTTAAAGAAACGACGTGAATATTTTTCTACAGACGATTCGATTGAAAACCGAAAAAACTCCAGTACACATTCCGCTATATATGTATATATATATATATATATATATATATATATATATATATATATATATATATATATATATATATATATATATACAATCTGTTCGCACACTAATATTACAACGAACTATTACACCTAACATTCGTTGAATATTATAAAGCATTCGATTTAATGCAATTGAGTGCTATTTTCAAAGCAAATAATAATTAAAGAATCGACTCTCGCTATAGGCAGCTATTTAAACACATATATGATAATGCAACAATTGTTGTTAACATCGCAGAAAAATAGAGACAAACTCTATTCAAATAGAAAGGCGAATTAGGCAAGGGGATATCACTTTGCCAATGCTGTTCACGCTTGCATTGAAGGACGTTTTTAAAACTCTGGACTGGAATAAGAAATGCATTTAAATCTATGGCAAACATCTGAGCCACCTCCGCTTTGCAGATGATATGGTGCTTTTTAGCCAAAATATAATGGAACTAAATACATGTTGGAAGAACTTCAAAGAGAATCCGTAAAAATCGGATTAACCATAAATTTGAATAAAACGAAAGTCATGTAATCAGATAATGTACCAGTGCGTATAGAGGACCAGAATATTTAAAATATCAAAGAATATGTCTATTATACGCGGGTAAATTGTCACACATTCTGAGAAATTGAACCATTCCAATTAATCTAAAACGAAAAGTTTTCAATACTTGCATATTGCCCGTGATGACATACGGAATGGAAACCCTGACACTAACTGTTAAGTCGGCTAATCAACTTAGAACTGCTCAAAGAACCATAGAGCGGATGATGTTGGGAATAAGTCTTCAAGACCACGTCACAAACGACATTAGACAAAGAACTAAAGTAGAAGATGTCATAACACGCATGGCATATCTGAAATAAAGCTGGGTGGGACATGTCGTTTGACAAGAAGGTTCGAGTCGGACATGGATAACGTCATATTTAGCTTATTAGAAGTAGCTGTAAAAAGGTTTTATTAGATTTCTCTTAACTTTAGTGGTAAAGTAAGGAAAAAATAAATTTAAAAATCCAAAAATTATGGGTCTTATTAAAAATTTCTGACCGGTATATTATTGACTCTTAAATTACGCAACTTCCTCCCCATTTAACCAAATCCGTATCTCTTTCTATTCCGATACCGACTTCCGTTATCTTGGGTTCCCCGTATACTACTTTCAACATAAGTTACTCAGCAAACAACAAATTAACACCAAGTTCAAATAGCAAAATAGTCAGCATTTTCATATCAAAATAGCGCACCGACTAAAGATACTGACTCCACATAAATATTATTATAAATATTTTACATTTTAGCAGTATACTGATATATATATATATATATATATATATATATATATATATATATATATATATATATATATATATATATATATATAAATATACCTATATATCTGCTAAAATTAAAATATTTGAAAATTTTGAAATGGGTAAAAATTTCGTTAGTTACTTTTTACAAGGAAAAATAAAATATTCATTTTAATATTCCGGTTTTCTAGAACCATTAAAAAGTTTATACTTTTGTCAGTTCCTAAATGGATACTGATCTTTTTGAGAAAAATCTGGCTTGCCGACAATGTTCACACTTTAATAAAAATGGAACTTAAGACAGATGAAAAAATTTATTTTGAAAAATATCATACAATACGACTTTATTAAGTAATCAAAGAATTTTTGTGTGTAAATTATTTCCATTAATGGACATTAAAAGCATAACCTGAAATGAAACATTCTAAAACACAAAACAATATTGTTCAAAGCTTATTACATAAATAAGTCAAAAGCTCAAATAGCCAGAGGTGCTTTGAAAGCACTATTACAGTACCAAGAAAATTTTCTGAAATTCTCACCGTCTTACCGTTTCTGATATCGCAATATATCCATCACCAATTGGGGCTACAACTTAACAAGAGTAATAGGTACTCCTACTTGTTATAACTTAAAATCTTACACTTACATCTCCTTACATTAAAGGCAAAATAATGTTTTAGGTTGATTTTTCCTGACAAAATTTCACAAATTAGATTTAAACATGTTTACAGTCACCATTTTAATTTTAATTATTCTATGTGCAGAATACAGGCCTATATCCTATAATCGAAATAATTACATATATAGTGTGACCAGTAAATTTAGCACCATATAGGATTTTTTTTAATTAATAGTTTTATTCGAAATTTGACTTTTGCGTCAATTTCTACTTCGATCGAGATGAAAAATAACCAAAAAACAGTTGTCACATGATAAGCATTATCTGTAAAATTTAATTTTTTTTTAATTTAAAAGTAGAATTATATCTCAAAATATCGAAAAAAGTTAGTAGGAAAAGTTATTCTAAATGCAATTTTTAGCCTAAATGCAAAATTTCAGAAATATAAGTTAATTAAGATTTTTTGCCAACTTTTTGTAAATTGCGCCACTGTAGCAAAATATGCCTCAACGCAACCTACATAAAACTTACTAGTTTTGACAACGCTTCATCCCATATATATTTTTTTTTAAAGTAGCACCATATTAAATGTGTGTTTTTCAAAAAAATTGGCGAAAAATCTAAATTAACTTATATCTCTAAAATTTTGCATATAGGCTAAAAATTGCACTTAAAAAACTATTCCTACTAACTTTTTCAATATTTTGAGATATAATCCTACTGTTGAATAAAAAAAAATAATAAAATTTCACATGACAACCATTTTTTTCGTTAATTTTGATCTCAATCGAAGCAGAAATTGACGCAAAAGTCAAATTTCGAATAAAACTATTAATAAAAAAGTCCTATATGATGCGGACTTTACTAGTCACACTGTATATGTAATTATTTCGATTATAGGGTGTAAGCCTGTATTTTGTATAGAAAATAATTAAAATGGTGTATTGATTGTCGTAAACATGTTTAAACCTGACTTCTGAAATTTTATCAGAAAATATCAACCTAAAACATTATTTTGCCTATGTTGTAAGCAGATGTTAGTGTAAGATTTTAAGTTATAAAAAAGTGGGAGTATCTATTACCCTTGTGTGCTTTCAAAACACCTTTGGCTATTTGAGTTTTTGACTTATTAATCGACTTCTAAAAGAAGGAGATTCTCAATTCGTCGCGTATGTATTTTTTTTTATGTTTGTACACCGATTACTCCGGAACGGCTGCACCGATTTGAATGAAATTTTTTACGTTACGTTCAGGGAGTTGCTGCGGTGGTTCCATATTTTTTTAGGTGAAATTGGTGCAGTAAAATCCAAGATGGCGCTTACAATATGGCGGCCAAAAAAATAATTTTGTCCGATTTTCGTCAAAATTGGTATGAAGGAATTTTCGAATCTGAAATTATTTAAAAAAAAATCAAAATGGCGGATCCAATATGGCGGACAAAAAATTTAATTTCGTACAATTTTCTCCAAAATTGGTACGGGAGAGTTTTCAAGGTCTCACATTAAAAAAATCAAAATTGCGGATCCAATATGGCGGACGAAAAAATCAATTTTGTCGGATTCTCTCCAAAATTGGAATGGGGGAGTTTTCGGGGTCTCGCATAACAAATCTTAAATTATTTTAAAAAAATTCAATATAGCGGATCCAATATGGCGGACAAAAGATTTAATTTTGTTCGATTTTCTCCAAAACTGGTATGGGGAAGTTTTAGAAGTCGCACATAACGAATTCAAAATATTTTTAAAAAATTCAATATGGCGGATCTAATATGGTGGATAAAAAAATAATTTTGTACGATTTTTTTCAAAATTGATATGGGGGAATTTTTGGAATAGCATATTACGAATCTGATATTATTTAAAAAAAATTAAATATGGCGTATCTAAGATGGTCGATTAAATATTCGACATCTCTCGATTTTGTCTACAGTCAGTATTGGGGGATTTTTGTTAGTCTTAATTACGAAATTAAAATGATTTTTGAAAAACTCAATCAATATGTTGTCCTAAAAATTTTACATTTTTCGCCTTTCTCCAAAACTGATATAAAGGATTTTTGAGGATGTAAATTATGAATTTAATAGTATTTTTCAGGATTCAATATGACGAATGCAATATAGCTGACTAAAGATTTTACATTTTTCGATTTTGTTGTAATGTGGAACTGAATCGTTTTTGATGATGTAAATAGCGAGTATAAAATTATTTTAAGAAAATCTAATACGTCAGATGCATTATGACCGTTTAGAAATTTTAAATTTCTGGATTTCATCTAAAATTGGTACTAGGGGCTTTAAAGGGTTTAGATTTAGATTATATTAAGAATTTAAAATTATTTTTTTAAAATTCAATATGGCGGTATTACGAATATGAAATTAATTTTTTACAACTATTAGGTTAATAAGATACAATATGAGGGAGTAAATATTTTCCGGTTTTATATAAAATTGATATTGCGGGATTCTTGGGGCGTACCCAAACTCAATATACAATATAAAACATATCGGGCTAAGAAATTTACGTCTCATATTCTTTAAATATCGATATTGGAAGGTTTTGGGGGCCTATATTACCAATTTAAAATTAATTTGAAATTTAAGATAGTGGATTTATTATGACAGACTAAATATTTCTTTGACACAATTTCATTGGTATTTGGAGAATTCTAAGAATTAAAAAATTTTTAGTAGTTCATTTTAGGGTGATTTACAATTTTGGATAAAATGGGTACTTTTTTGCCACCTTGAAGTCATTGCGAGGTACACTAATCTCGAATAGCACTTAGTTCAAATAATTTATGAATATCATAATGAATTCAAAACTAAAAACCGAAAAATAAAATTTTTATAAAAAAATTAAACCGACTTCTAAAAGTGCGCTGAAAAGTGAAAAATAACTACAAATTTTTATATGAAATTGAAATTTTTGAAGTCGGCGCCAAATTATTTCTAAATAAAATAAATAACTACTTATATATAAAAATTATGTATGAAAGCAATTACAAATAAAGTATTTTTAATCTGTTTATGCGAATCACATTTTGTCAGGTTGTTGGCGCGAATAGTTCAAAAATTTCAGTTTCATATAAGAATTTCTAGTTATTTTTCACTTTTTAGCGCATTTTTGGAAGTCGGTTCAATTTTTTTATAAAAATTTTATTTATGTAATTAGCTTTGAAGAATATTGTTTTGTATTTTAGAATATTTCATTTCAGGTTATGTTTTAATGTCCATTAATGGAAATAATTTACACATAAAAATTCTTTGATTTCTTAATAAAGTTGTATTGTGTAATATTTATCAATTTAAATTTTTTTATCTGCCTTAAGTTCAATTTTTATAAAAGTGTGATACATTGTTGGCAAGCTAGATTTTTCCCAAAACTATCAGTATCCATTTAGGAAGTGATAAAAATATAAACTTTTTAATGGTTGCCGAAAACCGGAATATTAAAATGAAAATTTTGTTTTTCCTTGTAAAAGGCGACTAATGAAAATTTTACACATTTCAAAATTTTGAAATATAAGAGAATTTTAGCAGATAGAAAATATCTTAAGGAGCTAAACTGCTGAGCCTGCCCCCCCCCCCAAAATTATTTAGTTAAAAGTTATGTGCAAAAAAGGTCCGCTGAAGGACTTTTCTTTGTTTTTATATTTTAATTTTATTGTAAGGCACTATTCCTGGGGGATATTTTTAAGAACAATATTATAAAAATCTTATAGAAATATCTTACTCCAATAAAAACTTATACGCTAAGAAATGTAAAAATCCCTTTCTTTTTTGAAGCCCGTTATATTAATAAACGTTTACAGAAGACGTTAAACTATAAACGAAAAATGTGTCAGCTGATACTTATTATACAGCGTGTTTATTAAACATACGGGTTATTCCCTGTTCTAAGAATATTTTGTTCTTTAATGATTTGTCAAAAGGCGCTTTGTTTCGAAGATACAGAGCGAAATAAATTTTCGACATATCTAATTTTGTTATTTTTCATATTATGAATGTAGCTGGAATGAAAGTATGGTGTAGTACACTGGATTTACCAAGATATAAAAAAATTATAAAAATACTCTGTTCAATTTCCGACTACTGTGCACGGCTGCAAACATTGAATTTGAATATGTGATTGATCATTTTGTATGTGTCAAAATTGTTGAGATCGATTGACGTTTGGATATTTGACGTGTACTTTCCGTCTTTAGTACTGAACTGTTGTTAATGAACTCCCCTACTATGAATCGCTACACGAACGCCGAGATAGCTGACATGCATTTCATTTACATTAGAAACTAGACGGCAGCAAATTGAACGATTTTCTAACCATAATGTTCCTGATAGAAAAACCTTCCAAAGTATTCATTAATGTCTTCGTCAAATAGGAACATTGAAGCGAAGTAGAGGACCAGGATGGCCAATGACAGTAAGAACGGTAGAAGTAGAACAGAATGTGCTGGACATGATAGAGGAAGATACAGTTACTTCTACTCGAAAAATTGCGTATACTTTGAATGTAAGTAATGGAAGTGTTTGGAACATTCTTATGGACTATTTATTGTACCCATATTACATACAACGCGTTCAGGCACAAATTTCTGCTGATTTTCCTCCATGTATTATATTCTGTTAATGGCTTTTAAACATTGGTTCAAATCTAAAGCCATTAGTTTCTACTACTCCAGTGAAGGATGTAGAAGATTTAAGAAAGCGAACTATTGCTGGGTGAAACTCAGTAAGAGACAACCCTGGTGTTTTAAAAAGAGTTCGGCAGTCACTTAGAAGAAGATTGGATTCATGCATCAGAGCTGGAAGTGGCCATTTTGTACAGTTCTTGTAGGTTAAGAAACATTATATGTAATTTTTGGTAATAAATTGTTTTTATTGTCGAAAACTTGTTTTGCCCTGTATCTTCGAAACAAAGTGCCTTTTCACAAATAATCAAAGGACAAAATATCCTTAGAATAGTCCAGGCAATAACACCTTCAATTTTTTTTGTATGTTTAATAAAAACCTTGTATAAGGTCACAGCTCTCAGCACACAGTTTGGCAACGAAACAGCTGAGCAAAAAGGAAATTCGCATTGATTTAATCCACTACAATATAGTTTCGTCATTGGGTCGTATTCATTTACAGCCATTTGATATAAGGTTAGGCGGTTTTCATTTAGTATTAGTAGTGCTAAATAAGTCCAAATTCTTCAAAGTATAAAAATCTTTATTCTTGATGAATCATTTTCGAACTCCCGCAGTCTCATAAACATAAAAAAATTGTGTTTTAAATATTATTACTTTTTTACTTACCTAATCATAAATACATGCTTTTCAATAATTTTTTCTAACTGGGTATAATAGTTCCCTGTTTGTTGCTTGTCATTGTTACTGTCGAGGCGTCGTATGAAAATATGTAAAATTTTTAACTCAGTAGCAGTGAAAGTCATTAGTGTAAAAAATATGGTTTGAGAGGCACAATATAAAGGTCCAAGTACAATACAACAAACTAGATTTAGTATAAATGCTGTTACTACATGGTTCCTCTCTTTAAACGGAAACCATATAGGAACCCCCACAGGTTTTTCTAGCAATTCGTTCTGGATTTTCTGTTCTGATGATTCATTTAAGTATATAACCAAATCAGCCGGAATATATATCATTGTGCCAATTATAGAGCCTAATAATAAGCCTATACTTATTTTTTTGACAAGTTTCGTACTCTGACTGTAGAGCAGTACTATCTCTTTGTCGGGAGATAAGTGCAGTTGTCTTTCTTCCTCCATTATTTTTAGGAATAGTCTGGAAACATTATTTTTCTGATATAAGAAAGCTTTTATCGAAATCGGTATAAATGTTAAGACTAAACCGGTAGATTCAGCCATTGCTACACTATCACCTTTAATTAATATTAATCGATAGAACTTCATCAGGAATAAAATATTAAAAACCATAAACGTTCCTTGAAAGCCGAAACGCAACCACAGGTAAAATCTCTTTAGAAATATATTTTCCGTCCATTCTATGTCCCATGTACCAGAGATTATCATATATAATTTTATATTGTTAATATGCATAGTAAAATTTGACTAGTAAGAAACAATCATATAAATATAATTTAGCAAAAGCTTCTACTTTTAAGTAGTTAGTAATAAAAGTTTATTAACAAAATTTTGTAATCTTAATCGGTTAAGATATGATAACTGTTTCCGAGCTTTTTTAAATATTTCCTTTATTTATACTTTTTACAATAATAGAGTTTATTAATTTTTCATAGATGGAAATAAGTACTTATTACGTGTATTTATTTAATTATATTTACTTTCTTTCATTAAATTAAAATTAGCCTTTTTTTGCTAACCGTAATACACTGCTCCGCTTCGTGAATCTTCGAGAAAAACTGACTTAATTAAGTTTAATACTACCAAAGTTGCCTTAAATAAAATGTGTTTAAACAGTTTTTTTGCAGTTAATTTTCTAAATCAGATTTTTTGTTTACTAAAAAAATAAACAATTAATTTATAACTTAAAGCAATTCCTCAAATAATTTTAAGCTTTATTTATCCTTCGGGATTCATTTGAGGCTAGCTGTCAAATAAGACGGAGACTCATAAATTCTAAAATAGCCTGGTGAAACTCTCAAATTGAGAACCACCGAAAAAATGTTGGGAAGTTTTTCAAAAAAGCGTTAAAATACCGAATTAAAATGAGCTTGGAAGAATATCAAACTACCCTGGGATA
Source organism: Diaprepes abbreviatus (assembly GCA_034092305.1). Lineage (NCBI taxonomy): Eukaryota > Metazoa > Arthropoda > Insecta > Coleoptera > Curculionidae > Diaprepes > Diaprepes abbreviatus. Next base: position 298,151 of record JASJET010000097.1, read on the forward strand.
ATAAAAGAAGCTAATAAGGGAGTCACAGCGGAACGTGTGGAAGATATAGTGAGAGAGCATAGAATATATGTCGCCTCAGCAAAATACTATCTAGATATCCTTATGCCTGGACTGGAGCACTGGCTCTTCCTGAAGGATCTTAAACCATGTCAGAATAGAAGAGCCTAGGGGAGCTACTAAGAGTGCACTTTTCAAGTTTAAATCAATATGAAGGCGAATTTAAAGAACCAAGTCTTCCCTTAGTAGATCATGACTACAAGTAAGTGAAAACGGTAGTGACATATGAAAGGGACGATGGGAACCTTTGCCCCCTCCCAGTCACGTGGTAAGGATGGTATATTTTTAGCTTTACTACAAAATTCTTCCGATACTATAATAAGCCACCTGGTGAAATAATTCCTCTCATGTTTGAGCTTGGGGCACATACTGGCGTGAAAGGCAACAAAAGGGGTTTTTATTCCCAAGGTAGGAAGAACAGACTACACAAACCCTAGGTCTTTCCATCCTATCAGCCTGACCAGTTTCTTATTAAAGATACAAGGAAGAAATAATGGTGCAATATCCCTTCACAATTCGCCTATCAGCTAGGAAAATCTACAGACACGGCGATTACAAGAGTCAAAAACGCGTTATTGAGTGGTTGATCCATCTTAGGTATCTTTATATATTGAAGGAACGTTTGAAAACGCATCTCACGATTCGATATGTAATGCTCTACAACGAAAAGACTCTGAACTGATAGTAGTCACATGGATCAGAGCAATGTTAATTCAAAGACTAATATATGCTGAGTTTAACAATGTAATTGTTAACGCACTTTCAAGTAGGGGCTGTTCAAAGGGAGGAGTTCGCCTTTGCTGAGGAGCCTTGTGATGGATAGCCTACCGAGGGAACGGAATGACGCTGGTTTGTACATACAGGCCTACGCCGATAACCCTGTCTGGTCGCGATATTCGGGACCTAGAGCGACTAATGATGCGGGCCCTCCGGATCGCCCAGCGATGGTGTCATAGGGAAGGTCTCGGAACAGTTAAATAATTAGAAGTAATTCTGGTCTCACCACTGAGCTGGAGTGATAATATTAGGGCTCGAATCAAGAATGTCATATGTGCTTTTTGGGCTTGTAAACGAGCCTTTGGGTGTACATGGGAGAGTGCTATATATACTATGGTGATCCGCCCCAAGATAACTTACGACTCTATCATTTGGTGGCCTAGTACAGCAAAGCGCAAACACCATCTTCCACTTGACAAAGTTCAAAAAATGGCTTGTGTGTGAATATTAAGTGGGATGAGGTCTGCCTCTACCAGGGCTTTAGAAGTCCACTTCACTTATACATAGAGAACGAGGCCCTGAAGATTGTTTATCGTCTGACAAGGGAAGATCGTGACCTTGTCGTTACCGATTTTGATAAGACTTAAAAATTATACCTACTAAGGACGTCTGAAGAAATTTCTAAAAGCGTTCGTGCCATCGCTCATTTGATTGATGTGAAAAAATTTTGAAAGTCGGACATGTTATACATTGATAAGTTGGATTCTCTTTTAGAAACTCTCTTACATCAGCTGCCGTGGTGCAACTCCTTTCTTAATTATTCCATGTTTTTACACACGAACATTTAAGTACATAGATATATAATAATAATAAGTGAAGAAAAACCTCTCTTGACACTATTGAATAGTTTTGTTTTTCATTTAAAAATAATTTATTTTAACATATTTCGAATACTACTTTTTGTATAAGTTTCGTTTTTTATTATTTGTTTCTAAAAATTAATATAATCTGTTTTAAAAAATTTCACTACAACTATGAAATTGAAAATGGAGGTATTGATGGAACTATTTGAATGTTCGTGTGTAAACACTTCATGGAACAATTAGTAACTCGAAAAGCCGATGATACATATTTTTTAAAATGGTAAAAAAAATGCTTCGAGCGGGGATGAAACCCTTAGCTCTCGGAGCACTGGTAAAGCGCTTATCCTATTGCGCCTTCGCGGCTGACGTGAGAGAGCTGCTAAAAGAGTATTGCACTTGTCAGCGTATAATGCTCTGTTCTTTGAAATTTATTTCACAATAATGATGACAGAAACGCTTTTGGGGATTTCTTTATATGACCTCAGTTGGTATAATTCTTTAATCGTCGACTCGTTAGTTATTCAGGGATCCCGGAATTGGAACAGGTGGCTACTCAGGTGTCTGGAAAAATGTGGCGGAGAGATGTTCATCACTTCTCATGCTGATAAATCAGATGGTGCCGCTTTTAAAATCTAACAACTTTCTGGAAATATTTCTGCAAAATAAAGAAAATTGAGAGGGAGAGCAAAATCTTCCGAGAAATGGATTCTTGGAATATAAAGTGAAAGAGCTGGAACCGTAGAATTCGGCACGACTAAGGTAGTCAGAGATTTCTACTCTACTATGCGAAAATTTATGCGGTATACATAACAACAGCGAACGAAAGAGAAAGAGCTCGATTTGTCTTAGTGATTGGAGACTTCAATACAAAAGTAGGTCACGACGACAGCATTAATATCCCAAATGTAGGCAGATTTGGTTTGAGACAGAGAAATTCTAAGAAAGACATATTAATTCACTGTTACTGCAGGAGCGAGAACTTGTACTGTATGAATTCCTGGAAAATCTTTAAAGAGAAGATGGACGTGAAGAAGTCCAAATGACATTGCAAAAAACGAAATAGATTACAATATTACGGACGAAAAGGACATTTTGTGAACATGTCACTGTCCTAAACTAGTTTGATAACAATAGTGACCACCGTCTGGATGGAGGAACATAGAAAAGGCCTACATTCAGGAGTGGATAATAGGCTGATAGGAAGTGTAACGAAGGACTAGGAAAGTTTTAATGGGTCCTTGTAGAAATATTATAATGATGAATTATCATTGTTTCTTTTAAATTCCATATTTATATTCTCGTATATTCCAGCAGACTCCATAGGTATATAAATAGGGATAGGATGTGAATAGTTAGATTAGTTTGTATTTGAATGTTAAAGTGTTCGAAAGTCGTTATATTAAATGACTTTTAATTCGTTATGAAAATGTATTTGATTGAAACCTACTGAGAAAGGAGGAAGAGAAAATGGAAACAGTATTAATATCTCCTCCAAGTACATTTTTCATGCTCTATTAAAATTTTCAAAATTGATTGGCTTTAAAACGAGAAAAAAATAGTCAAACTCAAATCCAAAGGTAATGTAACTTAAAACATTTTATAAAGATCAATTTAATAAACGCCATATGCGAAGGTCGCCAAGAAAAATGTTCTTGGCACTTCGCATATTTAGATTTCAACTCTTTTATTGAATAAAATATTAGTCCAATGAGAACTTAGCTCCATTTTCAACATTAATATTTTTGATAGAAATACTTTAACTTAAAAAGTAATCATATGAAGATTGTATCTTAAACTTGTGCCGGAAGGGATACTTCTGAAATTACAAGAGCCAAAGTCGGAAGGAGGGCAAAAACTAAAACAGGTTGTTTTGGAAATATTGAGAGTAGTGCCTCTAAACGTGACCACCTAGTCTATATCGCAAGACCATGCTGATGATTATGCTATATAGAGTAGTTTTTTTTATCAACAAGGGAAATAATAAAAGGGGGGAAGTCCGAAAAGATAGTAAGCTTCAATGTTGGAAAATTTTTAGTTTATCCAAATTATGAGATTTTTTCGGGAAAGCGAAAATTTTATGTTACAACTTTTATTTCATTTTCAAAACAAATATAAATTTTTTATATTTGTTTTTAAACAATTCTATTACCGAGGGCTTAGAGGAAGTGAGCGAAGAAGGGAGGAAGGAATGGAGGGTAGTAAGGAGGAAGAGGGGGAAGGAGCAAAGGAGAGAAAGAGAGAAATATAAAATTATTTTTGTGAAATTGAATATGATGGACTAAAAATTTACTATTCCTTAGTTTTTCCCAAAATTAGTACTGGGTGGGTTTTGAGTGGGCATATTAAGAATTTTAAATAATTTTCTTTTAATTTTAATGAAAGACTAAAAATTTTGTATTTTTCTAATTTTGTCCAAAATTGATAATAATTGTTTCTGGGGGAGTAGATTATAGCTTTAAAATTATATTTTTCGGATTCTTACAAAAATTGGGGGGCGGAGCGAACATTACGGATATAAAAGTAAGTTCTTCGAACTCAATAGGCTGAACGAAATATGTCCGACTAAAAATGCACATATCTTAAGTTCTTTCAAATTCGATATTGGGGGATTTTGGAGACGTAAATTTAAAAAATTCATTTCGAGATTTATGACGAACTAAATTTTTATTTTGTCCAATTTCATCTGAGACTAGTATTTGAATAACCCCCAAAATCAAAGATTTTTTTTTTGTTCAATTTACTTTAATTCACAATAACTTTGGCTAAAATGCAAACTATTTGTGCGACATTGGAAGTATTGCGAGGTACACTACATATTTCGCTTAGTACTTAGTTCAAATAATATAAGAATATCATAATGAGTTGAAGACCAAAAATCGAAAAATAAAATTTTTAAAAACAAAAATGAACCGCCTTATGAAACAGCGTTAAAAAAAAAAACATTGTAAATTTACTCAAGAAATAAAGAAGAAGAAAGAAAATATCGGACAAAAGATCGCTTGGGTCGAGGTTTTGTAGAAGGGCAGAAAAGGCTTAACGTCCCACCCACAATCTACAAGATTTTCTTTAACAAAGTTGTGCCTACTTGTTACCCCAACATGTACTGTGATGACAAGTGCCCCAAGAGGGGATGGGTATAATGATTCGTACATAAGTGTTGAGGAAATGATGCCAGTGGAACCACACTGCCTTGCAGTGACGGAATCACCTGTTATCGGACCAGAATCCCTAACGTGCGAGTTTATATTAAACTCCGTGATGAATAACAATCAACCTTCCGTAACTTCTTTTGAACATGTTTTTAGAAAAAATGTCAATATATTTTGTTATATTTTTGGGGACCACATTCCTAAAAAACCTCGACGATAATTAAATGAAAACCTTAGAAACATTTACAAAAAATGCTTGAAGTCAGTACAGATATAGTAGTGAAAGAGTGAGTTCCTAATAGTATTTGTGAAACATGTCGTATTATTCTTTGTACTTGGAATACAAAAAAGGATGATACACACATAAAATTAAGTAAGCCCACCGAATGGAATCAGCCAACTGACAAAGATGACTGCTATTTTTGTAATACTGAAACTTATGGAATTAATCCCTCAAATAAACTACCCAACAAAATGTTATGTCCTAAAGTTACGACAGTAAAATAGCTGTTGAAAAAAAAACACGATGAGGATGATTTGGAAAAGTTGTCAACTGAATCTAACGGCAATGATGACAGAAATTTGAGCAATGATGATGCCGAAAATACTGGCGACGAAGCTGGTGAAAATTTTTCTAACGACGAAACTGATAAAAATGACATCAATGGAGGTCTGCTCACCCATTCCAAATACAGAGACCATATACTAGTATTTACTGATATAAATACTCCCTGCATCCCTCATCTGGCATACTTTCCGCAGAACTGTTTGCGATGTACCAATCCACCGAGATAATCAAAGGATCCAACAAAAAACTATGAATTGTTGTCACGGATTCTCCAAATTCCATTCCTAAAAGCCTTCACTCCTACTCATCCGTTGATCATAAATATAAAATACAATTTGGAAAGAATACAAAAAAGAAAGTTTCCTTTTTATAGATACCCGGTCACGTGGGCATTGGAGGCAACAAGGAAGCTGACACATTAGCAAAGAAAGGATCCATAATTCTATCCATTAGCCTCACCTTTTGTCTAGGAGACCTTCGTGTGTTCTCCAAACATGAAACAAGAGCCCTTTGGCAGCTAGAATACGACCTTCGATTGGAAGAAAATAAACTGCATGAGGTCTCTTCACTAATGTTGTCCTAAAGAGCTATTCGAGACAACTTCTGTCTCTTAAGGCCAGGCTCAGAATTGGTTACACTAGATTGACCCATGGCCATCTTACTGAACGCTCTGATCCCCCCACCTCCAAAGAATGCGAACCTGTCCAACAATTAAACATATTTAGACTTTTGCCCCAAATACTGTCGTTATTTGACGGAACAGGATATCAAAGGTCCCTCAAGGAAAAACTTTCATATGGAAATACAATGAGAATATTCTCTTTTCTCCGAGACACCTCCCTGTTGCCCCATATCTAGATTACAAATGTACTTATCCATCTAAGTCTATTTATATTAGTCCCTTTAGTGTTTTTAATTCTGCCTCTTTATCTGTTAATGTCTTTATCATGTTTTTATTAACGTGTACTATTCCTCTTTTTGATTTATCTTATTAAAGAAGTATATGTTAATGTCAAAAGCACCACAGAATCGATTGATCTCTAAACTGCCGCAGATACCAAAAAAGTCCCATGGGTTGACGTGTCCTTAATTAATATAAATCAATCAATCAGTCATTCTGCGATGTACATGCAAAATATTCGTTTACAATTTATTAATAAAATATAGAATTATTTATTAGATAATAAATTATTTTGTGCTCCATTTTTCAAAATGTTTTTAGGCCACAGATTTTATTTGAGTTGTATAGACTCTACGTGTTTTTATTGATCCAAGGATTTTTTTTTAATTTTTTCTCAGGCAGTTTCTTTATTATTATGAAACTAGTCTTTTTTTAATAAAGTCCTTTTTTAGTTGTTGTTTTAATTAGAATTTTCTTGTCGCAGTCCTGGTCACCACAAAGTGCGATGTTAAATACGTGTTGTGGGAGAATGTTTGCTGTCTGCTGTCTGAAAAATATTTAGTATTTAGCCTTTCTCATATTATAACTAGATATGACCCGTTAAAAGAATTGCACCGGGATAAGATTTTTTATTATATCTAACCAGCATGGAACTATCGGATGACATAAAAAAATTGTGTAATAAAGTTTGAACTGTGGAGGCTGTTTCTTGATGGAAATCCTTTGTAAATAATGTAAAACAGAAATATAAGTTTTTTGTTCAACTTCCACTATATTTTATTATTTTAGAAAATATAACGATGTATATTGAACACTCGATAAAGCTACATCGTAACGAAATGCATAATGAGGTTTCTAAAACAATAAAATGTAGTAGAAATTAAGCAAGAAGCTTTTGATTCTGTTTCACATTATATATAATTGTGTAAAAGACAGATTTAAATTTGAAAAGCTATGCTGGTTTTAAGGAAATAACTTTATCAAATATAACTCAAAATTAATTTAACTTTTATAGATATTTACCCAATGAGTTGCAAATTGTAGGGGATTATTGATATGACGCCATTTACATAAGATTGGTGTCGTAGGTGATCCCACGTACAGATGATGTCTGGAGGAGGCTAAAACTGTTGACTATGTCCTCAGAGAGCGCTCAGCACTCAACGACCTGAGACACTATTATTTCGGAAATACAATTTTATTACCGAAAGCATTTAGGCAAGTTCAATTAACGAGACGGCTTGGATTCGCAAAGGCGATCGGCTTCGAATAACCTGCACTTATGGTGGGATGTGAAGCATCCAATGAGGCTTAGGCATCGATAACCAAAATGTGGTTGTCAGACTTGCATTGTTTTTATAAACTTAAAGACAATGCAAGTCCGAAAACCACATTTTAGTCAATCATCAACATTGTCTACAACCTTCAAAAAATCGATAATCAAGTATCACCACCTTCGTTCGTTCGTTCGTTCGTTCATTCGTTCGTTCATTCGTTCGTTCGTTCGTTCAAATTTAATTTAATAATGTAAAATAAATCTTCGAGCTAAAGTCTGGAATACCTTTTAAAGGTTTTTTACTATACAGATCAATTTCTGTTTATAATGTAAGTGTAAATATTTAATTAAAAAAACGGTGCTCTATGTCACTTACCTTTCATAAAAATTAGAATTAATTTAAAAAAATATGTCAGGGGCTTATTAACAAGAAACCTCCATAGAAATCAAGTTTTTTTCAGATATATACATTATTTATGGTAAATTTCAAGGAAGTGTTGGGTAATGTAAGTTTATTTCTTTTTACGTCAACAAAGAGATTCGGCGGGCATTCCTTATTTTTATTTTCAGTTATTGTTTTACCTTTCTTAATTCTAGGTGTTCTGAGATGCATATTTTTGTGCGCTTGGACTACAAGCTTAGACTTTTGCTTTTGTAGCACGTTCCCATCATACTGTATCAATTCTGCTGAAACTAGGAAATATCACGCCCATCTCTATATTTATTTTGTGCTTCAAACTGAGTGCTATCCAGCATTCAAATGTGTTTCTTTTTTAACTCAATCTTTTAAACGGTAACATTTTCCATCTTTTTTACTGCTTGTAATGAAAATTTTCAAATATTCTTGTTTTTATTAGTTGTAGTTGTTCCTATTAGATAGTTGAGAGGCCTCCTGCAAAGGAAACTCCAGGACGAGGAAACGCAACGTCGCATATCCTAATTTTTACTTATTGGTAATAATTAAACTAACCCGACCCATTTTTAACCTTGAAACAATGGTCTTAATGACCGTTGTACCCTTTAAAAGATTTATTTCTATTGTTTTAAATAGAATAATTCAATTACTTACTCTTAATTAAATAATCATAAGAAATCAAAAAATGAAAAAGATGATCTGCCAAATTGGCCCTCTGGAGCACTTTTAGGGCCCAGTCAAACCTGCTTTTTGCCACCCGTCATATGCGTCATTACCTGCTTTTTTTTTATCGGGCACGAAGGTTTAGAATCTGGAAAGAGTTAAAGTATGTATATTGATGACTATTGAGTTTGGGTTCTATAGACTCTTTGAATGAAACCTCTTTGCTATATCGATTTTTTTATCTTATCTAAAGTAATATTTCGAGTTTTGCGCGTTCAGTGAACAAAGATATTAAGTTTAGAATTTCAATGAATTTCTATAACAACTACTTGAGTTATATTTCAGGCTGAAGGAATGATGTTTTAAAATTTATTTTTTTTTTCAAAAAAAAGATCTTTATTTTCTACTTCGTGAATACAACGAATTTTATTTGAGAGAGCTTAACAAGTTTACAGAACTGTTATAACAATAGAAGTGTCTAACAAAGCTATTTGACATATATTTATAATATTTCTTATCTTAATATTACAGGAGTGGTCATAAGTATCCAGGAATGTAACTCCTCCACCTTTAGAAGGGCATATAAACTTTTTTTAAAGTTTCTATGACCTAAATGATAATTTCATTATCGTCAAATTTTTTATCTTTCTTAGATTTCAAATAGATAGGCCATAGATACCTTTTAATTGCCACTAATAATACAATACAGATAATTAAATATAGTAAAACTGTCCAAAAACTTGTTTTGTTATAATAAATAGGTGTATTTAGTAACTGAGAGTTTTTCATCTTTTGTAAGTCAATTTCTTCTTGTAATTTACTTAATTTATTAAAATTAATATTATTTAAATTGAGCAGTTTTACTTTTTTCTATAAAGTTTTATGGGTTATATTAACATTAATATTTGGTAAAGAAACATTTTGAAAAGTATATTTGCTATTTTTATAATCTTTAATACTAATATCTCCTATCTTAAGGCTACATGGAAAACTTAGTTCTAATAAGTATGTTCTATTTAATAAAAAAATATTCTGTGAATTTTCACAAATTTCTGTCCCGACCATATCGGTATTTGTTACTAAAATCCATTTATTATCATCTATATTTTGAAGTTGCATATTTTCAATATCAACGAATAGTGTATTACAATTATTGATTTTCACAAAAGCACAGAGTGTATATGGGCACACAAATATTCATTAAAAGATACTATTTTACAGGGTTGATTAGAATATCCAAAATTTTTTTCATTAATCAGTAAATATTCAAAATTAATTACAATTATTTTATAATAATTTTCATAATTGGTAGGTAAAGGAAATAATTGAAATAAATCATAATTTTCTTTTTCGACAAGTGGACCTTCTATTAAAAAGATTATTTCTTTGTTTTTAACATAGCTTCTTATTTCAAGGGTGTTTTCGATTTTTAGGATATTTTCCATTATTGGTTCGAAAGGTAATTTTTCAAACGTTAATTTATTATTTAGAGCTTGTAATTCTGTTAAAAATTCATTAGTATTGACTATATTATTATGAGATGTATTTAAGTTTCGCAAAAGTAATTGCAGTTTCGATATTTTCTAGAATGTCGTAAATATTTTGATAGTACACCGTTATTTGGTTAAACGTCATATGAATTCGAAAAAATTCAAAAAGGTTTGTTTCTTCAATTTTACCTTCATTCATGATTTTTGTCAGTTGATTTACTCGTAATTGTAAAGTAGCCCGATTATGTGAGATATTTTTTATAATTTTTGGGAAATTATTTATCGAATGACTAAGTAGTGTCATTTGTTTATCCATTCCGGATTTTAAGTTATTTTGGTTCTGTTTAAGAATATGAATATTATTATTGATTCTTTTGGCGTCGTCTTAATCATTACCTGTAATAGTTTTAATTATACTCCCTAAGGCATTTACTAGAGCATGTCTTTTGTGTGTTTTAGCAGGGATCATTTGATTAAATCGACTAATTATTCTTTCTTTTAAGTTGTCAGAAATAATATTAGAATTTTGAAATTCTATTTTATAGTCTGTACAATTATTAACATTTTCTTTAAGAAATTCGTATTTAGTATTTAATTCTGAAAATTCGTTAATCAGGTTTGTTATGTCAAAAATTTGTATATATGTCCAGTGGTTAGTCGTTTTTTTGAGCATTGTCTATTTTATAAGGTAAAATTCCTGGATTGTTATTTAAGTTGTGGTATCTGGTGTGGTCTCCTCGGACGAAGGACAATCTGTAACAAGGGTCTTTTTTTAATTCTTTTAAAGGTATAATTTCAATTTTATTAGAATTTTTTATATTTTTTATTTTAGCTTTATTACGTTCTAACATTTCGATTATGATATAGGAACTGGCAAATTTAGGTTTATTTTTATATCTTTGTATAGTTTTCTTATATACTTTTTGATTTAATTTAAAATCAAATGGTTCATTTTCTTTAAAGTTAATTGTTACTAAAATTCTTTCTTTACTGAGATTTGTTTTAGTTACAACATTTTCATAGACTGCGTCTATTTTATCTTTGTGTAACGTTAGATAATCTGAGTAAAATGTCGTAGGAATAAGATCTAAAGGATCCCTTGGATTTGTTTGACCTAGGACAAGTTCATGTTGTGTATACTTTGTTACACTATGAATGGTACTATTATATGCAATAATTGCATAAGGCATTAATTCAGTTACTGATATATTTTTATCTTTTTGTTTTAATATTCTTAGATGTTTAATAAGGGTAGAGTGGAAACGTTCTACTGGTGAATTAGATTCATAATGTTTTGGAGTGGTAAAATATATCTTTGTTTGAATTATTAAATTCTCCACCGTTATCACATGTAATCGATTCAGGACATCCAAAAAATGAGAAAAATTTATTAATTTGTCGCAAACTGATTTTGCATTTTTATCATAAGGATATGCCTGTCCGTATTTAGAAAATTTAATGAATATTGTTAAAAAGTTTTGAGTTTCGAAGATAAATGTATCGATATGTATCATTTGAAAAGGTTTTCTAGGTGTATCTGTTTTTGTAAGAGGGATATATGATTTTAGTCTACTATATTTAGAAGTTTGGCATATATGGCAATTTTTAATAAATTCGGTTATATAATTTTTCATTTTTGACCAATAATACATTTGTTTTAGTCGTTCGAGGGTTTCATGAATTCCTCTATGATTTGTTTTACTTTGATATTGATGGGTAATTAGCATTATTTTTTTCTTCTTTTTCTGAAATATGATTTAATAATTTTGTACACTGGATAATTTTTAAATATGTAAAGTTTTTTAAATAAGTTTCTTTAAAAATTGGAATAAGTTCTTTATTATAAAAGTTGACATAATTCGTCTTTTCAGGGTTCATATAATCTTTAATGAATGTTTTTATTATATTAGCATTTTCCGGTAATTCTTGTATGTCAGATATGATATTTATTTTTTGCTAACAAATACTTGGCTTTTCTGAGATAACTTTTTCATTATCTTGAATAGAATTTTCCACAAGGTTTCGTAAAAATTCCACGATATTTTCATTTGTATCACCAGGATTATTAATAATTGATTCGTTTTCATAGATATTTAATTGAATGTGCGATAATGCATCTGCACTAGTATTTTGGGAACCTTTTTTTATAAACGATTTGATACTCATATTCTTCTAATCTTAAACGCCATCTTACTAATTTACAATTTGGTTCTTTTAAATTAAAAAGCCATACAAGAAGTCTATGATCAGTATAAATATAAAATTTACGACCGAATAAGTAAGGACGAAAATATTTACATGCTCAGATTATGGCTAATAATTCTTTTTCTATAGTCGAATATTTAGTTTCGGATTCGTTTAAGGTCCGTGATGCATATGCTATTGGTTTATTATTAGGAATTGTACCTTGAGATAAACCGCTCCTATTGCGTAATTACTCGCGTCTGTAGTTAGGAGAAATGGTTTTGAAAAATCAGGATATTGTAATATGGATGCATTTATTAAAAGTTGTTTACAGTGTTCAAATGAATTTATAAATTCAGGAGTATGCTCAACGTTATTGTCTTTTTTTTTAAACACCGTGTCATGGGTTTTGTTATTTTTGCAAAATCTTTTATAAAACGTCTATAATAGCCTACTAATCCTACTAATGATTTTATTTCTTTCGCGTTTATAGGAATTGGAAAATTTTTTATTGCGCTAATTTTTTCAACGTTTGGTTTTACGTCTTCTTTGCTTACAATGTGTCCCAAATATTGGACTTCTTTTCTTAAGAATTCGGACTCATCGAGTTGGATTTTAAATTGTGAATTGCGTAATATAGTGAATACTTTCCTTAATTTCTCCAAATGTTCTTGTAAACTTGTACTAAATATTATTACATCATCTAAATAAACAAAGAAAACTGGCTGGCTGACTGTTGAAAGACATATGGCCATTGGTAATTGAGAAGAAGAAGAAGCCGCGTAAGATATTATTCATAACGCGTTGAAAAATTGATGGAGCATTTTTTAGTCCAAAAGTCATTCTCAAATATTTGTAGTGCCCTAAATCTGTGCTAAAGGCTGTTTTTGGAATATCGTTTTCATTCATTTGAATTTGATGAAAACCACTGGCTAAATCGAGTGCTGTGAAATATTGAGCTTTTCCTAATTTATCTAAGATTAAATTTGTTAGGCAGGGGAAATTTATCATCAATAGTGTCCTTATTCAAATTTCTGAAGTCTATGCACATTCTCCATTTCTGTGACCTTATTCAAATTTCTGAAGTCTATGCACATTCTCCATTTCTGTTTACCTGATTGATCTAATTTTTTAGGAACTATCCATATTGGGGATAACCAGGACGAATTTGAATTTCTAATAATATTTTGTGCTAATAATTTTGATATTTGGCTTTTACTTCTTCACGATACCTCAGGGTACCTATAAGTCTTTATATAAATAGAGGTTTCATCAGTTAGTTTTATGTCATGTTTAATAGCGTTAGTAAAAGTTAAAGGTATATCTTCACAATGAAAAATATCTCTAAACTCATAACAGAGTTTACGTATTTCATTTTTTTCTTCGTAATTACAGTGATCAAGTCTAATATTTTTTAAATTAGCTTTAAATTTATCGTCGATATCGGATTCTTGTTTTTTTATTGGTATAGGGTGATCAATAAAATTTAGTTCATTTACATCAATAGGTTCAATATCAAAATTTCTGAATTTCTATAGGATTTTCTCTCGGATTTAATGCAAACGTTATAGCCAAATTATTTTCTATTTTTACTGAACATTCAGGTATTTCAATATGGTTTAATTTTTGATAAGGAAGAATACCATATCCTTTTGTTAAATTTACAGGAATTTGTATTTTTTTTAATACACCTGGGTTCAATTATATAAGTAAAGTTATTTTTTATAGTGGTTGAATTTATTTCATTATTTTCTTCATGACGTAAGGAATTTTTATATTAGGTAGTTTTAGCATAGAATTATTAAAATCTAAATTAGCGTTTAGCTGTTTAATTAAATCTAATTCTATTAATCCATCAAATTTATCAGAAAAATTAAATAAGAAAAATTTATGCATACCAGGAGTATTAAAAGTAGGGAAAATGGGTAAAATAGTAATTTCATTATGAAAGGATCTTGCATGAGCTGTTTGAACTTGGAAAATTTCTACTTTAATTAAATTTGGAAAATGTTTATAAGCAATTTTTGAATTAATAAAACTTTTTGTACTCCCTGTATCTAACAAAAATTTAGCATTTAATTCCGGTATACGTATATATGGTAATTGAATATTATAATTATTTAGAAAAATTAGGTCTTGTCTGTTTTCTGGCTCATTGGAGTAAAATTTTGGATTTCCGTTTCATAGTCAGTACTGTTACGGTATTCGTAGTTATTTAGGTTTGCAGGATAACTTACGTTTAAATCAAAATTGTATATATTATTAAGATTTTGAAAACTATTGCCATGGAAGTCATTATATTCAATTGGGTATTGACTTTCAGTGTATTCGATTTCAAAGTTAGTATAAGAATTTTCAGGAATAGGATCATTTTGGTCGGTTTCCTTTTGTAAAACCTCTTGATTATATAGTTCTTGAAAAATAAAATTTTTCTTTGGAGCATTATTTATAAATGTATTCCCCGAACTAGTATCTATTGGTTCTATTTTGGTTCTTCGCGACATTTGGCCAAAATTTGGATTATTGAAATTAGGTCTTGGAATATTGTTAAAATTTAGTAATCTTGGTGAAGCAAAGTTTTGAGGTCATATAAAATTTGGTTGGAGTAGTCATTAGGCCCCCATAGCGTGGGAAAAAACCGGTGACCTTGAAAGCTGGGCGTGGTCACATGGTCGCGTGCCATGAGATGACGTAATGGGTGTGGTCGGTTGGTCGCGTGCCATGAGATGACGTAATGGGTGTGGTGGGGGGTGGTCGCGTGCCATTATGCGTGGGTGTGGTCTTGTTTATTAATTATAATTAAACTAGTAGGTACTGGATACCTTGGTATATCGTATTTTTATTAATTAATTAAATAATTCCCTATATAAATGTCACCTGTCATATGTCACCTGTCAAAGTCATATGACCTACCATCTGTCACATGTCACCTGTCAAAGTCACATGACCTACCATCTGAACTGATCCCTTAAGTCACACCCCATTTTCGATTTTATGAATAAAATTTAAAGCAAAAACCATTAAAACGTAGATTTATTTAAGACCCTTTTTTATTACATTCAAAATATTGCAATTATAATTATACAATTTAAATCAGAGTAACTTTATTGATATACGAATCAGGTCCGTAATTTTCCAATTCATCAGTCATATCTCCAATAAACTGTCCAGTGGATATGTCGATTTCGTTGTCATTTCTTGTGGTATAAATAACTGAGTCTGTATCGTAATATAAAACTCTGCTACCGCGCTGATCCAGATAGTCATATAATTTAAGTCTTGCCTGTGCCGTGACATATGTAGCTATTGCCACGTTAACCGTAGGTAAAGGGTCAAATGCTTCTTCTTTATACTCGTAATTGACAATAAGGGTATTTTCATTAACAGGAAGAATACCATTAACGTAAATTGCTGCATTTGTAAACATTGCAAAAACTCTGCAGAATCATTAATAATTTTCGTTTTTGGTTGGTTTTCTCTCTGTCCAAATTTTCCCCAGAAGCTATTAAGCATTAATTTTGCCAATGACCTGAGACCAGGATTGTCTAATACCTTATTGTAGTCTAATTGAACATCTTCTTTCTCGAAAAATTCCTGAATATATTATTTGTTCTTTTCTTCTTCCGTTTTACAATTTTTAGGCCAATCGGAAGACTCTTGTTTTATTTTAATAAACTTATTCATCATAGCTGTGAACAATCCCTCCTGTTCAAGTTTTTGTTTACTAAAACGTTCAGTCTTATACTGCCAAATTTCGTAAATGTCTAAAAGTGTATAACCTTTCTCTATAGCCTTCGCTACTTCATCAATTACCCAAGTTTCAGAAAGTGCTCGGTCTTCATCGTTATGGGTACATTCGTATCGATTCATATTTTGCCCACATTCTTGACAGAGAACAAACATTAATTTATTGTTCATTTTCATGGGCAAAACGGGATGATAGAGCTCACTTGGAGGAAGAATCTTACATTTTATAATGCCGTCTGTTTCATTTAGATTTAACTTTCTACACTCTTCTCCTACCCAAATTTTCGGATGACCAGTTGGAAATTTGCCATATTTACAAATATAAGGATACAAAGAACAGACATCAGCATATTTAATTTTTCCCCATCTTTAGCCTCATAATATTCCCAGACATTTCCAGTTCTACCACCATAAAAGGCATCTCTAGGATTTAAAGGAATAGAATTAATTAGAGGATGTGTTTTGGTGTAACTTTCAATCTCGGGATTGTCTTGTAGCTGTTTTCTAAATTCACATTCCCACATTTCATTAACTACATAACCGAAACTTTTTAATCTTTCAGTTTTTGTCACAGTTGCTTCATATCTTAAATTTAGAGTTTGTGTTGGATCTTCAAACAAAGGATCATTTCTACCATTTGGATGACATTTTAGACACCCATGATAATAACATCCGTGAAATTCGAAAATTTCATTTGTTTCCGGACAAAAACCATCAACTTTTACTCCATGCAAAATAACTTCTTGATCTTTCGCAGCATGTATAATATTTATTTGCTTTTGATTTTCCATACAGATAATCCACTGAATTCCAATTTTACTTTGATTATCCCTCCATCTATATCCGTTTTTGGGAATTATTCCTATTGTGTTAGGTCTTAGGAAATTTCTTCGAAATACCTTGTTACAAGCGGATGCAATGGTAGTGGCTTCACTAAAGGGACATACATTCGTAGTTGTCAATAGTTGCTCTCTAAATTTTAGGCAAGCTCTGGTTAGAATTTCTACGTCTGAAACACAGTAGTCAACTAGCTCTTTCTGCATATCAAATTGATCATTTTTGTGCTCTTCATACCATTTTATAAACTTTTCTCTGTCTTCAGTCTTCATACTGTCTGGACTATAGTACTCGATTGACGGTAAAGATCCAATATAATTTTGGTTTGCTTTTGTGTTAAACAAATGTGGAAAATAGCCTTTCTTAAAATCATCTCCTAGTCCGAAAGCTTTTGGTAACTTACTAAGAGACATAGGAAAATAATTTAGACTGTCTATAAACTTAATATTATCAATTAGCTTCATGATTATTTTTGTTCCTCTCATAATTAATTCTGGTGTTAAATCTGTTTTTGTCAAAATGTGATTTAAAATAAATTGGTGGTCGAAGGCTTGACCATTGTGTGCAATTATCACCACATTTTTAAACTTTTTTCTTATTTCTAATAAATGTTGGATAAATGTTCCGGTGGGATCTTCTTCTTCTTTTATTATTTTGGATCGATATCCACATTTTTGACAAAAATAAAGATTTGCCTCATCTATACATTTATCACAACACTGTTTATATACACAAAGATTGACCTGATGTAAAAGCGAACCGTTGGTTAAAACCTTTTCCTGTCGGATTTCCAAATCATAAAATACAAAGAGTACATCCTCTGTTTTAGGTTTGCCTTGATCTTTTTGAATATAGCAGGAATGATTGTTAGGGGCATGAGATTTGCATATTTTACAAAAAATTTCTCCGCATATATGTTGCCTCGAATGTTTTATGACTTTGAAGCAATTTTCGCAGCACCTAATTTCAGTACAAACAGTAGATTTTTTCCACGAACCAACCTTTAAGTGATTATCATAACAATTTTGACCTCTAAAATGTCTATGACAACTCTCACATTTAATTTTAACTTGATTAGAAGCACATTTTGGAGACTGAAAACAAGCTGGACACGTACCTCCACATCTGTGAGCATTTTTGTTATTGGACGGAACGTGACAGTCTTCACAATAATATCGACATGTAAAGGTAGCTGTCAAAGATAATATAACATTAAAATGACCATTGTGGTGTAACAAATTAAGTTTTTTATAGCCTTCACTTGCACCTTCAAAAATGACATCTCTTCCTTTAGCTCCATATTTATAAACGACAATTTTATAATCTTTCAAATATTGTTGGAATTTCGGCAGTTCAAGAATTCCAGATCCTGTATCGGGAATAGTTACTTCGGTATTTGTCAACAATATCATAGCTCTACTTGTTTGTACTTTTCCGGTATCTTTTTTCACTTTATCAAATTCAGGGTCTTTATCAACTTTTGCCATAGCCACTACCAAAGCTCGAGGTAAACAGAGGTTGTCCTTGTTCTTAATTACAATGAGACCTCGTCGTCTATTACACTCCTCTTCAAAGATGTTAAATTTCATCACTCTTCCTCTTCCTGTCGGTGGTCGAACTGATGTTACGCTTAGACAAAAAGAATCCGTGTTAAGGCCGGTCGAGTTGGATTGATAGATGCTGCTGATAACATCCCAAACATCTTCAAAGTTTACCTGCTCTGCAGGTCTGAAACGAATCCAACCTTCTCCTCGGTTAAAGTCTTTTGAGCAAAAACTAAAAACAACCTGGTCTTGAGGTTCTAATTCTTGTGTGGCTTTCTGGATAACTTGATTTATCGCATCTTTCACCCAACCAACAGGTACAGTATCTTCAGGCACAGGCTTTAACTTAAATTCTAGAGTACGACCAGTAAGATTATACCTTCGTACTCTATTGATGTAATCATTAACGATGACAAATTTATCCATTATTCTTAAGTTCAGCACTCCTTCACTCTGTAACGATCAACATTGGAATGACTCGTCTTACCAAAAATGGAACCTAATAAAATAACTGCAACAAAAAGTTAGTTTTCAACAATATGGTAAAAATAGAATGTTGTGTGGGATCCAGGGCTCAACTATATGAAAAACAAAATTAAACCTGTACAAATATACTGACATATCAGTAAAAAATCAATCCTTACCAAAACTAAAGAAAGATGTAAAAAATTATTCCAAACTATTACACTTGTTGTCGTCGTTATGGCACTTTAGCGTGTTATAAAAACCCAAACTTAGCAACGTTGAAGAAAAAATTGCAAAAATTTCTTAAATTAAAAGCTTGTTTTCGTCACGATTGCAACAGCAGCACTATTACAATAACGAATGCGTTATCTGTAAATATTAATAAGAGTCAATAATAAATTAATATGGATTACCGGGGAATAATAATAAGATAGCTTTAAGAATTTTAGTACTGGTTACTAAATACATAATTATTGAATTTTCAAATGTCCAATCTAGCTAGTTAGTAAGTAGCAGTAAAATTTCCTTATATTTTTCTAAATCACTAGCGGAATAACTACCAGGTTGTCAATGTGTTAGCAGACTCCATAAAGCATCAATTAAAGTAAAGCGTTTTATTTCAGTTATAGAAATTATCAATCTACACTTGAAAATATTGAAAGTATTAGTGATACAGAGCATGATG
Organism: Diaprepes abbreviatus; assembly: GCA_034092305.1. Classification (NCBI taxonomy): domain Eukaryota; kingdom Metazoa; phylum Arthropoda; class Insecta; order Coleoptera; family Curculionidae; genus Diaprepes; species Diaprepes abbreviatus. The sequence continues at coordinate 317,712 of JASJET010000097.1, forward strand.
ACAAGGGCTTTGGAACTTTTATTAATAAATAGGTGATTATTTAAATAATAATAATAGTTTTATATTCCTAGCTAAGCAGACAGATAGGCTGTTATTTATTTTAGAAAATATTACTTTTACTCCTTCACCCCTCAAGGGTATCACCCACTTATACAATCATTCAATAAATACCATACATAAAGTACACTAATTTACAACAATTTTTATGGACATAACAAAAACTTCACACTCTCTGACACCGCGGCATTACTTTTAAAAGAGAATCCCTTTAATACCACTAATTATTAATCAAAAAATTGAACTTATCAGACTATCCCTGATAAGCACTCCAGAAACTACACGCACTACTGAAAAAAATTCTTCCACAGCCCTCTTTGTTATATACCACAACAATTATGAAATGGGTGAGCCGAATAAAAACGAATACACCCGACTAGAAAATAGGAAATACGAAATAGCCTCAGGGCACCTAACGCAAGAGGGTATGATACCCTTTGTGGTGGAGGGTTGAAAGTGGTGCGATCAAAAAAAAAAAAGATCTCCAAACTCAACAAAGGGGCGTGGCGGGAGAGTTTTCGTTTATTTTTTGATAAAATAAGCCGTTTTTAAGATATTACCAAAAATAGATTTTTTCCTTTATAAAAATTGAAATATCTCCACAACGGCACATTTTATCAAAAAAAATAAACGAAAATGTCTCCCCTAAGAAGTTCTCGCCGAGTTTGGTGGTCTCTTTTTAGAAAATATTACTTTCACCCTTCACCCTCAAGGGTATCACCCCTTATAAAATCATTCATTAAATACCATACATAAAGTATACTAATTTACAACAATTTTTATGGACATAACAATAACCTCACACTCTCTGACACCACTAATTCTTAATCAGAAAAATTGAACTTATCAGACTATGCCTGATAAGCACTCCAGAAACTACACGCACTACTGAAGAAAATTCTTCCACAGCCCTCTTTGTTATATACCACAACAATTATGAAATGGGTGAGCCGAATAAAAACGAATACACCCGACTAGAAAATAGGAAATACGAAATAGCCTCAGGGCACAATGATACCCTTTGCGGTGGAGGGTTGAAAGTGGTGCGATCTAAAAGAAGATCTCCAAACTCGACAAGGGGTGTGGGGGAGATTTTTTCGTTTATTTTTTTGATAAAATGTGCCGTTGTGGAGATATTTCAATTTTTTATAAAGAAAAAAATCTATTTTTGATAATATCTCCACAACGGTACATTTTATCAAAAAAATAAACGAAAAAATCTCCCCCACACTCCCTCGCCGAGTTTGGAGATCTTCTTTTAGATCGCACCACTTTCAACCCTCCACCGCAAAGGGTATCACCCCCCTTATACAATCATTCATAAATACCATACATAAAGTATTCTAATTTACAACAATTTTTATGGACATAACAATAACCTCACACTCTCTGACACCGCGAATTTTACTTTTTAAAGAGAATCCCTTTAACACCACTAATTATTAATCAAAAAATGAACTTATCAGACTATCCCTGATAAGCACTCCAAAAACTACACGCACTACTGAAGAAAATTCTTCCACAGCCCTCTTTGTTATATACCACAACAATTATGAAATGGGTGAGCCGAATAAAAACGAATACACCCGACTAGAAAATAGGAAATACGAAATAGCCTCAGGGCACCTAACGCAAGAGGGTATGATACCCTTTGCGGTGGAGGGTTGAAAGTGGTGCGATCTAAAAGAAGATCTCCAAACTCGACAAGGGAGTGTGGGGGAGATTTTTTCGTTTATTTTTTTGATAAAATGTGCCGTTGTGGAGATATTTCAATTTTTTATAAAGAAAAAAATCTATTTTTGATAATATCTCCACAACGGTACATTTTATCAAAAAAATAAACGAAAAAATCTCCCCCACACTCCCTCGCCGAGTTTGGAGATCTTCTTTTAGATCGCACCACTTTCAACCCTCCACCGCAAAGGGTATCACCCCCTTATACAATCATTCATAAATACCATACATAAAGTATTTTAATTTACAACAATTTTTATGGACATAACAATAACCTCACACTCTCTGACACAGCGAATTTTACTTTTTAAAGAGAATCCTTTTAACACCACTAATTCTTAATCAAAAATTGAACTTACCAGAGTATCCCTGTTAAGTACTCCAGAAACTACACGCACTACTGAAGAAAATTCTTCCACAGCATTCTTTGTTATATACCACAACAATTATGAAATGGGTGAGCCGAATAAAAACGAATACACCCGACTAGAAAATAGGAAATACGAAATAGCATCTGGGCACCTAATGCAAGAGGGAATGATACCCTTTGCGGTGGAGGGTTGAAAGTGGTGCGATCTAAAAGAAGATCTCCAAACTCGACAAGAGGGAGTGGGGGAGATTTTTTCATTTATTTTTTTGATAAAATGCACCGTTTTTAAGATATTATCAAAAATAGATTTTTTCCTTTATAAAAAATTGAAATATCTCCACAACGGCACATTTTATAGAAAAAATAAACGAAAATGTCTCCTCAAAGAACTTCTCGCCGAGTTTGGTGGTCTCTTTTGAAAAAATATTACTTTCACCCCTTCACCCTCAAGGGTATCACCCCCTTACACAATCATTCAGTAAATACCATACATAAAGTATACTAATTTACAAAAATTTTTATGGACATAATAAAAACCTCACACTCTCTGACACAGCGAATTTTACTTTTAAAAGGGAATCCCTTTAACACCACTAATTATTAATCAAAAAATTGAACTTATCAGACTATCCCTGTTAAAAACTCCAGAAACTACACACACTACTAAAGAAAATTCTTCCACAGCCCATTTTGTTATATACCACAACAATTATGAAATGGGTGAGCCGAATAAAAACGAATACACCCGACTAGAAAATAGGAAATACGAAATAGCATCTGCGTACCTAACGCAAGAGGGTATGATACCCTTTGCGGTGGAGGGTTAAAAGTGGTGCGATCTAAAAAAAGATCTCCAAACTCGACAAGGGGGAGTGGGGGATATTTTTTCATTTATTTTTTTGAAAAAATGCACCGTTTTTAAGATATTACCAAAAATAGATTTTTTCCTCTATAAAAAATTAAAAATTGAAATATCTCCACAACGGCACATTTTATAGAAAAAATAAACGAAAATGTCTCCTCAAAGAAGTCCTCGCCGAGTTTGGTGGCCTATTTTTAGAAAATATTACTTTCACCCCTTTACCCTTAAGCGTATCATCCCCTTATTATAATCATTCAGTAAATACCGTACATAAAGTATTCTAATTTACAACAATTTTTATGAAATTAATAAAAATCATCTTCGACACCAAGAATTTTTCTTTAAATGACAACCCCTCCATCATCACTAATATTTATTAAGGACTTACCAAACTATCCCGATGAACACTCGGAGAAACTATGCACACTACTGAAGAAAATTCTTCGGCAGCCCTACTTTTGAATACTCGGCAACGTAACGAAATGGGGGGGGGGTATTAGTTATTCGGGAAAGAAAAACTAATACCCCCCCCCATTTCGTTACGTTGCCGAGTATACAAAAGTAGGGTTGCCGAAGAATTTTCTTCAGTAGTGTGCATAGTTTCTCCGAGTGTTCATCGGGATAGTTTGGTAAGTCCTTAATAAATATTAGTGATGCTGGAGGGGTTGTCATTTAAAGAAAAATTCTTGGTGTCGAAGATGATTTTTATTAATTTCATAAAAATTGTTGTAAATTAGAATACTTTATGTACGGTATTTACTGAATGATTATAATAAGGGGATGATACGCTTAAGGGTAAAGGGGTGAAAGTAATATTTTCTAAAAATAGGCCACCAAACTCGGCGAGGACTTCTTTGAGGAGACATTTTCGTTTATTTTTTCTATAAAATGTGCCGTTGTGGAGATATTTCAATTTTTAATTTTTTATAGAGGAAAAAATCTATTTTTGGTAATATCTTAAAAACGGTGCATTTTTTCAAAAAAATAAATGAAAAAATCTCCCCCACTCCCCTTTGTCGAGTTTGGAGATCTTTTTTTAGATCGCACCACTTTTAACCCTCCACCGCAAAGGGTATCATACCCTCTTGCGTTAGGTACGCAGATGCTATTTCGTATTTCCTATTTTCTAGTCGGGTGTATTCGTTTTTATTCGGCTCACCCATTTCATAATTGTTGTGGTATATAACAAAATGGGCTGTGGAAGAATTTTCTTTAGTAGTGTGTGTAGTTTCTGGAGTTTTTAACAGGGATAGTCTGATAAGTTCAATTTTTTGATTAATAATTAGTGGTGTTAAAGGGATTCCCTTTTAAAAGTAAAATTCGCTGTGTCAGAGAGTGTGAGGTTTTTATTATGTCCATAAAAATTGTTGTAAATTAGTATACTTTATGTATGGTATTTACTGAATGATTGTGTAAGGGGGTGATACCCTTGAGGGTGAAGGGGTGAAAGTAATATTTTTTCAAAAGAGACCACCAAACTCGGCGAGAACTTCTTTGAGGAGACATTTTCGTTTATTTTTTCTATAAAATGTGCCGTTGTGGAGATATTTCAATTTTTTAATTTTTTATAAAGGAAAAAATCTATTTTTGATAATATCTTAAAAACGGTGCATTTTATCAAAAAAATAAATGAAAAAATCTCCCCCACTCCCTCTTGTCGAGTTTGGAGATCTTCTTTTAGATCGCACCACTTTCAACCCTCCACCGCAAAGGGTATCATTCCCTCTTGCATTAGGTGCCCAGATGCTATTTCGTATTTCCTATTTTCTAGTCGGGTGTATTCGTTTTTATTCGGCTCACCCATTTCATAATTGTTGTGGTATATAACAAAGAATGCTGTGGAAGAATTTTCTTCAGTAGTGCGTGTAGTTTCTGGAGTACTTAACAGGGATACTCTGGTAAGTTCAATTTTTGATTAAGAATTAGTGGTGTTAAAAGGATTCTCTTTAAAAAGTAAAATTCGCTGTGTCAGAGAGTGTGAGGTTATTGTTATGTCCATAAAAATTGTTGTAAATTAAAATACTTTATGTATGGTATTTATGAATGATTGTATAAGGGGGTGATACCCTTTGCGGTGGAGGGTTGAAAGTGGTGCGATCTAAAAGAAGATCTCCAAACTCGGCGAGGGAGTGTGGGGGAGATTTTTTCGTTTATTTTTTTGATAAAATGTACCGTTGTGGAGATATTATCAAAAATAGATTTTTTTCTTTATAAAAAATTGAAATATCTCCACAACGGCACATTTTATCAAAAAAATAAACGAAAAAATCTCCCCCACACTCCCTTGTCGAGTTTGGAGATCTTCTTTTAGATCGCACCACTTTCAACCCTCCACCGCAAAGGGTATCATACCCTCTTGCGTTAGGTGCCCTGAGGCTATTTCGTATTTCCTATTTTCTAGTCGGGTGTATTCGTTTTTATTCGGCTCACCCATTTCATAATTGTTGTGGTATATAACAAAAAGGGCTGTGGAAGAATTTTCTTCAGTAGTGCGTGTAGTTTTTGGAGTGCTTATCAGGGATAGTCTGATAAGTTCATTTTTTGATTAATAATTAGTGGTGTTAAAGGGATTCTCTTTAAAAAGTAAAATTCGCGGTGTCAGAGAGTGCGAGGTTATTGTTATGTCCATAAAAATTGTTGTAAATTAGAATACTTTATGTATGGTATTTATGAATGATTGTATAAGGGGGGTGATACCCTTTGCGGTGGAGGGTTGAAAGTGGTGCGATCTAAAAGAAGATCTCCAAACTCGGCGAGGGAGTGTGGGGGAGATTTTTTCGTTTATTTTTTTGATAAAATGTACCGTTGTGGAGATATTATCAAAAATAGATTTTTTTCTTTATAAAAAATTGAAATATCTCCACAACGGCACATTTTATCAAAAAAATAAACGAAAAAATCTCCCCCACACCCCTTGTCGAGTTTGGAGATCTTCTTTTAGATCGCACCACTTTCAACCCTCCACCGCAAAGGGTATCATTGTGCCCTGAGGCTATTTCGTATTTCCTATTTTCTAGTCGGGTGTATTCGTTTTTATTCGGCTCACCCATTTCATAATTGTTGTGGTATATAACAAAGAGGGCTGTAGAAGAATTTTCTTCAGTAGTGCGTGTAGTTTCTGGAGTGCTTATCAGGCATAGTCTGATAAGTTCAATTTTTCTGATTAAGAATTAGTGGTGTCAGAGAGTGTGAGGTTATTGTTATGTCCATAAAAATTGTTGTAAATTAGTATACTTTATGTATGGTATTTAATGAATGATTTTATAAGGGGTGATACCCTTGAGGGTGAAGGGTGAAAGTAATATTTTCTAAAAAGAGACCACCAAACTCGGCGAGAACTTCTTAGGGGAGACATTTTCGTTTATTTTTTTTGATAAAATGTGCCGTTGTGGAGATATTTCAATTTTTATAAAGGAAAAAATCTATTTTTGGTAATATCTTAAAAACGGCTTATTTTATCAAAAAATAAACGAAAACTCTCCCGCCACGCCCCTTTGTTGAGTTTGGAGATCTTTTTTTTTTTTGATCGCACCACTTTCAACCCTCCACCACAAAGGGTATCATACCCTCTTGCGTTAGGTGCCCTGAGGCTATTTCGTATTTCCTATTTTCTAGTCGGGTGTATTCGTTTTTATTCGGCTCACCCATTTCATAATTGTTGTGGTATATAACAAAGAGGGCTGTGGAAGAATTTTTTTCAGTAGTGCGTGTAGTTTCTGGAGTGCTTATCAGGGATAGTCTGATAAGTTCAATTTTTTGATTAATAATTAGTGGTATTAAAGGGATTCTCTTTTAAAAGTAATGCCGCGGTGTCAGAGAGTGTGAAGTTTTTGTTATGTCCATAAAAATTGTTGTAAATTAGTGTACTTTATGTATGGTATTTATTGAATGATTGTATAAGTGGGTGATACCCTTGAGGGGTGAAGGAGTAAAAGTAATATTTTCTAAAATAAATAACAGCCTATCTGTCTGCTTAGCTAGGAATATAAAACTATTATTATTATTTAAATAATCACCTATTTATTAATAAAAGTTCCAAAGCCCTTGTCATCATGCTCTGTATCACTAATACTTTCAATATTTTCAAGTGTAGATTGATAATTTCTATAACTGAAATAAAACGCTTTACTTTAATTGATGCTTTATGGAGTCTGCTAACACATTGACAACCTGGTAGTTATTCCGCTAGTGATTTAGAAAAATATAAGGAAATTTTACTGCTACTTACTAACTAGCTAGATTGGACATTTGAAAATTCAATAATTATGTATTTAGTAACCAGTACTAAAATTCTTAAAGCTATCTTATTATTATTCCCCGGTAATCCATATTAATTTATTATTGACTCTTATTAATATTTACAGATAACGCATTCGTTATTGTAATAGTGCTGCTGTTGCAATCGTGACGAAAACAAGCTTTTAATTTAAGAAATTTTTGCAATTTTTTCTTCAACGTTGCTAAGTTTGGGTTTTTATAACACGCTAAAGTGCCATAACGACGACAACAAGTGTAATAGTTTGGAATAATTTTTTACATCTTTCTTTAGTTTTGGTAAGGATTGATTTTTTACTGATATGTCAGTATATTTGTACAGGTTTAATTTTGTTTTTCATATAGTTGAGCCCTGGATCCCACACAACATTCTATTTTTACCATATTGTTGAAAACTAACTTTTTGTTGCAGTTATTTTATTAGGTTCCATTTTTGGTAAGACGAGTCATTCCAATGTTGATCGTTACAGAGTGAAGGAGTGCTGAACTTAAGAATAATGGATAAATTTGTCATCGTTAATGATTACATCAATAGAGTACGAAGGTATAATCTTACTGGTCGTACTCTAGAATTTAAGTTAAAGCCTGTGCCTGAAGATACTGTACCTGTTGGTTGGGTGAAAGATGCGATAAATCAAGTTATCCAGAAAGCCACACAAGAATTAGAACCTCAAGACCAGGTTGTTTTTAGTTTTTGCTCAAAAGACTTTAACCGAGGAGAAGGTTGGATTCGTTTCAGACCTGCAGAGCAGGTAAACTTTGAAGATGTTTGGGATGTTATCAGCAGCATCTATCAATCCAACTCGACCGGCCTTAACACGGATTCTTTTTGTCTAAGCGTAACATCAGTTCGACCACCGACAGGAAGAGGAAGAGTGATGAAATTTAACATCTTTGAAGAGGAGTGTAATAGACGACGAGGTCTCATTGTAATTAAGAACAAGGACAACCTCTGTTTACCTCGAGCTTTGGTAGTGGCTATGGCAAAAGTTGATAAAGACCCTGAATTTGATAAAGTGAAAAAAGATACCGGAAAAGTACAAACAAGTAGAGCTATGATATTGTTGACAAATACCGAAGTAACTATTCCCGATACAGGATCTGGAATTCTTGAACTGCCGAAATTCCAACAATATTTGAAAGATTATAAAATTGTCGTTTATAAATATGGAGCTAAAGGAAGAGATGTCATTTTTGAAGGTGCAAGTGAAGGCTATAAAAAACTTAATTTGTTACACCACAATGGTCATTTTAATGTTATATTATCTTTGACAGCTACCTTTACATGTCGATATTATTGTGAAGACTGTCACGTTCCGTCCAATAACAAAAATGCTCACAGATGTGGAGGTACGTGTCCAGCTTGTTTTCAGTCTCCAAAATGTGCTTCTAATCAAGTTAAAATTAAATGTGAGAGTTGTCATAGACATTTTAGAGGTCAAAATTGTTATGATAATCACTTAAAGGTTGGTTCGTGGAAAAAATCTACTGTTTGTACTGAAATTAGGTGCTGCGAAAATTGCTTCAAAGTCATAAAACATTCGAGGCAACATATATGCGGAGAAATTTTTTGTAAAATATGCAAATCTCATGCCCCTAACAATCATTCCTGCTATATTCAAAAAGATCAAGGCAAACCTAAAACAGAGGATGTACTCTTTGTATTTTATGATTTGGAAATCCGACAGGAAAAGGTTTTAACCAACGGTTCGCTTTTACATCAGGTCAATCTTTGTGTATATAAACAGTGTTGTGATAAATGTATAGATGAGGCAAATCTTTATTTTTGTCAAAAATGTGGATATCGATCCAAAATAATAAAGAAGAAGAAGATCCCACCGGAACATTTATCCAACATTTATTAGAAATAAGAAAAAAGTTTAAAAATGTGGTGATAATTGCACACAATGGTCAAGCCTTCGACCACCAATTTATTTTAAATCACATTTTGACAAAAACAGATTTAACACCAGAATTAATTATGAGAGGAACAAAAATAATCATGAAGCTAATTGATAATATTAAGTTTATAGACAGTCTAAATTATTTTCCTATGTCTCTTAGTAAGTTACCAAAAGCTTTCGGACTAGGAGATGATTTTAAGAAAGGCTATTTTCCACATTTGTTTAACACAAAAGCAAACCAAAATTATATTGGATCTTTACCGTCAATCGAGTACTATAGTCCAGACAGTATGAAGACTGAAGACAGAGAAAAGTTTATAAAATGGTATGAAGAGCACAAAAATGATCAATTTGATATGCAGAAAGAGCTAGTTGACTACTGTGTTTCAGACGTAGAAATTCTAACCAGAGCTTGCCTAAAATTTAGAGAGCAACTATTGACAACTACGAATGTATGTCCCTTTAGTGAAGCCACTACCATTGCATCCGCTTGTAACAAGGTATTTCGAAGAAATTTCCTAAGACCTAACACAATAGGAATAATTCCCAAAAACGGATATAGATGGAGGGATAATCAAAGTAAAATTGGAATTCAGTGGATTATCTGTATGGAAAATCAAAAGCAAATAAATATTATACATGCTGCGAAAGATCAAGAAGTTATTTTGCATGGAGTAAAAGTTGATGGTTTTTGTCCGGAAACAAATGAAATTTTCGAATTTCACGGATGTTATTATCATGGGTGTCTAAAATGTCATCCAAATGGTAGAAATGATCCTTTGTTTGAAGATCCAACACAAACTCTAAATTTAAGATATGAAGCAACTGTGACAAAAACTGAAAGATTAAAAAGTTTCGGTTATGTAGTTAATGAAATGTGGGAATGTGAATTTAGAAAACAGCTACAAGACAATCCCGAGATTGAAAGTTACACCAAAACACATCCTCTAATTAATTCTATTCCTTTAAATCCTAGAGATGCCTTTTATGGTGGTAGAACTGGAAATGTCTGGGAATATTATGAGGCTAAAGATGGGGAAAAATTAAATATGCTGATGTCTGTTCTTTGTATCCTTATATTTGTAAATATGGCAAATTTCCAACTGGTCATCCGAAAATTTGGGTAGGAGAAGAGTGTAGAAAGTTAAATCTAAATGAAACAGACGGCATTATAAAATGTAAGATTCTTCCTCCAAGTGAGCTCTATCATCCCGTTTTGCCCATGAAAATGAACAATAAATTAATGTTTGTTCTCTGTCAAGAATGTGGGCAAAATATGAATCGATACGAATGTACCCATAACGATGAAGACCGAGCACTTTCTGAAACTTGGGTAATTGATGAAGTAGCGAAGGCTATAGAGAAAGGTTATACACTTTTAGACATTTACGAAATTTGGCAGTATAAGACTGAACGTTTTAGTAAACAAAAACTTGAACAGGAGGGATTGTTCACAGCTATGATGAATAAGTTTATTAAAATAAAACAAGAGTCTTCCGATTGGCCTAAAAATTGTAAAACGGAAGAAGAAAAGAACAAATAATATATTCAGGAATTTTTCGAGAAAGAAGATGTTCAATTAGACTACAATAAGGTATTAGACAATCCTGGTCTCAGGTCATTGGCAAAATTAATGCTTAATAGCTTCTGGGGAAAATTTGGACAGAGAGAAACCAACCAAAAACGAAAATTATTAATGATTCTGCAGAGTTTTTGCAATGTTTACAAATGCAGCAATTTACGTTAATGGTATTCTTCCTGTTAATGAAAATACCCTTATTGTCAATTACGAGTATAAAGAAGAAGCATTTGACCCTTTACCTACGGTTAACGTGGCAATAGCTACATATGTCACGGCACAGGCAAGACTTAAATTATATGACTATCTGGATCAGCGCGGTAGCAGAGTTTTATATTACGATACAGACTCAGTTATTTATACCACAAGAAATGACAACGAAATCGACATATCCACTGGACAGTTTATTGGAGATATGACTGATGAATTGGAAAATTACGGACCTGATTCATATATCAACAACTTTGTATCTGGTGGTCCTAAGAATTATGCTTTTAAAGTTTTTTCTACGAAAAATAATAGAGAAGAGGTTGTTTGCAAAGTTAAGGGGATTTCTCTAAACTATGAAGCAGCAAAACTTATTAATTTTGACTTCATAAAGAATATGGTTCTTCAAAAGTCCGACCCAGTACCAATTGTTTCCAAGAACATTCGCCGAACCAAGGAGCACCTGGTAACAACTTGCACAGAAATCATATTATATAAACCAAATTCAACCAAGAGAAAATTTTTACCTGACGGCAGCTCAGAACCTTATGGATATAAAAGACTGAAAATGCAATAAAGTTACTCTGATTTAAATTGTATAATTATAATTGCAATATTTTGAATGTAATAAAAAAGGGTCTTAAATAAATCTACGTTTTAATGGTTTTTGCTTTAAATTTTATTCATAAAATCGAAAATGGGGTGTGACTTAAGGGATCAGTTCAGATGGTAGGTCATGTGACTTTGACAGGTGACATGTGACAGATGGTAGGTCATATGACTTTGACAGGTGACATATGACAGGTGACATTTATATAGGGAATTATTTAATTAATTAATAAAAATACGATATACCAAGGTATCCAATACCTACTAGTTTAATTGAAGTATTACGTCATCTCATGGCACGTGCCACAAGACCACACCCACGCATAATGGCACGCGACCACCCCCACCACACCCATTACGTCATCTCATGGCACGCGACCAACCGACCACACCCATTACGTCATCTCATGGCACGCGACCATGTGACCACGCCCAGCTTTCAAGGTCACCGGTTTTTTCCCACGCTATGGGGCCTAATGACTACTGGTTGGCTGTTTATAAAATTAAATCTTTGTTGAGGAAAACTACTAATAGGTTGTTGAAAATTTGTGAAAGGTCTAGGAAAACTATTATTTTGTGATGAATGATGAATCCAACCGGATTGTAAAATAGTCTGTACGGTACATAATTTTGTATATATTGATAATAGTTTGGTTTATACATTGGTGTATTAGAATTTGAGTTTGGTTTTTGATTTTTATGTAAATGAAGTTTTCTTCTTCTTTTAGTAATACCATTGCTTTTTCTAAAGAATCAGGTGCCTTTAATAGCGTAATTAGTTGTAAATTATAAGGAAGTCCATTTAAAAATATTTTTAAAACAAATTCGTCATAGTGTTGAATTTTAATTGTTTTTGTTTCTATCGAATCATTAGTAGAACTTAATTTGGAAAAGAATAAACTTCGATAATATTGTATTCTCATGCCAAATGATATTGGATTTTCGTTTTTATACGGTTTTGGATTTAGTAAATGCTTTGACCTTTCATCAGAGAAACTGCACAGTAAGACATCTTTAATTATTGCCCAAGAATTTAATTCTGATCTAGAGACTATTAATTCAGCTGCTCTTCCAGATAATTTACTTAAAATAGTGCCAAAAAGACAAAAATATTAATTGGATTTTGATTATTTACTTTATCCCGAAAAGCTCTCAATAAACTTTCTACTGAGCTGATAAATCTATTTAATAGTTTTGGGTTACCGTTGAAAAGTGCTAAATTGTCAGATTGGTACTTTAATAGTTGATAATTTATTTCTGGCATTTTTTTAGGTGATTCAATCGATAAAACACTTAATGAATCGATTAAATCGTCTAGATTGTAATCACTTACTAAATCTATGGTGGTTAGGTTATATATAAAATATAAGAAAATGCACTAATACTAAAAGTACACTTAAAATAGTATCTTGACAAAAGCAACTATTTTGTTTAAAGTTTAACAGTAATTGCTTGTGTAAAAATATTAAAATTAAAATGGTTTCGACTTACAGAGCTAAGGTTGTGATGACTTTTATTGATGTTTCTTTTGATGATTCCTTAACCTAAACTGGTTTGGCGATGTTTGTCCTCGCCAGTCGTTCACACGACTTGCAGACTTGGAAAACTTCGGCAATATTCACTCGGGAAGCTGACCAGTGATTTGCTATGGTTATGTTGCTGCAACTTGTTGTTGTCCTGTGGATGCCCACTTGTCACCTTAGATTGGTATTTTTCACTTCTGGATCACACACTTTTTTGGACTTCCTCGTAGTTTTTTCGAGTAAATTCTTGAAAGAAACCATGCACAATATGGCCTTGTGACGTCTCAGAAATCCTACCGACTGCGCCAGTTATATTTCAAGCCGAAGAAATGATGTTTTTAAAATTTTTCTTTTTTCAAAAAAAAATCTTTATTTTCTACTTCGTGAATACAACGAATTTTATTTGAGAGAGCTTAACAAGTTTATAGAACTATTATAACAATTGAAAGGTTGTCCTTATATAGGAAACTGTTATCACGAACCACTTTAGTTTGAAATGACTATTGAATTTGAAGGATCCGACTGGTTGTTTGAGACGGTTGTCAATGAAGTTGCAGATGTAGAGAAATGTTAGCGTTAGTGTGGACTATCGAGAAGCTTCGTCCTTATATAGGAAACTGTTATCACGGACCATTTTAGTTTGAAATGACTATTGAATTTGAAGGATCCGACTGGTTGTTTGAGACGGTTGTCAATGAAGTTGCAGATGTACGATTTTAGATTACAGCATAGGAAAGGTCGAGACTTAGCTCTTTTAGATATTTTGTCCAGAAGTTTACCTGTTATAGATTATGTAAGGGAGAGTTTAAGTTCTGAAAAGATTGTCCTGGATAAGTAGTATGATAGAATGAAGAAGAATGTTGACACCACACCGTTGCAAATTCTGAATTGGCGTTGCCAAGACGGTATATTGAATAAATATTTAATACAGGACTATCTAGCTCTCTTTTCAGATGGTGATTGTTGGAAAATTGTTGTTCCCAAGAAAGATAAACGAGATTTGATAAATCAAGCTCTTAATCTCTCTACTTCAGGCGATATGAGTGCGTAATGACGTAGCCAGCTACATTAGGAAATGTCACACCTGTGTCGCTTACAAAGGTAATACTGGTGGAAACAGAGATCAACAGGTAACGCATCCTAAATCTTCACGACCATGGGAGATGATTTCGACGAATTTGACGGACCTTTTGCCAAGATTAATGAAGGGAAATTCGTTTATATTGGTTGTTATTGACTATTTCAGTAAATTTTCGTTGGTCTTCCTACTTCTTAAGGTAACCTGAGCTATTATAATTAGACGTATTGAAGAACCAGTATCTTTTGTATTTGGAGTCCCTCGTCTTCTCTTGTGTGACAATAGAACGCAGTATAAAAGTGCGAGTTTAGGGAATTTGTTGGAAAATATGACTGTACTACCAAATTTAATGCTAACTACCATCTGAGAGCAAACCCAACTGACGGACAAAATAAGACAATGAAGACCATGTTATTGATGTATGTTAAGAACTATCATAGGTTATGAGATGCAAATATCTACAAGTGGGCATGTGCGCTGCGCAACGCAGGACAGGAAATTACAGGATTTTCACCGTATTTTGTGAATTTTGACCGACATATGGGTTAGTCTGGGAAAGACTATGCCCGGAATGTTTTGGCGTGTGATGCGAACAGCGCACAGACGTAAACCTCCAGGACTGAAGCTTTCACGACGTTGTTGAAAGATGTACGAGAATGGCTAGCGAAAGCGGGTGAACAAGGAGTTGCAAGGTATCACTTAACTAAGCAATAGGCTGAATTTACAGTTGGACAGAAAGATTGGAGGAAGAATTATGTCATTTCGGATGCAGCGAGGCACTTCAGTAAGAAGTTAACTCCGAACTATATAGGACCATTTGTAATTCGCCGCAGAGTTTCTGTGTGGACATATGAATTCCAGAACGATAGTGGTAGCTATCTGGGAGTACGACATCTGAAGGACTTGAAAGAGACTCCGTGTTTTGCGGGAATATGTAACGTGTCAAATCTTAATTAGACCTCGTATAGGAGACAAACAGAAAAATAATATCCATAAGTACCTATATTTTACAAAAATATGCCTTCATGTTGGAATTCCTAATGTATTACAACTTTATTAGACACCGTATATGAAATAAATGGAAAAAAATTAACAACCTTTGTTCTAGACAAATATGAATTTATTTTTAATAAATAATCATATATCATGAACACATAATGATTATATTTCTTCCTCATACTCCCTTACTAAGTTGTGCTGTCCTTTTGTTCCTTATTATCAGTGTTATTTAGATAAGCAGTTGTTTGGCTTTCAACAGACAAGAGGGTTCCATATTATTAGTGTAATATGTAAAAGAAATTGTCTGATATTATATAGGTATTAATTAAAATGACATTAATTTATAAGCATTAAGGCTAGAGGAAAGCAGAAAAACTCACCTTGTTATGGATATCTCTCGGTGCTTCCTCGTATGGTCTTGTACATCAATATTTCAACCATTGGAAGCCGCAACTAACGCTCAAAAGATATCGTGAACTTTTTATTTTAGATTTCAGATCACCTAGATAGATTTTCAGGCCCTGTAAGCCCCACTTTCTCTTGTAAAAGGCGCTGGTTGTTGCTTACATGTGTTGACACCCTTTTAGAGAATTTTCTGATGTTCTAGGCAATTGTATTCCTTGATGGTCATGCACAGTATTTTACGATATTTTATGAAGCTATTCCTAAGCTATTCCTAGGATACTTCCATAGTTTTAGGTCGCTTTCACCTGGAAATTATCAAAATTAGAGTATGTTTGTTTATTTCTCGATGACGTCAGATTTTTATAAGGTTAAAATTTTGAATGGAAATATTATGGATACTTTGCAATGCTTTTACTTACCCGGTAGGATATTCCTGACATCAAAGATTTCAAGTGTGCAATTACCTGTCTTTGGTAGCAATCTTGGATAATTAATTACTCTTAGTAATTTGTCATCTGACTGTCAGAATGATTCCCTCATTTGGCGTTCAGATTCATTTGTGGAATAGCTGGAACAGCAGTACAGTAGAAAAGAGTAAGTGATTATCTGATTTGCTCTGTCGTACTTTCAGTACGGCAATTGACAAGATGGCTACTGATTACGACTGCCGAGTTCCAGAATTTACCGGAACTTGACTATTTCCGTCTATAACGCGTTGACATTTCGGCTTGTATGGCAACGTTGCCAAATATGACAATGGTAGTTTCTTGAGTTTGGTTAGGCGTGGGTTTGAGGTTGAAGATATTTGTTAATCTCGCTTATGTCTTGATGGAATTTGGGTTTAACAGTATGCTATTCTGTTCAACGGTTGTATTTTCTTTGCGATGTTACGTCCAGCCTTAGCAGAGTTTATATTTGTATCCGAATTGACGATCAGTAAAGTATGACCTCACATTTTTTTTAGGGCGTTTGAGAAACGTCGGTTAGCGGCAACCTTGCGTTGAGAAGAGTCGGTATGATTTTTATAGGGGTGCAAGAGTGAGAGACCGATATAGAGAGGTTAGTTGGTTGGGAGACGTCTTGCTCACTTTGTCTTTTATTCAAACTTTTAGAAAGCAGCGAGCCACCAAACTGGCTCTTCAACTGTGGGTGATTTTAGTCATTTACTGATAGATTTCTTGGAAATACGCAGTATCGTAATTAAGGGAAGTATACTAAATCAACCGGTAGCAGATGGGTAGCCAATGCCAGTGATTTTGGAAGATTTTGGAGATTTCTGGTGAGTTTTATTGAAGATTGGCTATTCGCAACCACTTGCTTGGGACTACACAATTTGAAGAGGCCACAGTTGATGGGCTAATTTTCTAATTTGCTAATAACCTTTTTAGGAGTTCCGTTTTTTTCCCTCTTCTTCATTGGTTTTGTCCATAACTACTCTCCAGTTCTGTTTCTACTGTATTACCATCTACTTCCGTTCTCGTCCTCGGAGAACATGTTGATGATTATATTTTTTTTTCCTTAAGAAACAGAGGAAGATCAAATGATTTAGTAATGCGCGCCTTAAATTTGTACATAGAGCAACTCTATAATATTCAATTTAACTTTCTTCATCTAATTTGTTTTTATTTGATCATTATCGTTTTCTAACGCAATTCTTGCAAATGAGCATCTTTTACTTAATTTTACATTTTATAATTAACTTCCCACATTTTAGCAACTAGATTTATAATTTTAATTAATTCATTTTCTTTAGTATTTATCGAGATTTTGTGTACTTTTTGTGTTTATCCCTTGTCAGAATAGGAGCTAGTTAAGATAGAATGCAGCAGTGAAGGGTAAGTCAATTCGTAATTATAAAAACAAAACAAAAACTAATTTACAGAACTGGTGTAAAATTTAATCACGGGGAATCTAGGGACTGATGTGAAAACCCCGCCCGCCTCCACGGTATAAAAGCTGGAGGACACCATGATCCTAACTCAGAATATGCTGTATTTCATTGAATGACTTAGACAAAAATTACTGAGTGTTATGGCTTAATAAGTAAATGTTTTAAACGCCCCATTTTGACTCATATAACTGGGGTCTATCTTACAGAAATTCTAAGCGTCAACAAGTAGCTAGGTTGAATGCAGAAATCTTTCACGATGTCGTTAAACTAGCTTTCAACTTTATTCCTATAGATGAGCAAGTACAAAAAAAAAGATATACATACGCAAGTAAGTATAAAGGTAAACAATAATTAGTAAAAATAAAAATCTTTAATTGAATGATAATGATATAGCTGTAGTGTAAGCTGGATAAATTATAAAAAAAACAAGTTGACATATACAAAAAACCTAATAGAATTTAACATATAACACTCTAGTACTAAGAGCTAAAATATAATGCAAACTCTGTATAAAACATGATCATGGAATGCCGAAAAACAAAATAAAATAGAATGAAATAAACTTAATATAGAGGTTATTATTAAAACATAAAAAAGGATAGTAATAAAGATCTACTTCTTAGATAGTGAGATTGCTAGCCTTGTGATCTCTGTGCTTGACTGCTTAGGTACTAGTATAATAATAAAATAGATAATGCAAAAGTTAAATCAAGAACAAACAATATGAAGGAGTGGATTCAAAAATACCAGTAGTAAAATGAACAGTAGAAAGCACACCATCAGTAAGATAACAGTAAGAAGGATAGCAATGGGAAAATAACCAGTAGGTAGGACCTGGATATTGTTATTGCGGCTTAACAGAATTCCTTCGTCAAAATATGCAAAACTGTTAAAACTTTAGTCTCCAAATTTATCCTGTTAGAAAATTCCAAACCGGTAAAAAATAAAGTTACTAATCAACTAAATTCAATTACTGAGATAATAAACGACTTTTCATCTATAGGATGGCCAATACAAATTATGATTAAAAAATTCTACAGTTTCTTCAGCCCAATTAAAGAGAAAAAGTGAAAATTAATAAAAAATGGCCCCCTTTATGTACACGATTCATAGCTGTGCACCCGGCTTCTTCTTTTAAACGCCAAAAAGAAATTTTAAGTGGTCACACGTTTGACAGAAATGACAACTCAAAAATAACCCTGAGCAACAAGAGTCGGTTGAAACAAATTTGGTAAATAAGCCAATTCATTATTCATTAGATTGTTGGCTCAAAATTAATAAAATAACCCATGAATTATTTTCTTTAAATTAAAAAAATATATATTTTCCGACAGCCACTACCACCCTAAAATAAGTCGCCTGTCGAAATATTCTCTTAGAAATTGCAAAATACAAATTTATGCAACCCAACAACATCGAATATTTAGTCGACGGTTCAAAATAGCCTATAGCCTAAAAATTCGAAAGTGACATATGACCTTAATTTAAGAATAACAAACAAAATCTACGGCATTATTCAAAATAATTTCAAGAAATTGACATAAGAAGGATAGAAGGAAGAATTTCACTAGAATAGTAGACAGGAAAACCGAAATGTATCTGAAAAAAGGTAGCTTTAAATTCAGCATCAATAAAACAACCATGTACACTGTAGTAAATATCAAGCGAAACCTCAAAATTAATGATCAGACTGATAGCTGAATGTAAGTTAAAACCACAATTTATAGTGCAAGAATTTAGGAAAAATTCAAGAAGATATAAATAACAAGACTGACTGACTCCGTAGTACTACAACCCAGGGTCTCTGCCTTCACCTGGAACGGTCTTGTGCCAGCTTCCTCCATTCTTGCTGGTCAACTTCAAGGATAGCTAGATCCTTGTGGATGTTATCTCTCCATCTAAGCCTAGGTCTTTCCAGTGGTCTTTTTCCTTGTGGTGCTTCCTCCCATACCCGTTTTATTAGTCGATCGTTTTATTTTATTTCTTGAATGTCAGGGCTTTGATATATTTGCGCAAGTTCTATGTTGCTTCTGATTCTGTGACGGCCTGTTTCAAGGTCTCGGTATGGGCCATATATTATGCGCAGGATTTTTCTCTCAAACCCTCTTAGCAGCTCCGTATCGTGGACTGTCAGGGTCCATGTTTCACTGACGTAGATTGCTACTGGTCGTATTATTGTTCGATAAATTTTGGTTTTTACCTTTAGTGATAAATTTTGACTTCAGCAAGGTTTGTATCGCAAACGTACATTGATTTGCTTGTGTGATGCGCTGTTTAATCTCTTCCTGCATATTATTGTTAGTCGTTATCACTGCGCCCAGGTACTTGAAAACTCGCACATGCTCAAAATTATAGTCATCCATGGTGACGTTCTGCCTGATTCTGTCTCAGGCGGGGTTGCGGGAGACATGCATGTATTTGGTCTTTTCTTCATTTAATCGGAGCCCTATTGTCTGAGCTTCTTTTTCTAACTTTATGAAGTTTTCCTTCACACTGACTGTGCTTTCTCTTATCGCGCCCATATCATCCGCGTAGGCCAAAATAAGTTTAAGGCTACTTGGTCCAAAAACCTCCGCGTCAACTGATACTGTTCTTACGGCTTTCTCCAGTGCAAGATTAAACAGTACTGGCGACAAAGCATCTCCCTGTTTTAATCCTCTGTTGATAGAAAATATTTGGCTACACTCTCCTTCAATTTTTACACAGCTTTTTGCCCCCTCCAGGCACGCTCTACACAGTCTAATCAACTTGTGCGGGACTCAAAATTCTTCCATAGCTTCCCACAACCTTATCCTAATAACACTGTTATATGCTTGCTCGAAATCTATGAACAGGGTATGTAAGTTTTTGTTAAACTCCCAACATTTCTCCAGCATCTGTCGGATAGTGAAAAGCTGGTCAACTGTTGATCTTCCGCTTCGAACGCCACATTAATAGTCTCCGATAATCTCCTCAGTATACGGAGAGAGACGTTGAAGGAGAATGCTGGAGAATTATTTATAGGCGTGGCTTAGTAGAGCAATACCTCGGTAATTTTTACATTGCATTTGGTCCCCTTTTTTGTGTAGTGGAATTATTACCCCTTCTTTCCATTCATCAGGAATGATTTCTTGATTCCAAATTTGTTTCACGAGGTTATGTATTTGTATGATTAGAACATTCCCTCCATGTTTCAGACTTTCTGCCAAGATATTATCACGACCTGTCGTTCAGTTATTTTTGAGCTTCTTAATGGCTCTAATGGTCTCTTCCATGGATGTTGGTGAGATATTAACCTCTGCCGCAGCGAATACTGTAGTTTCAGGTTCTTCCTGCGTCAGCACGTTTAGTAGTTCATCAAAGTAGCACTTCCAACTGTCCAGTATCTCCACTTTTGAGGTGGTGATTGTGCCATCGTTAAGCTTTAGCATTGTGGCACTTCTTGGGCGGAATCCCTTTTTATGCCTCCCCACTTCCTTGTAGAACCTTCTAGTATTGCCGTTCTGAAAGTCAGCCTGTAAGTTAAGTACTTTTTCTGTCTCATGTTTTTTTTCTTTTTTCTGATCAATTTACGTAGCTGTGCTCTTAGTTCGTTAAACCTAATTGTTGTTTGCTCTGATGGGTTATGAAGCATTTTAATTCGTGCCTCTGTTTTGATGACACCAAGATTTTTGCACTAATCATCGAACCAGGGATGTCGGCTGGGTTTTGGTTTGGGGCCCAATACACTTCCGTTTGCTTCCTTGATGCTTTCCTTTATGTGCTTCCAGCTAGTTTCTATATTGTCAGTTTCTGCTATTCTGCTAAGGTTCTCGGGGATTCTGTTCTTGTAAGCTAGGCATATAAATAACCAAGCTGGTAAAGAAAAAGCTAAGGAAGTAGAATTACGAGGGTTCGTAATATAGTAAAACCAAAAATGCAACAAATGTTTTATTTAATTTATGAGAGATATTTAAAGAAAATGACATTGTATTTGCACATATAATGAGTAAAATTAATCGAAATAGCCATAGAAAACTTAAATTAAAATTAGAACCGTGGCAATTCCTCTCTCCTTCAGAAGAAAGGTAATTTTCCAAAAAAAAAAAATTAACTGACGATGGTGAATTCAGTAGGTAACATTCAGTAGACAGAATGAAACTACAGGATGATTTACTATTAAGGAAAGTTAAAAACAACACACCTAGTAAGGTAAAGCAATTGTCAAGTAAAGGTAAAATCAACACACCTAGTAAGGTAAAGCAATTTTCAAGTAAAGGTAAAATCAATCATATCAACAGGGTTAGCCAATCTAGGCAAGGTAAATTAATTAAGTATGATTAAAAAAACAACCGTGGAAGAGGGCGACCTCCATGGCGACATTGCAGATGGAGGTGCAAGGTACACTTTCGATCTTAGAATGAGGAGGCTAGCTAGCATTGAGTAACATCCGAAAACGAACTCTTGTCTTTGCCTTACACTAGTTTCTCCCACGAAAGCCTTCAAGCGCCCTGCTACAAGGAACCGAAAGGGCGGACAACCGAGAGGAAAAGAAAACCAACCAGTTAACAAAAAGAAAACTAAGAAAAGAAAAAGAGACAGCCCAAATGATCCGCAAAACCTACGGGAGTAATTTATAGCTCCACCAAACTAAAAGGTGCGTTAAGTATTAACCTAATGCACGGCAGACCGTAACTAGAAACAACAAAAAAAAAATTAAATAGGGTGTTCCGAATGGTGCCACCAACACTGGCCTGTCGCAACAAATTAATTAGCCGGAACTAAGGTCGAACACAATAACTTGGCGCTCCTCTGGCCTGCTGGCGAGTCATCAGTGATTTAACCTAAAAAAATAAAAATAGGCCCAGAGCCTGAGACTTTCATTCTCTACACTCAACCCTTTATCTGATTTACCCTCTGAAAGAGCAGAAGACACTGCGTGGCATTTAGTAGCATCCAACACTAGGGAGCCTGTGGTAATAAGAAAAAGGGCTGCAAGTTAAATTAGTCATAAACAGTAATTTCAAGGAACATCTAAATAGCCAGATACCAGGAGAAAAGTCATAATCAAGTAAATCAAAATAAATGTATTATAATAAAATAAAGATGAATTAAAATTATGAAATCAGTAAGATAAGGAGTAAGAAAAGTGAAAGTGTCTGGAAACGATAAAGAAAATACAAGTCACGACCAAGATAATTAACTAAATTAATAAAAAACTAACAAAGTAGAGTTAATAAATAAAGGAGTTAAGTAACTGATAGTTACTCTTTTCATAGTCCCCTATAACAAAATTAGGAAAAAAGGATAAGAGATTAACAAATGTGGCGACGAAAACAACAGAACAAGTAACCACAGCATTTGGAAGACATACCTTCACTAGAACTCGGTGCAAGACTATTCTTTCCTAATTGAGCATGAGCCGCCGAACAAGTTTAGAGCCAAACCGGTGACCCACACTCAACCAGATGCCCATCCTGTAGCGCAGGATACCCAAGGTAGAAAACTAAAAAGGAATAAAAGATAGGCTATAAAGGTAATAGTAACGAAAGATCAATTACTCAGAATTGGTTGCATTAGAATTTGATGGATTATACGATTTGAGATCTTGTACGTGCCAGTTTCCCTTGCTTTGCCCTGATGAGACTTGAAGTGCATAAATGCATAAACCCGTTTTCCTTTTTATAATAAAAGGACCTTGATAAGCGGAAGGCAATTTGGCACTAAAATAGTTAAGGGCGTCAGAGAGGACTTTAGTTCTACGCCAAACAGTTTGTCTTGGAGAATACTCCATAGGTCTTCTGCCCAAGTTATATCGTTGAGGCTTGGAATGAGAAGCACATACAGTTTTTGAGATACGGCCTGTATGTTCTTAGCGTAATCTTTTGGATCAAAATCAGTAGAGGGAATCTCTTCAGTAGGTATCATATTTTGTTATGTGTTATGTAAGTTTTCTATCAAATTTGAATAATAATGAGTAAATCCAGTCATTGAATGGCAAGAAGTCCGCAATGCACAATAGCCGCTAAATTTTCGTCCTAAGTCCAATGATTACCATCTTGGATATACGATTTCATCATTGTTTTCACTACCACGTTCTGTGGAGTCAGCTCGTGATAAGAAGTCGTATAAAACATTTTAGTTTTGTAGAGTTTACAGAGTGCTTGAAATTCCTTGGACGTCATTTGCGTTTCAGTGTCACACATTAACGATTGAGAAGATCCAAGCATCAGAGAAATACCTTTTTCTACCTGCTTTGTAAGAGATTTGACACTAGCTGCTCGAGAAGGAAATAGAAGTGTAAACTTAATAAAATAGTCATTAACTATGAAAGCGTAGCAGCTTCTTGATTTTTGTCATAGAAATGGTCATATATAATCTCAGCTAATGCATCGCCAAGGCTTATCCATAACAAGTCGAACACCAATTAATCCTGCTGGAGGCTTCTGTTCTTCATTTTGTACCAATTGTAATGCTAGCAAACCTTTCAAAATATCTTGAATTCACCGACATGACCTGAAGCGGGAATATCGTGATGTGTTAAAACTGCTTTCCTTTTGTCAATTTTCCACGTACTTTGCGAAGCAGCAAAATCCGCATGATTTGACATAATGTATTTGTAGAGTAGATTGTTTACTAAACGCCAATTTGGGAACTTCTCAGGATGCTGTTTTAGTCTTTTGAACATATTAGCAAACTACTTATTCTTTATCGCGCAGTAAGAAAATTCACTTTCATTGTTAACATTGATAACATCAGCAGGTGTTGGAACTGAACGAGATAGAAAATCAGCAACAAAATTTTCTTTTCTTGCACGATGCATAAGAGTAAAATTTTAAGGTTTAAGGCCCAGTAAAGAATGAAGATCAGTAATTACTGTGAAATATACTCTTAAGATAGTTTATCAACTCCGGGGATCCACACTCAATAACTTCGTTACACTCCAAATAACTATTAGGCATTCCGTTTCCATTACTGTGAGCTTCATTCTCTGTTCAGCGAGTGTACACAATACAATTTTCGTTAAGTATCTCCCGTGAATTCTTCGAATAAATTATACCGTTTGTTGGTTAGTTGCTTTCTTAATTTACTAAAAATATCCGTAGGTATAATTTTTGTCAATTCCTTTAACAGCTCGGTTATTTTATTCTGCTGAATATTATCTAAATTGTTAAACTACGAAATATGTTACATTTGATAATTAGTTTGATCACTAATTGTGTCGTTTTGCTGGTCATTCTCTAGGAAATTCTTGGTTTTATTTTATTTCTATTAATGTTGAATTTTTCCCAGATAATATTGGCTTTTCTGTCTAATATTTGAGTGAAATTCTTTCTTTTATCCTTTCTCATGGCATTTTCCTTAAAATCATTTTGAATAATTCTGTAAATTTTGCTTTGTTTACATTATGGCATGGTTTACCATTTTGGTAAGAACATTCAACTGATGTTTCACTAGCACCTACATATCACTACGCAGCTGAGCAGTTTTGCAGCCTGATTTGCTCGAGAAAACACGGCTAACAGTTTGATCATTGGCTTAACAGGCAAACTTGGTATTATTTTACCTTTTTTGTATTTTAATGATAGCAGTCCTTAAATTTTGTAAATTAAGATTATTCCGTTCGTTTTTTTTTTGTAAGAAGTGGTGCAATTTTCTGGCATTCTATCCCATGATCATGGAATATACGGAGTTTGTGTTATGTTTTGGCTGAACTAGGTACTATAATCTGTTATGTGTTAAATTTTATTTGATCTTCTCTTTTCTTATAAAATAATATAACTCAATTAATATTTATTGGAACTATTTTTCCGGGCTCTACTTCTAATTATTTTCTTCCTTGCGTCGAGTTCTTTAACAGTTTAAAAGTTATAAAGTATTAAGTTTCAGAACTCTAAACTAACTTATAATTTCTTTTTAGAAGAAAATTTTTTAAACTTTTGAAGTTGAAAATTGTGTGATTATTTAAACTGACAATTTTATTTGGAGCATATTCAGTTTTTTGCTATCAATAGAGCTAGACTTTAGATATTCAATTAAAGATTTTATTATTATTATCTATTAATGAGTGTTACATAATCCCAATGCTCACCTGCGTATGTTTTTTTTTGCATTTGCATATCTTTAGGAATAAAGTTGAAGGCTAGTTCCTAACGTCATTGCGGGAGATTTCTATATTCAACCTAGATACAGATGCGGTGGTGCCCTGAATAGCAATCCCCTACTAATCGGCATAGTGGTTAGCTTTTTATTTTTGCTCACTGGCGCGGGTAATAGCCTTCAACTGTGCTCTGGTGATTTTTCTTCACTTTTTATTATTTAATTACTGAATTTCTTCTCACTATATTGGTAGGTTGGGTGTAAATACTAGCGTAGCATTATACTTGCTAGCGTGTATTAAAAAAATACTCCGATTAAGGCTATTAAAAAATACAGTATACCATTATATCTTAAGACCATGAAACTTTCCACTAGAATTGTGGTTTCAATTTTTTGTATTTATTTATTGCCAAAATTTAGAAAATTGGAATTTTTTTTTAATTAGTAGCTGGTTTGCTAATTGCGTTTTCTCTTAATTATACAGCGATTGAGCCAAAGAATTTTTGTCACATGTATTTCGCATGTAGATAAAATGTATATTTCTAAATAAATAAAATACAAAATCATTTGTAAATACGAAATTTTAATAATTTTCTTGAGGTTACTACTAACTAATTACTTAATAAATTTATTATATAATGCTAACACCTTACTTTAAATATCTTTTTTTTTTATTTTGCTTAAAATTCTAAAACTTAAGTGCATACATGGATAAATTCTACGCATATTAATTGTAGGAAAATGAAACAGAAAAATATAATATTTTCGTACAAATGATCAATTTTGTTTTTGCAACCAAATTTTACTTACTTACTTGCAATATATATACATATATATATATATATATATATATATATATATATATATATATATATATATATATATATATATATATTGCTTTTAAAGAAAACAATTTTTAAACACATATATTTATTTATTATACAATTATTTTAACACTTTTAACAGAATCACTTTTTATCTTATAACTACCTTTAAACTAATTTTTAAATGGGCAAAATAACAGCAGTAGTATCAACTTGTTTGCTATTATTATTAAATTAACCTTAAAATGGATTTAGTAACAGTATTAACTGCTTTATTTACTATTATTCACTTAACAATTTAAAAAGAAAGGTATTTACATTTTTCCTACAGCAGCATTATTAAGTCTGCACTATCAAAAGTCACGTCCTCACGTATTGCAACATTGCTGATTTTGCTTAGTTGGAAAACAATTTGGTTGCTATTGAGAAATCTGACACCGCGGCCAATGAACAAGTTATTAGTTATAAAGATAGGCGTAGAATCACATATGACAACTCCCCCTTTTAAATAAAATTTCTTGTCGTGCAGCAACTTTTTAATTTCCTCATCGGAGTTCCATTTCTTCTTCGTATAGGAATTCATCTAGGTGGATACTGGATATTCTTCTTGGGAAGATACTGCAAAAATCCAAGTGATTTTTCCGGTTTGTTGCTATTGGCCCTAAAAGGAAATCGTCGTCGAGGGGCGCAAGATTATCATTAGCAGTCTTCTGCGTCGACATTTGGATATGGCATAGATTGTAGGCAAGAGAACGATTATGACTATTGTCAACAACTTAAATTAGGGTAGATGCTTGTTTATGAAAAGTTGGGAGTATTGGTCCATCTTGTGTTGAATAGTGTTAAGGTCACCGAAATAAATTTTGTTCAAATTATTGGGTTTGAGGTCCGGTATCGATGACTTTCTTGGAAGATGTTCACAACACTTGTATGA
Organism: Diaprepes abbreviatus; assembly: GCA_034092305.1. Lineage (NCBI taxonomy): Eukaryota > Metazoa > Arthropoda > Insecta > Coleoptera > Curculionidae > Diaprepes > Diaprepes abbreviatus. Next base: position 345,021 of record JASJET010000097.1, read on the forward strand.
AATTTTGACCTTGAACTCAAGTGGTTCCAGTGACTGCGATGCAGTCTGGTTTAAGACGTAGAGGGATGTTGACTTGGACAACCTCCGTAGTGATTTGCTTTCCGTCGCATTTCACAGTGCTGAGTCTATTTGTCGGATATTGTATCCCTTTGCTAACAGCAAATTTCACTGGCAAGTTTCAGGTAATAAGTGGCACGATTGCTCAGGTGTTGGGCTTCGCAGATAGTGTCACTGTAGATCGAGTGTGAGAGTACCATGGAGTATATTTTCTGGTGGAAACTAAGTAATTTACGAGTCTCAAGGTTTTGAAGTGAAACGTAGAGCATCAAATCAACATCTCACGCAATGATATAGTGAACCCTGTATGATTATCATATATTAGTATTGGAGAAAAGCGTTACATAGTGTACGTTTCAGGATCAACCAGGGGTAAGGGGATAACAAGGGGTTTTAGGGACAAACGATACTCTAGAGTAGAGAAGACTGTTATGCTTCTAGCTCAAAGATGTTGATATATTTAGCGGGACTAAAGGAATTAACCGGTAGTGGTAGATTATTTTTGTGTAGAGCTTGAGAAATTTATTTAAGTGACTCGATCAGATCAAATGGGGTAATAATATAGCTATGTATAATTTTTAAGCGAATGAATGTTTTGGCGTTTAGGATATCATTCAGGTCATTTTTTATGAATGAGTAGCTCTCTATAAGGAATTCGTACAAACACAAATAATTTAGTTTTGCTTTATAAAAGGCTAGATCGTCTGACGTGTCTATTATTGCGGCTTCTGTGCTTCGATCGTCATAACTAAAAGTTTCTTCGTCGATTCTTAATTTTTGAATGGTAGAGTCAAAACTTTTATTTGGATTTGGAGTTTGATTTTTCATTAAATTCTCGATTTGTCTTTCGTTGTGCATGGTTTTCCATATTGTTCCGATTCCGTTAATTATTTCGCCCTTATTCCTATGAGCGTAATTTCGTGTAACTGCGATTTGTCATTATATTTAAGATTAACAGGGACAGATATTTGTCTAAGTAGGTTAATGTGAGTCAATACATCTTCTTTTAAGGCTAATAAACTAGGTGGTTTTACTTCCTGTGACTAGGTTATCTAACATTGAATTTAATATTTGATCATTGTGTAGAATAGCTTCCATTATAGGCAGTAGTTTCTTGTAGACGTGAAGTGTCCATTTGTTATTTGATATTTTGTGGTACGTGACTCGTGGAAGAAGATTCAAAACATATAGTAACCGCATTAGTATCTACTTGTTTATTATTACTTTTAAATTAACTTTAAAATGGGTTGAGTAACAATGTTAATTGCTTTATTTACTACAACTAACTTAGCAATTTAATAAGGAAGGTATATATATCATTCTAGGCCTATATTGATAACTAATAACCTTTTCATTGACGGAGGTGTCAGATTTCGCATTAAAAACCAGACAGTTTTCCAACTAAGAAAAATCGGTAATGTTGCACTATACATAAGTACATGATTTTTGATCGTGCAGACTTCCTCACGCTGCTATAAGGAAAATATAAGTACCTTCCTTATTAAATTTTTAAGTTAATAGTAGTAAATAAAGCCATTTATGCTGTTATTGAACCCATTTTCAAATTAATTGAAAAGTAACAATAAACAAGTAGATACTAATGTTGTTATTCTGCGTTAGTTTAAAAGTAAAAAGGTATTCAATTAGCTTGAAGTCTGATTTATATTAAAAGTGTTTTATTCAAATAAATAAATGTTTTTTTTAAAAGCGTTTTGTGAAAAAGGAAATATAAAAATTCGCGCAGTAGGTAGAATTCGTTTACATTTGCAGAACAAGAAGAATATCTAACTGTTAATGGCGGATTCCAATCTCTAGAAATGAAAAAAATCAACAAAGCAGGCATCCTTACTCAACGGCAATGGAAGGAACCTCAGGTGAAGCCCCTGGCTGTAAATCGTGGAGGAAAAGATCAACCACATAATTACATTCTGGGCGTTGCTCGTAGTTACGTCTTCTCAGGACTTCATAACGCCTATAAATAATACCGTCGGAATCTTCTTTCGCGAGGAAAGTACCATAAAATATCAAAAAAACAAATGAACACTTCTCGACTACAAGGAACTACTTCCTATAAAGAAAGCCATTTTACACAATGATAAAATCTTAAATTCAATGTTAGATAACCTGGTCTCACCGAAAATAAAACCACCTAGATTATTAACCTGAAAATAAAAGGTACAGCCTCACATTAACCTTCTTGGATAAATCTCTGACTCCATTAATCTTAAATATAAAGAAATAATCGCGGATACACAAAATTACGCTTAGAAGAATAAAGGCGAAATAATTAGCGGAATCGGAACAATATGGAAAACAATTACTGGTAACCTAGACGTGCAATATGGTGAATACCTCAACGATTGTAAGTAGAAAATTACACACAACGAAAGACAAATCGAGAATTTAATGAAAAATCAAACTTCAGTAAATAAAAGTTTTGATTCTAGCATTCAAAAATTAAGAATCGACGAAGATACTTTTAATAATGACGTACGAAACGTGCAAGCCGCAATAATGGACATATCAGAAGATCTAGCCTTTTATAAACCAAAATTAGATTCTTTGGATTTGTACGAATTCTTTATGAAGAGCTACTCACTCATTCATAGAAAATTACCATAATGATATCCTAAACGCCAAAACATTCTCTCACTTGAAAATTCTACATAGCTCTATTATTACCCCATTAGATCTGATCGAGTCACTTAAACAAATTTCGCAAGCTCTACACAAAGATAATTTGCCACTACCGGTTTACTCCTTTAGTCTCGCTAAATATGTCATAGAGCTAGAAGCATAACAGTCTGAATCTAGAGTATGTCACAATCCCCCCCCCCGGGTTTATCCTGAAACGTACACTATGTAACGCCTTTACCCGATACCAATATAGGATATTCATACAGGGTTTCACTATATCATGTCTACCACCCAAAAATACATTGCGAGAGATGATGATTCGATGCTCTATGTTTCACTTCAAAGCCTAGAGATTTGTAAGTTACTTAGTTTCAACCAGAAAATTTGCTCCGAGGTACTCCCACACTCGATCGATAGTGACACCATCTGCGAATTTTCAACTACCGAAGCAACCGCCCCACCTATTACCAGGAACTTGCCAATCAATTTTGCTGTTAGCAAAGGGATACAATCTCCAGCAAATCAACCATAATCGTTCTCTTGTCGACGCAAAAGACATCTAATGATAACCTCGCGCCTCTTCGACGACGATTCCCCTTCAGCACCAACACCAACAAACCGGAATAATTACTTTAATCTTTGCGGTATCTTCCCAATAGGAAGATCCAGTATCCTCCAAAACGAATCCCTACATGAAGAAGAAATGGAACTGCGATAAGGAAATTAAAAAGTTGATGCAAGGCATCAACTTTTATTTAAAAGGAGGAGGTGTTAAATGCGATTCTACGCCTATGTTTATGACTAATAACTTGTTCATTGACCGCGGTGTCAGATTTCTCAATAGCAACCTCAACTAAGCAAAATTAGCAATGTTGTAATACGTGAGTACGTGACTTTTGATCTTGCCGACTTATTAATGCTGCTATAGGAAAAATGTAAATACCTTCGTTTTTAAATTGCTAAGGTTACTTTAAAAGTAATAATAATCAAGTAGATTCTAATGCTGTTACTTTGACCATTTAAAAATTAGTTTAAAAGTAATTATAGGATAAGAAGTTACTTAGCTAAAAGAGTTAAAATAATTGTTTAATAAATAAATAAATGTTTTTGAAAAGTGTTTTGTAAAAAAAGAACAGTTTTACGTATATATATATATATATATATATATATATATATATATATATATATATATATATATATATATATATATATATATGATTTTCCGCTACTCAGAAACCTTTGTTTTTAATTTGAGAAAATTGTCAATTCGGAAAATTGATTCTATGTATATATGTATTTTTCAAAGTAAATCCAAAAACCGTTGCTAAATATATTTTTAAAATCTATCTTATATCTATGCAATTATCAACAACCAATAACATTAATTATGTATCTACCATGTGCATTTCCTCAGGCAATAAAAATTTCCTGTTTCTATAAAATCTCTTCTCTGAAAAAATTTTTAATACCTCTCCCGTCAGCAAATAAAAATTATTTTGTTATTCTCATTGAGTCACTACCGTGATTTCATATATTTTTGGCTAAAAATAGTTAAAATTAATATTTTTTCCAAATCTAGAATTGATCACACAGATTCACTAAAAACATCTAAAACTTAGAGCCGATCTAGTTTCTATAGAAGTTAAATCTTTTAGTTGACAAGTTTTATTTTGATTATGATATTGTAATAGTTTTTATTAGTTGTATCATCAAATAAACTTTGATATATTAAAATTGAGATTAAACACGTAGACAGAGCCTTGGACCCATTAATAGAAATATTTTTCCCCCGAAAATTAGCCAGAGCTATCATTTTTGCTAGCTCGTAAATGATATAAAATTATTTTTCTATCTTTGTATTTTCAAGATTCAAAATTAGATTGACTTATTGTTGAACTTGGTATTTTAAACTTTTTATTGTCAGTTTGTATCAGTTTTAAAGTTAAACCATATTGGTAAATTACGGGGTAGTTATTTAATAGATTTTTTGAATTATCCCCCTATCGATATTAGAGGAGTTTCGGAAACGTAGATTACGAATCTGTGATTAATTTCTGAAAATTCCATATGACGGATAAATTTTGTTTTGTCCAATTTCTTTCAAACGAGGAATGTTTAGAATTATCACTATCTAAAACTTTTTATTGCTCATATGGTGTGGTTTCTAAAATAATTTGAGCTAAAACAGGTACTGTTTCAGTACCTTTGGAAGTATTGCGAGACACGGTACCTATCTAAACAAATAATATCAAAATAATTTCCATTATGAACTAAACTAAATGGCGTAAAATAACAATTTAAAAAAAAGACTCCAGTTCAAAAAAGTGCTATACAGTCAAAAACAATTCTAGTTGGCCTCTTTAGAGTAGAAATCAATAGTAAATAGAAAAATAACTAACACTAGACATAAATCAGCAGTACATAAAACCGTAATTACAAATAGTCGATTATATTGCGTAAGTTGTAGGTAGAGAGAGGTTAACCAATCTTTTAGGTGTTAATTTGGCCACCATTTGAAATAACGATTACTGATAAAAAATTTTAAAGGTGGCTCTTTTTCTAATTATGTTTGGCGTTCCGATTAGGGCTTAATTCCTTATTCCTTTTCCTGTAACGACATACAATACTTATCAAAAAATAAATGGTTAATTACTTTTTAAGACGTATCAACAATATGACTATTTTTTTTCAGTAAAACGTACTTTTATAAAACACTTTCTATAATAATTTTCACGAATTTCTAGATTAGATTTTAATAAAAATCAAACCAAAAAAGTCACTTTTTCGATTATATATATATATATATATATATATATATATATATATATATATATATATATATATATATATATATATATATATATATATATATATATATATATGAAGTAAAATGCGAACAGTAAATGCAAACTTCTCTCCATCATATCCTTTCTGTGTTAGAGGTTGCACAGTTAGAATAAATTGTTATAAAGCGCAATTTATCCTATTCCACCACCATCGAGATGATGGCCTACCCGTACCACCATATCGAGAAGAAAGTCAAAACTTACCCTCCCCGCCACAGTGATACGGCAGAACTAAATGTTTCGTCTCTACTAGACTCATCAGGGTACCGACATGCACCTGGCTGTGCAAAGGACAGATCGGAAGGAAGCATGCAAATACTGAACGCGGCTTCGCCGACCTCCCGCCGGTTGGCGTATACATGTTTATGCGGCTTTCACGGATTCATCCGTTTGAGATGCAATAGCAGTGGATATATCCACATTATGCCGTTGTAGTGCTGAAATCACATTCAGCAAACGTACAACTATATGCAGCTCCGCATATGGATGAAGTAAAATGCGAACAGTAAATGCAAACTTCTCTCCATCATATCCTTTCTGTGTTAGAGGTTGCACAGTTAGAATAAATTGTTATAAAGCGCAATTTATCCTATTCCACCACCATCGAGATGATGGCCTACCCGTACCACCATATCGAGAAGAAAGTCAAAACTTACCCTCCCCGCCACAGTGATACGGCAGAAGTACATGTTTCGCCTCTACTAGACTCATCAGGGTACCGACATGCACCTGGCTGTGCAAAGGACAGATCGGAAGGAAGCATGCAAATACTGAACGCGGCTTCGCCGACCTCCCGCCGGATGGCGTATACATGTTTATGCGGCTTTCACGGATTCCTCCGTGGAATAGGATAAATTGCGCTTTATAACAATTTATTCTAACTGTGCAACCTCTAACACAGAAAGGATATGATGGAGAGAAGTTTGCATTTACTGTTCGCATTTTACTTCATCCATATGCGGAGCTGCATATAGTTGTACGTTTGCTGAATGTGATTTCAGCACTACAACGGCATAATGTGGATATATCCACTGCTATTGCATCTCAAACGGAGGAATCCGTGAAAGCCGCATAAACATATATATATATATATATATATATATATACATATATATATATATATATATATATATATATATATATATATATATAATCGAAAAAGTGACTTTTTTGGTTTCAGGTTTTTTTGCCCATGGTAAAAAGTCTTGATTTTTATTAAAATCTAATGTAGAAATTGGTGAAAATTATTATAGAAAGTGTTTTATAAAAATACGTTTTACTGAAAAAATGCTCACATTGTTGAGTCGCACAATACTTATAACTACGATTTTAACATTAATAAAACGAGACATTCGGAAAAGGCGAGAGAAAAAAATTCAACTAAATGACCAATACGTTTATAAATAAATACGCAAAAAAAACAAATACGAAGAAAATTTCCAAAACATTAAATATAAGCGATTCTGCAGTATTCTGAATGTCAAAAGAACACCATCTGTATCCTTGCCATATCCAGCAAGTGTAGGCGCTTTGACCTTGCCGTGTATAGTTTTCTGCTAGTGAATACTTAAAATGATTGCCCAATCTCCCCTATTTTATCTCGTATTTTGTTTACTGACGAGGCACACTTTTCAAGGGAATCCATGAGAAGTTTTCACAATAATCACATTTGCCCTGAAGAAAATCCGCATGCATTTCTTGAAGTCAATTTTCAACATCAGTGTTCATTAAATGTATCGATTGGTATCATAGGCGATTATCTATTTAGCCCATTAAGATTAAATAGCGACCAATACTGCCACTTTCTCGAGAAAGAGTTACGTACCTTTCTTGAAGAGGTTTCTCTTGATGACATTCCAGAACATTTCCGTATCCATGTACGCTGTCACTTAAAGGCAGTGTATCCAAATCATTGGATAGGTCGACGAGACACTCAACACTGGCCTGCCGAATCTCCAAATCTAAATCCTATGAATTTTTGCATCTAGGGGTTTCCTTAAATCTTTGGTTCATGCATGCTTTGTTATTCTCCAATTTATAACTACGATTTTAGCATTAAAAAAGCGATGTATCCAGCACACGGCCAGTACGTTTATGGTTAACGTTGTCTGACTCATCTTACTGAAAAGTGATCAACAATTAAAACAGTAATTCATTAATACTTTTTAGATTAAATTTTATTATCCATTATACCATGAAATTTAAAATCATTAAAATGATGTAAAAAAACATAAAGTTTACATTTGTTGTACATAAAATTAATGGGCACGCCAGTTTATATGTTTATATTAACTTGAGCTTTTGAAACAACCAAATGTTTATCCTTCATTTGATTGTATGAAAGTATCAATTTCTTTAGGATCGTCGAGGGTTTCATCAACTAGTTGAAAATTACTTGCTTTATGAGGACTATCTGAAATCAGTTTTTCTTAAGTGAAATTCGGCATTATGATTCCTTCCGTCGAATCTTTTCCAGCCTCAATTCGTTCCAGTTACTTTATTTCCAAGCCACGATTGAAGCTGGTAATATGTTCTAAAACAATATTGTTTAGCTGCTCCTGATGGAGGTAATTTTTCTCATTTAAAAGACGACTTTTCAGTAGCTGTTTGGAACATTTTAAACTGTAAATATTACTGTGTAACATTTTTTTTCTTACTATAAATTCATGCCATTATTTTAATTCCATTAGTAGCTATGTTTATAAAATCTAGGACTGTTTTAATTTGTTTTCATTTTTCCACTTCCAGTAAAACCCGAGTTTATATCACAGCCAGTAAACAATGAAATAAATATTTTTGTTTTGATTGATCTTTGAAGCTATTAGAAGTGTAATATGAATCTGGAACGTTACCCGTTCTTGGTTTGTGGAAAAATATTTCTAAATTTTTTTTCATTTAATTGATGTAACAACACAAGCAGATCTTGCCTCAAAACACTCACAGTATTATTAATTTCGACTACCTCAATTGCTGAATTTATCATCACTGAATTTGTATCTTTTTTGCTAGTCTACATGTGAATCCTGCTGATTGAAATTCTTGAGATAGCATTTGCAATAATTTATTTTCATTATTTCTATTAGATAAAAATTTGTTTTGCAAAAGTGGAATAACTCTGTGATTTCTAAAACCATTCATGTTAGGTACAGTCGCAAATTTTTTCATCATAAACTTTCGTTCTTCGTACTAGTTGAAGTAGCAGTAGAAGTTCTATCAACATCAGGGTATCCGTCAAAAACTATGTAACTACTTTCTGCATAATTACTGCGTAGATACTGAAGGTATTTTTTTATGAATTCAACTATATTACTTTTTTGCCAAATCACTTTGAGCAATAAAAAACCTCCAACAATATAGTACATGTTGTACTATATTGTTGGAGTTCGATGATTCATTGATGGTTGTGAATTCTTTATACAAATCTCATTTGACTCCCTATTTTCTAAATGAATACTCGACTACGTGTCAAAATTTTCCATAACTTTATTAATATTTATGTTGCGAAAAATATCTTATTTCTTAAATCACATATTAATAAATGAATTTAATTTACCATATTTACAAAATAAATAATTTTCCAATGATATTTCGTAACTATAATTAAGAAAAAGATATTTATATATAAACAATTGGAAAAAAACCCATTGTTCAGCTTAGGATAAAGTGAATAGAAAACGTATATAAATAAAAGTGACTTGTTCGATTTTCCGGTTTTTACGCTCTTTTTCCTATTATACTATAGAAATATTTTTATATTTATTGAAAGCAAAAGTGAAAAAGAGAAAAATGAGCCCAATCCGAACTCTGTCGAACAATTATTTTTAAGAAACATTGCACTTAAAACTTTCCATTTTCTTAATAAATTTAATAAAAATCAACTAATGAATGTCTTGTTCAATAAAATATAGCTCATTTGGGACATCAAAAGGTGTACCCTCGCTGAATTTCAACCAAATCAAATCATATCTATGAAAGGGAAAAATAAAAAACAAAAATTATGGTTTTTCGCGTTTTTCTTTAAAAAGTTTGAGGTTATGTTAAAAATGGCACATACAAAAGTTGTAGATTTTTCTTACCTACAGCTTTTATAATCAACTGTTTCTGATAGGTAAGATAGTTTTGCCAGAAATATCACCTCTAAATTTCCACCCCATTTCACCCAGACAACTTACTATTCGTTCGGATTATTTTTCCTTTTTTTTTCGTAATATTTTTAAAATTTTTTCATCAGAATGATGCAATGAATTTCTTTTTCCAAATAATATCTCGGCTGATCTATAGGTGTAGTTTTTGAAGTATAAATCAATCCCAAATAGAACAAATCACTATTACCATTAGATATAAACCAGCAGTACGTAAAACAGCAATTACAAATAAAGTCAGTTATAAAATAATTACGGAATTTTATTTATTGTAGGGTTAATAACTTGTAAGTAGAGCTGTTGTTAACCGATCTATTTAGGTGTTAATTTGACTTCCTTTTAACAATAACAAATACAGATTTTATTTTTTTTGTCATTTTTGCACTTTCTTGAAAGATGTTTTTTTTAATTATGTAGGGCGCAATAATTAGAGGATAATTTCTTTTTCTATATTTCTAAAACGTTTCGACCGTTTTATGATCTTCACCAGTTATCATTTTTCGTTATAAATTTTCTTAAAACTACATTTAGATACATCTTCACCTTAAAATTTTTCTTTTCAAAAACACGATACAATGTTAAAAATAAGTGGGTGCATAAAAATTAACATTTTAAAAAGCCACCGCGCTGGATAATTGATTTTTGAATAGTCATTAATTTTTTTATCTATATTTGTAATTGATAAGAATTAGTCAAATTAACACCTAAAAAATCGCTTAACAACAGCTCTACTTACAAGTTACTAACTAAATTTTGTAACTGACTTTATTTGTAATTGCTGTTTTACGTACTGCTGGTTTATATCTAATGGTAGTAGTTATTTGTTCTATTTGGGATTGATTTATGCTTCAAAAACTACACCTGTAGGTCAGCCGAGATATTACTTGGAAAAAGAAATACATTGCATCATTCTGATAGGGAAAAAATTATAAAAATATTACGAAAAAAAGAAGGAAAAATGATCCGAACGAATAGTAAGTTGTCTGTGTGAAATGGAGTGGAAATTTAAGGGTGAAAAATGGTTTTTGATATTTCTGGCAAAACTATCTTACCTATCAAAAACAGTTGATTGTAAAAGCTGTAGGTATAAAAAATCTACAATTTTTGTATGTGCCATTTTTAACATAACCTCAAACTTTTTAGAGAAAAACGCGAAAAACCATAATTTTTGTTTTTTATTTTTCCCTTTCATAGATATGATTTGATTTGGTTGAAATTCAGCGAGTGTACCCTTTATGATGTCCCAAATGAGCTATATTTTATTGAACAATACATTCATTGGTTGATTTTTATTAAATTTATTAAGATAATGGAAAGTTTTAAGTGCAATTTTTCTTAAAAATAATTGTTCAACAGAGTTCGGATTGGGCTCATTTTTCTCTTCTTCACTTTTACTTTCAATAAATATAAAAATATTTCTATAGTATAATAGGAAAAAGAGCGTAAAAACCTTATCCTAAGTTGAACAATGAGTTTTTTTCCAATTGTTTATATATAAATATCTTTTTCTTAATTGTAGTTACGAAATATCACTGGAAAATTATTTATTTTGTAAATATGGTAAATTAAATTCATTTATTAATATGTGATTTAAGAAAGAAGATATTTTTCGCAACATAAATATTAATAATGTTATGGAAAATTTTGACACGTAGTCGAGTATTCATTTAGAAAATAGGGGGTCAAATGAGATTTGTATAAAGAATTTACAACCATCAATGAATCATTGAACTCCAACAATATAGTACAACATGTACTATATTGTTGGAAGTTTTTTATTGCTCAAAGTGATTTGGCAAAAAAGTAATATAGTTGAATTCATAAAAAAATACCTTCAGTATCTACGCAGTAATTATGCAGAAAGTAGTTACATAGTTTTTGACGGATACCCTGATGTTGATAGAACTTCTACTGCTACTTCAACTAGTATGAAGAACGAAAGTTTATGATGAAAAAATTTGCGACTGTACCTAATATGAATGGTTTTAGAAATCACAGAGTTGTTTCACTTTTGCAAAACAAATTTTTATCTAGTAAAAATAATAAAAATAAATTAATGCATTGTTTTGTTTAAAAGCAATATATATATATATATATATATATATATATATATATATATATATATATATATATATATATATATATATATATATATATATATATCAAAAACTAATGGTTAGTTACTTGAATGTATACTCCTTAAAAATATAATACATTTATAGATATCTAGTAAACATCCTAACATAAGTAAAATCACTATATCTACGTTATTTTATATTTCCATCACCTTGCTTTTCAATTGTTGGGACATATTTTTAAATGAATAATCAATTATGTCGTGGCTTAGTTATGTACTTTTCTTCTATAATTTATCCCAAGTGCAGTATAAGAGTAAGCTGCTTGCAGTAACTAAAAATTAAAAAATACCTGTTTATATTTATTCTTAATGTCTCAATATAAGAACTAAAATTTTTAGTAAAATTAGTTATAAAAATAAATAAAAAATATTTCGTTTATATTGAGGTAAACAGAGTCTTCTTTGTGAACGGGCATTGTGGCATGATAAAATTTTAGGCTTATATTCATTAGAGCTTTTTAAAAGAAATAACTTAAAATAGTAGTGTTTATAATTTTCAAAACAATATTACACTAACACTCGTGTGAAGTGATTGTCATCTAGAATTCAAAAATGAATATACATTTTAATAAAATCCCGTTTTCTTACTCGTACCTAAGAAAAAACATTTATCTAACATATCATCTAAACCTAAGCAAATATGTAGATGTAGCCGATACTTGATGGAAATTCATGATAATAACACAATTGTTATCAATTTCTGCTATTCTAAAATAATGGAAATTTATAATATTTGCGTTATTATTAAAGCTTAACAGACAAAATTCATATAATTAACGTCAACAATTTTTTGATACAAACCCTCTATGTATTATCAAGATAAATCTATTTTTAAATAAAACATATTTTTATTACGAAGGTTGAATTTTTGATCCGCCCCAGATTTCGTTCTTATATTGTGCGTATCAAATATTTATTGCTAAATATTGAAAAAGCACGTATCCAAAACTTCATATCTCAACAAGTTCTTTGCTCAATAGGGTAGACGCCTAAATTGATAAGTGCAGTGGCTTAGTATCAAAAGAAGAATGATATGATGTCTGCTCAAATTCACAAAAATGCCAAGGAAATGTTAATATGAATTTAATTGTGGTAGAAAACATTGACAAATTACGTGATCTTGATTTCTAAATCAGACGCTTGACGATAAGAAACTTAGTTAGATAAAGGCACTTGTTGTAAGATACTGCCCAAGACATTTTAACAAAATATGAAAAAGTTGTTTACAAGCTGGGTATCTTGAATGTTCACCATGTCCTAACAGCGAACGTTTGTAGTGATTTTAGTGCTTCTTTTTGCTATATTTCGAGAAAAAAAATAATATATTCTCGACAGATGAATGAAAGGGACATCGATCTATTGCTAATATTGCCTCAAAAATTCAATGTGTAGGTGCTAGAAAAAATACGGACTCTGTTTGTGCATATTGAAATTATGTGACCTAATAAAAGAAAAAAGCAGAGAAATTGTATCAGAGGATGCAATTCTACATCGAGATAACTCGTCCAGTCACTTATCTTGTCGTGGATGCCAAATGAGATTTTGGAAGGCCGTTGAGTCGTGGCTTTGTGCTAAAATCGGTACCCTACTTTGGAAAGACCGCCTAGGATGTCTGTTCCACTTCCTTTTCAGGCCTGTGCTTTCTAACGGCTTGGACTGTCCGACAGGTAAAGCCAGCAAGCAAATGCCTTAGGGGACATGTTGTGGAACTTAACATCTTACCGCCGCTTTCCAGCAAAACTGGACTTAAATAGGGGTTCAAGTTTGTGGAAAGTACAAGGATATCTGGGAAACATACCGGTGGATCCCACTGATGAGTCCACCACCGGTATCGGGACGAAACATCCGTACATTTTAGGTGGTGGCAAATAGTTCATTAGTTATATGCCCTTAATATCAGGGGCATTACTACGACAGTATACAGGAGCAAAACTTATCAGGAATGCTGTCTGTATTAGTAATACTCTTTTTTCTTTAAATACTCTATATTTCGTTACAACTTTGGAAGCTTATTAGGAGTAAAACTACAAAATCAAAGAGAAAAACGATAACATCACAAGAGGCTGAGAACATTAAAATAAAACAAACTTACAGTTTCAGAGTTATTGCTGAAAATTTACCTTCAACACGCTCAGCATAGTGATTTAAAATAGACTACTTGCAAATAAAAATCTCTTTTTTTTTCCTTTTTTTCTTTATACTATCAAAATCTAAAAATTAAAAAATGAAATACTTTACGATAACAATACACGATTTAAGATTAGATTATCAACTAAGAAACCAACACACTCAGGAATTAATTTCCATATATAAAATTTAAAACATTGCAATAATTACTGGTAAGCAGATTAAAATCAGACTTGTAATTAATTGGGTTTTTATTTCTCTTGATGTAGCATATTTCGAGAAACAATCTACTTTTATAATTATTCAAGTGGTTCAAAATTTTTTTACGTTTTCATAATCAAAACCATGTCCAGTCTTCAGATAATGATCAACCACAGCGCATGTATTCTTTCCTAAACGACAATCACTCTTGTGTTGAGTAACACGTTCTTTTAGCCATTGAGCCATTTGTCCCACATAACAGCCCAGATATTCCAAATAAGACAGCTCATGTATAACATTGCTATTATACAACAATGGTGTTTTGTCTTTGACCCTTAAAAATAGATTTTGGTTACTTAGCAAATTGTATTTGGCAATTTTTGTATTCCTTTAAATAAGGAAACGATTAAGTTGGTCAAGTAGTTGACAAATGGAAGTCTTTTATATTTAATTAGATTTTTATTAGTTTCTTCCATTGGATCATCATAAATGTTGGAATTATAAATAAGTATTTTAAGAATGTGTTTGGGGTAACCATTATTAACAAATATAAAAAGCATTCTCAAATTGTTGTCTAGAAATTTTTGATCACTTATATGCATAACACTGTTTTTCATAGCTATCATAGTATTGTATTTTTGATTTTTTTGAGTGACACGAAAAATAGTTCAGATATCTACCAGATACCGTGGGTTTCTGATACCAATCAAAAATTACTTTATTATCTTCCGCTCTTATTACTTTTATATTTAAAAAATGTACCCAGCGCTCATTCTCAGTTTCGATAGTGAAGTATATGGTTGTTAAACGAGTTGAAAGCATCCAGCGTATTT